>CM044007.1:49416678-49764178 GCA_024085815.1 Flaveria linearis | reverse complement strand
GTTGCATTCGTTCGTGTTTCATACACGAACTCTTTAGATTGTAGCAGGTTTTCAAGTTCCTGCATTGGTGTGATGCCTTCTCTCCCCTCAGCCCTAAACTTTGACGTCAGATTGTATATGTCTTGAATAACACAGACGCTGTAGGAAAACTGCTCCCTTACGGCTGAATGGATATGTCGTGGCCGCACGTGCTGCCTGTGTAATTTCTCGACAAGATCAATTTCTTCGACGGTCATCTCCTAAGATGCGCGTGGCCCTCCTCGTACACAACAGGATCGTGGTTGTGCGTCTCGTTTCTCACCTCTAACATCCAACTGTCACTCTTTCCTACGTACTTCCCTACGAGTTTAAAGGAACATCCTTTCTTTATGCTCCCAGTACGTCTACTTGTGCCAGTGAATTTAGGTTCACCACTACGATTGCATATTAGTTCCACATCCTTTTTTCGTGACCGACCCACCACAATGACGCACCCATGCTCGCGTCCTCTCGTTTTAGCCCACTTCTCCAAGTCCTCACGAGAATCAAAATACTGAAAAATGATAAAGCTAGACATAAAAAAACAATATATAAAACAAATAAAAAAATAAAATAAACAAAAGAATAAAAGCTCTTCGTACTTGATTGGTTTTATAAGAAACCGTAGCCTTTCTTATCCGATCCTCATCCCCATCATGCTCCGCGGTGTCCCCATGGTTTTCTTTGAGGTGAACCGAACCGTCACTCTCATCTCTGTCATTCCCATTAAAAGTATCCGACACATGTGTAATTTCTAGTTCTGACTGGTACGGGGGATATCCGTAATCCAGCTCTGTTTGTGAGTGGTACGTGTTCGGGGCATGCCCGTAAGAATTGCAAGGGGGATATCTGTACCCTTCACCGTAACCTGTCGGTCCAAATAAAGAGTTGTACGCCTCTTGAGCAAATGTGTTCGACTGGTTGGTTTCCTCCTCCCCCCACGGAGGGTGACTCCCGTATACGTAATATTCCTAAAAAAAATAATGGTTAGATATTTCAAATAATAAGTTATAATAAAACATATACTAGTTCAACCTGGTTCGAATCTTCGATATGTGGCACCTCATTCAAATCTGGAAGCTTCGGCTTTTGATAATGATCTCCCGAACCCGACATTGTTTTCGAATTAACGCGTTTTTGGAATGACGAAGGCTGAAAAATCTCGAGTGTTGGATGAATGAAAGCTCAAAATCCAAGGTCGATTAAAAACTGAAAATTTGGATTATGAAATTGTGAAACGGAAGTTTGGAAATGGATATGCCGATTGTTCTAAGTTGAAAGGTATATAAGGTGAAATTCTGGGGCACAAACCGTCACGGTTTGGCCTCCACGTGACGGTTTGTGCCGGGAATCCCGGCCTTTTGTCAAAATCACGTCTACGTCGTACCTTAAACTGAAACCTTGTACCCTAGAGGTCACGGTTTGGCCTCCACGTGACGGTTTGGTGACCGCTTCTCAACTTTAACATCCCATTTTGTCATTTTTGTCGTTTTGTTGTCACGAGGTCACGGGGACTACCACCCCAAACCGTGACAGCAAGACCATGCGGTCACGGGGACTACCACCCCAAACCGTGACAGCAAGCCCATGCGGTCACGGTTAGGTTCCAAAATGTGACCGCAAGACCTAACCGTGACCGTTTGAACCGGCCCACCCCCAAAAACCCATGCGGTGTCCCCATTAGACCCTTGTTTTTCTATACACGTGGAATTTTTTCAAATAATAAATGTTCCCTTGTGGAGAAATGTTATTTATACATGAACTGTGACAACCCGAAACTTCAGGTTAGACTATAATTAAGGTTACCACTTAAAATATATATTATAGTGCCTTACGTCTATCTATCTATTATAATAAAAGAAGGTTTTAATTGGACACTTGGCATAATTCTAGAGCTTCTAATTTCAATTTTCCCGCCTATCTCTTCTATTAAATAATTACATTAATTACAAATTATATTATATTTTAATTCCTTTTTAGATTAAATTTAGTTTTTTAATATTTAAGAAAGAGTTCTTTTTATAAATGTAATATCTAAGGAAACATTTGTTATGATAAGATTTTTTTTCTAAAACATCCAATTTTTAAAAAAATATAAAATATTAAAAAATTAGTGTTTTTAAATAATAATTTTTTTATAAACCAAAATAACTAAAATTTAGAGTTATAATGAGGTTTTTTTAGAAGTGGCACTTTTTTTGAAATGGTTTGTTTTAAAATAAAATGTTTGAATTTTTTTAATAAACAAAGAAATTATTTAATTACTTAACTATTACTTATAAGTAATTTCAATTGTATCCTATATCAAAATATTATTTTATAGTTAATAATTTTTCATTATTAATTAATTATTATTTTTTATTTAACCCGTGTGATACACGGGGTACTAATCTAGTGTATTTATGAGCAAATTATATGAGTGTATGTTATGAATGTATAAATTATTTACATGTGCATGCATGTATATATATATATATATATATATATATATATATATATATATATATATATATATACCATTACCAAATATATATATATAAGTTTAAGTATGGGGCATACATACATTTACGTAAGCATATATGTATGTATTATTATTGTTTGCATGCTTGCATGCATGAGAACTAAGTGTGCATGGATTCAAAAGTACGTATGCATGTAGTCATACGTATAAGTTTATGTTACCAAACATTGATTGATCAAAAATACTTCAACATTATAAGACCAAATGAACTATGTCAAAAACCCAACTAAACACCAGAATACAATGAAACATCAAATGTAATTTGGCATCAAAACAAAACTAATCAAACCTTAAACGTCTAAACCTCAACATGAAGCTTCAAACTCGGCTCATTAACCACCCGATTAAGAACTTAAACCTTAGTAATCTTGCATTAATGACTTGGTGAGTCATCTACCTCTTGAACCGCCACCTTGCATAACACCAAGCATCACCACAATTTGCCACCTAAACCTACAAGTTGACTAAGCATGCCTAAAGCTACCACCTCACTAACCTAATGATTAAAACTCATCATTACTAAATTCCCTATCTTGAACCCCTCGGCCGAAGGATAACAACATTCATATCCCTTCATCTCTCGATTATTTCACAAGCACAAACACCACACCCCTTCACCCCTTGGTTTTATAAGTCACAACCATCAATAACCGCGACCACCACAATCCCACTACAACCTCACACCTCTCGGTTTCTTTGAGCACCATCATCTATAATCGTGAACCATCACCCTAGCACCACCTCCTCCCTCTTATCTTTCACCACCACCATCACCATCCGTAATCACCATCACCTTCATAACTCTTTCTCTCGATTTCTATAAGCAAGTGACAAACACCCAAGCTTTATCATCATATCAAGTTAAGGATTCAAGACACCACCGACCATCTTTGATCATCATCAGTCCCTCTTCCTCATCATTCATAAGGTTTTAATCTCTTTAATGTATCTTGTGATTAATGGTTACACATGTGTTATAAACACATAGGTAACTAGTTTTGATGTATCTAAACATCAAGACTAATCCTAACATATCTTGAAACTCTAAATTTTCATCAACTCACAATAGAAATGTTAAAAACTAAAAATTTCAGGAAACTTGTGACAAAAAGGAGATTTTGGGATTTATAGAAGATTAAATCTTGAAATATTAAGAAAATTAAGTAAAAATACTAAATGATAGCGATTGTGGGAATAAACATTGAAAAAGCTTTTTAAAGATACTGAAATATCATTCTGTGAATTTTGGTAAAAATATAATAAGTAAAATAATTTATACAAATTATTTAAGGTAAATAAAAGAAAATTATCAAATAATAAAAATAAATTCGGATAAATTCTGGAAAAATCACATAATGATTCTCATATTATATAAAGCTCTAGGAATTATTTTGTAATTTATTTCCTCTTTATGATTGAGATATGAATTTTTATGTGATCTGTAAAGGAAAAATCAAAAGAAATACTTAAACAGTATAATAAATATTGAAAAATTCACTAAAGCCATGATAAATCTAACACAACAGTATGTATAAATTTCATAATTTTTGGAGTTGTATAGATATTTTTATTAAATATTGTAATTATTGTAAAAATTACATAAACAAATATACTATGAGTTAAAAATTAATAAATTTATGAAGTATCCTAATTTGTTTAAGTAATATTCTGTAAAAATTTGGGAATTTATGGACAATAGTAGCTATTCTTAGTAATTTATGATGAGTTTGTAGTGATTATAACAATTTATTTATGATAAAATGGAAGTTGGAAATTTTATGGTAATATTATCTAATAATATTAATACTAAAATTTTAGTAATTACTTCCATCTTTAAAGAAAAATTTTATATCTAATTTATAAAATTTATTTTTATAGGTTATCATTTGGAGAAAGGTGAGACTCATAACCCCATTTTGGTGTTTATAAAATTTTTGGGGAAAAAGCATACTGTTTGTGTTTGATGCATTATTTTGAGATTTTTGAGATATACTGTCATTTGTGATACAACCATTAATTCGGATGTGAAACCGTTAGATAATATCTAGCACCAACAGGATGAGTGTTGTGACACTATATTATCTAATTTTATGAATTATTTCATGATAGTATGAATTATCAGATTAGTAAGAACATGTTTGGTTGTAATCGATGCATCAAAAATATTTTGTCTGGATTTAAACCTATGATCTCACCAACTTTATGTTGACTATTTTGAGTATGCTTTTTCAGGTAGCCATGACTAACAATATTGAATTCTCTTTTGATGTGTACAATGGCTGGGGAGAGATTGTAGGAAGGGTCTGTGTGAACTTAACTGTCAACATCTATGATTTCAGTGTAGCGGTGGATGCTCATTTCCATCGTCTTTGAAGATGTTATAGTTAAATAAAATGTTGTAATAGGATTATATCAAATTTTGGGTGTTTATATATATATGATGTAATCCTAACCTATATTAATGAAGTATGTTATGTGATGTTATGTGTTGATAATTGACTCTTATAATCATTGCGTTCTGAACAAACAAGTCACATCCAAAATGCTTCACGCTTCCGCCGGGATATGACATGAACATCTAATGACATAATTGAAATAATTAAAAAAAAATATTAACTACATATATTACTTCAAGTGTAATATATAACTCGGATGTATAACAGTGTACCATCTCATATTCTATCCGACATTATTTGCGGCCAATCGTTTGTTGCATGTAACATCTTGTTTGTAGATAAAATAAAATGTTAAGAAGACATATATTTCAAATATTGTTAAATGTCTAAGTAATAGTTATAAACGCCAGTTGAAATATTAGTTGTCTGAATAATATTGTATTATTAGACACCATACAACAATAACGACAACGGCAACAACAACATGTTGAGTTTGAGTGGTCGGTTGAAATAGTTGGAGCTAATGAGTATTTGATTTCAACTATAAAAAGGTAAAGAAAGTGGCGATTCAGTAGTTGAAGATTCAGGATAGATGATCATTGGCACTTGATGAGTCACTATCAAAATTTGATGAGAAGGATGAGACTGGTAGGGTTCATGAATGGGAGCCATGAGTGTTGAAGACTTTGAGTGCATGGGGATCTGCTAAGAGATTCTTCATCTGCATCCATCTCTATCTGATAGGCACTTACAATGTCATATAGTTCTTGAAGAGTCATAGTTTTTAAATTTTCAGTTCTTCTAATGGATATAGTGTAAATAGTCCAAGATTTGGGCAAACACCTTCAATTTTTTTTAAAAACATCACTATTCTTCATTTTCACCCCTGCTTCATTTAGAAATTCCAACAGTTCCACATATCTAAGTCTAGGCATTATGGTTCTCGAATAACGCCAAGTACTTGAATATAAAAAGATCTCAATAAATTATATCATTTCTAGAATGTATGGAATCAAAATAAAATCGACGTCGATAATAATTTTGTATATAATAGCGCTCAAAATGATGAAAATGATAAGGAATCAAGAAATAAAATCTACCTATGAATGAAAATGATTGGCCAAAATTAAAAGACGCAATATGGCAGAGTTAAAATTTTTAATGAAATAGAAAGTTATTAGACTTGTTGTCCATATACATGAATTGAAAAATATGTTGGATATATGCGACGTCTTTGTGCGAAAAAATTATGTGAAATAATAAAAGAAGTACATAAAGCAAAAATGGTCGCACAGGGATTTTCATAAAGACCTATACTCGATTATGAGGAGATATATTCTCAAGTGGTGGATGTAATATTATGCTAACATTTTGTTAGTCTGGTAATACTATAAGAGAATCGATATGCATCTTATAAGTATTGTGACTTATATGATAATGAAATTTACATGAAATTCATGTGTCCAAATCATGTAAAATAAGTTCTCGAGAGCACTATAATTGTTGTATATAAATATGAATATGGATATGAATATGAATATGTTATAACTATATGTAGTACTGGTGATTTGAATATAATTAGAACTACTAGCGAGTTTCCTAAGATTATTGAATGCTTAAAAAATGATAGATTTTGGTAAAAACTAAGTATTGTCCTGAGTTACATGTTGAACATCTTATCCTTGTGTATCAACAAACACATATCAAAGAAACTGTACATTATAAATGATGATTATGATATCTCAATAAAATATAAAATCTCTCTAATCTAATAAAAAGGTATCTAAGAGGACACATGTCAACATCATATTGTTCCTCAATATTTTTTTCCCGCTTCTCTCTCCTAATTATAAATAACATTGATTACTAATAATATTATTTAATTTTTTATTAAAACAGTTTTTTAATGAATTAAGCAAGAGATATTTTTACTAATTTTATTTCTAAGGAAATTTTTTTCATAAACTTAGAAAACTTTTTAGAACATCAAACTTTTTAAAAAATAAAAAATATTTTATAAATGGTGTTTTTAAAAAGTAAAACTTTTATAAATAAAAAATAGTTAAAATTGAGAGTTATAGAAAAAGTTTTATTATAAAAAGATTTCAATCATATCTTATTTTAAAATATTAATTAACAATTAATTAATTTTCATTCTATGTATTTTTTTATTCAACCCGTGTAATACACGGGTTTATTAAAGCTAGTGATACAATATTGATGTTAATTATGCAACAATACTGAATGGAAATTTTCATATGGAATATCAATATTTGTGTTAGATAATAAAGTTATGTGTCAAAACTTTTAAAAAGTGTATAACTTGTCAAGATGAAAACAATTCTATGACAGATTATAATTACTTGGAGCAGTAAAGATAAAAATATATAAAGTCAATTCAAATGTGGTATAATCGACTAAATGCTTATTTTAAACAAAAAAACAAAGATATGATATATTTGGTTCATGTGTCTTTATTAAACACTAATATATATTTTCTGATACTATAACACTAGTTTTAGTAAACACGTGTATGACATGGGTTAAATAAATAAAATATTAAATATAATAAAATTTCACTTAATTATAAAGCGATAATCTAATATAAGATATGATTTAAAATACATAGGAGTAAAACTATAAGTAATAAAACAACGATATCAACTTTTTAAACTTTTTTTTAAAAAAATCAAACATTATGTTTAAAACAATTATCATTTTTTAATGTCCTTATTATAACTCTCATTTATTTAATTATTTTTGGTTTATGAAAAATTTAATTTTTTTAACACTAAATTTGAAATAGTTCATATTATTAAATAAGTTTGATGATGTAAAAAATTATTTTATAAAATTTGTTTCTTTAGATACCAGTAATATAATGATACCTTTCTTAATTTAGTATAAAACTATTTTTAATCTAAAAAAGACTTAAATCATATTATTTGTAATTAAGTTAATTATTTAATAAGTGAGAGAAGCGATAAAATTTTTGTGAGAATAAATGTGATATTGATACGTGTCATCCATAGTTACTCTTTTATTAGAGTAGAAAGATAAAATATTGATGTTAATTATGCAGTAATACTGAATGGAAATTTGCATATAGTATATCAATATTTGTGTTAGATAAGAAAGTTATATGTCAAAACTTTTAAAAAGTGTATAACTTGTCAAGATAAAAATTTTTTATGGCGGATTGTAAATACTTGGAGGTGTAAAGATGATAAATATATAAAGTCAAGTTGAATGTGGTATAATCAACTCAATGCTTATTTTGAACAAAAAAACAAAGATATGATATATTGGTTCATGTGTCTTTCTTAAACACTAATATCATATTTATTAATATTATAACACTAGTTTTAGTAAATCCATGTAACACACGGGTTAAATAAATAATATACTAAATATAATAAAATTTCACTTAATTATAAGACGATAATCTAATATAAGATAGGATTTAAATTATGTGGGAGTAAAAATTATAAGTAATAAAACAACGATATCAATTTTTTAAACTTTTTAAAAAAAAATCAAACAATATGTTCAAAAAATTTGACATTTTTATAAATATCCTTATTATAACTCTTATTTTTTTAATTATTTTGGGTTTATAAAAAATTTACTTTTTAAAAACACTAAATTTGAAATGTTTCATATGTTTAAATATGTTTGATGTTTTTAAAAAAATATTTTATAAAATATGTTTCTTTAGGTATAACATTAATAAAATTATATCTTTCATAATTTATTAGAAAACTATATTTTAATCTAAAAAAGACTTAAATCATATTATTTATAATTAAGGTAATTATTTAATAGGTTAGAGAAGCGAAAAAATTTTTGTGAGAATAAATGTGATGTTGATACATGTCCTTCATATGTTGATACATTTTATCTCACAAATAGATTGAAAGTTCAAATAATAAAAGAAAGAATTTTGAAATTTAAGATGGTATTACATATTTATTTCTTAGTCAGCATATAGGGTACTTTTTGTCCTCAATTAATCTATATCAAAAAGATTTTGAAATATTTAATTTGGTCCGGTTATTATCAATGTATGGTAAAGGTTGTACAGTGATTATCTCTAATCGCCTCTTATAAAGGTATGAGATTATATTTTTATGTTAGCAATTAGTACATTAATTCAGGTTAGCTTATGTCTAGCAAATATATATTGAAATGAAGTAAAATAAGCATTTTGTATACCATTAACGAATGAAGTATATGGTATTAGACTCTACTAACCAATCAAAACAAGTTTAGCTAGTCTTCTTGTTAGGACCGTGTACGTATGGATTACTAACTGATTCAACGTGAAACCAGATCAAATAGTGCGGAATCTATTTGATTGGCGATCCAATCAGTGAGAACGACAACCTGATCAATCTAACGATTAAACAAACGTTAAGAATAAGTAGAGATCGATCAGGAACGAACTTTGAAGTTGGATGGACGAACTAAAACGCTCTGGATGGATAGGGTATAATAATATTCGAAGTGTTACGTTTTTCCATGAATTATGTGGTATTTATAGATTTCAGTGTTCAGTCGTACGACTGAGCTATTTGCGTGGTTCAGTCGTGCGACTGAGTCATGTGTTTGATTCATACGCACGAATGAAGGTTCAGTCATACGACTCAGTCAATCTTATGTCTTAGTCATGCTACGGATCCATTCACCTGGTTTAGTCGTGCGACTGGTCCATAAGTATAGTCCATTCGTGCGTCTGGTCCATGATTATGGTCCATAAGTATGAATAACCACAAGACTAAGTCGAACACATTTCTGAATCAGTATTGACTCAGAACTATGCACAACAACCTCAAACCTATATATAATATTCATTCATATGTGTAATAATAAATACTATAAGAATATGATATAATCAAAGATAAATAAACATCCAAACACATATCACATTTCATTAAGTTCTTGCATTACATATGTTTAAGAAATGAAAGACATAGACATTTATGTACATAAACTAGGGACATCGTGTATCAAAAAACTCCCCTTTGAACCTAGTTTACTCTATTGTCTAACACTCTTCACATGCTCTTGAAACTTCTTGTACTTCTCCTCTTTGGTTACTCCAGCATGAATCTCAAAAGCAAAACAGAGTCGTATAACGTGTTGGAACTGGAGAGCTTGTACAATGTCTTGTGTATCATAGAACAGTGGCCACTTGTATAAGGTATATACATCTTCTGCCGACAAGTTAGTAAGCCATATTGGTTCGAATACCCTGATTGTCTCAATCTTTCCTTCTCTGTTCAAAACAATAACTGCTTCCCCCGTCTTCCAATCATAATACCACCACTTAAAGTGAGGTGTGAAATCCTATGGCATTTCCCTCAATCGAATCTTTGACATTGTCCTCGGAGGTCTCCACTTCAACACCACCTTCCTTCTTCCATAGATCGAGTCAACCTTAGTTTTATGAAGAAACCTCCTCGGTTGTTGAGGTTTGAAGCTGACCTATCTAGTGTGGTATTCCTTCTTTAATGCCATCTCAAACCATCCCGACATTTTCCTCGGGTTCGTATATAACAGATCTAGACATGCTAGTCTGCTTAACTCAAATCCTGGGAGAGTCTTCAGATCATGTGGATATCTGTAGTACTCGATCCATTTCTCCCTTTTCGCAACATAGACATCTAAGTCCTCAAAATAAGCCCAGTTGATAATCTTGCCCGACACCTTCTGATGTCTCTTAACTTTGTACAGCTTGGTGTAGGCATTTTGCTTTGGAGGTTCTCTCTGAGCTTTCATCTCTGCTAAACATGCAGCCCATTCAGCTTTCCTTAGTTCCACATCAGCATCAGCAGCTTGAGCTTTACCTTCTGCCTCTTCTTTCTCAGTTGCTTTCTCATCGATCTTGTCAAATGCATCACTGACAAACGTCCCACCCAAATCTGGGATAACATTTCCATCAAAGTCAGTGTACTGAGGATAAGGATCTGACGTGACATCCTCTATATCTATCTCATCCACTCCTTGTAGCTCCTCATCACTAACAACATCCACTTTAGGAGCATCTTTAACTATCTTGTCCGGGTTCAGTCTGAACATCTCTGCAAGCTGTTCATCTGATAGATCGTGGATGATCTCCCCCTCTTCTGGGGTGTAACTCACATATCATCTCACAATCCCTTGCAAATCAAGAATCATTGTAAGTTGAGACTTGATTTGCTGAAGCGGAGAGACATCGTATTCATCAACCTGTTGAGTTTCACCTGCTTGATAGAATAATCAACAAAGCACACATTAATGAATCATCAAGGCATTAAACATAAATTATCATAATTTACATTAATATGATATAATATTCAATAACAAAATATTCCAAATTACATAAACTTTCTTAATCATTACTTTGGTCTGTATCTTGAGGCTCATCTGCTTTAGGAGCAGAGGAAGAAGCTCCTTGTTCTTGATTCTTCTTAGTACGCCTCTCCTTAGCAGCTTGATATGAGGCTGATGCATTCGCATCACCTTCAGGCTCATCATCTTCATCATCTCCTTTCTTTTTCTCCTTTCCACTGTCACTAGCCTCCTCCTCGTCACCCTCATCATCAGATTCGTCATCATTGGTGTTGGATCATGATAAGGCTGGTGCAACCAAAATCACATCATAGTCAATTTTTGGTACTACATTCAAAGGCTTCCGAAGCTGAGAAGAGATCTTCCGAGAGTCTGAAGAACAGCTTCCGAAGACAAAGTCTGAAAGAGCTTCCGAAGACAAAGTCTGAAAGAGCTTCCGAAGACAAAGTCTGAAAGAGCTTCTGAAGACAAAGTCTGAGCTTCCGAAGACAAAGTCTGATGAAAGAGCTGAAGACAAAGTCTGAGCTTCCAAGACAAAGTCTGATGAAAGAGCTGAAGATAAAGTCTGCTTCCGAAGACAAAGAAGACTCCAAGCCTCGGAAGAAGCAGTCTTCCGAAGTATAAGTGGCTTCGGAAGAAGTTATTCTTCCGAAGTACTTTATCCTTCGGAAGACATTGCTATGTCCAGCAGATAAAAGTATGGTCCCTGACAGTCCGCTGCAGACCTCTGATACAGCATGGCATCTTCCAAAAGAGCCATGTTGTTGACCATACTTTATTCTACTGTTCACCTTTTTATGATAGTACATGTTACCAACTTTAGTTGGTGACAAAAGGTAAGTCAGGGACATGTCCTGACTACCAACTTTCAGGCAAAATGTCTGAAAGACCTCACCTAGAGTCTTGTAGTATAGATGTAAGGTTAGAGGTGTCCAGCTGGTATCAAAGTATATCCGGCTGTAGGTAGTATTATATATATCTTCTCCCTGTAACTCTTTACATAAGCGATTTGAGTCCAAGTGTCTTGTAATCCTTTGAGTTGAGAAGCAATATATAAAAGTACCTTGAAAATTTATCTGCTGTGTTAATTTTCTTACTGCTTGCTACTTGATATATTGTGATCAACTTTTCATAAGACTGCTTGCTGAGTGTTGATTCATAGTGAGTTGAGAGAAAACCACCCCCAAATCCGATCCTGCAATTGGTATCAGAGCACCAGGCTCTTGATTGTGAGATCTTACCATCCTAATCAACTTGTTTTTCACTCCTCACCACAATCCACTCACTCAAATGGCCACTCTCTCCAAGGCTGATATGGAAACCGGTACCATGACCAAGTCCCCTCTGATCACCCCTGAAGACTTCGACACATGGTGCATCAGAATAGAAGGCTTCATCAAGTGTTAAGATTCAAGGATGTGGGACTCCATTGTCAATGGTCCTTTCATACCAAGCACTACATCTGCCACTGGTAATCGCATCATTCCAAAAGATGTTGATGATTACTCAGAGGAAGACAGGAAGAGAATAGAGATAGATCAAAGGGCTATGACTTCTCTCCAAACTGCTCTCCCCAACTCTGTCTACAGACGCTTCAAGAAGTGAAAAACTGCCAAAGATCTATGGGAAGCACTGAAGCTGATGTATGAAGGATCCAAGGAAACCCAAGAGAACAAGAAGGATCTCTTGAAGCAGCAGTTTGAGAACTTTACTTTCAAGGCCGGTGAGACCTTGACTCAACAATACTTCAGGTATGTTGAGCTGGTAGATACTCTGGAAGATATTGGAGTTGCTCTTGAGAACAGAGACATAGTTAGGAAGTTCATGTCTTCACTTCCTAAACTATGGATACATTACTGTGTTGTAATCAAGAGAACTTCGGACCTTAAGACTCTTACTCTGACAGAGTTGTATGGTATCCTAAGTGCATTCCAGATGGAGATGAACATGCAGAACTCCTCTGGTCACTCCAATAACCGACAGAGTTCAGCCCTTCATGTGGTTGAAAGGGAAACCATAGAACCACAACATTAGTTGCTATGTTACCCTGACAACTCACACAACGGACCTTACATTACTCTACCTGAGACTCCAAAGTCTCAAAAGGTTCAACACAACTCTTCACAGGATAGTTGTGCCTTTGTCTCTGGAAGTGGACACTATGGTGATTTTCAATACTGCTTTGATGATCTTGAGTGCTTCAGTCCAGATGATGTGGAGTATATGGACATTGTCCAGCAGATGGCTCTTTTAACTTACAGAGCGAAGAAGTTCTTCAAGAGAACTGGAAGGCAATTCCCTCAAAACCCAGTCAACAGCAAGTTTGGGTTTGATAAGAGCAAAGCAAGGTGTTACAACTGCAACCAACTTGGTCACTTTGCTAGGGAATGCAAGGCTCCCAAGAACAACCCGGGAACCCCACAGGCCTCCACACATCCCACTGCTCCAAAGCATGAAGAAAAGTCAACTGAAACAGCTGTTGTTGCTCAGGAAGTTGACTGGAGCTTCATGGTACAGGATGTGACTCCCGCTCAAGCACTCATGGCCGGAACAGATGATGATCAGGTATATGAACATCTTTGTATTGCCGCCTGTATTGCTAAAGTTAAACTGTATAAGGATTACATTTCGGAAATCAGATCTGAGGTTGAGTCTTTAAATGTGCTAAAATCTGACTTTAAAATAGCTGAATCTGACTATCAAAGGAAAATGATGAGTTAGAGAAAACTGTGTCTCTTTTAAAACATGAAAAGACTAACTATAAGACTCAAATCAAAGATCTGATCTCCAAATTTTCTGAAGTTCAAGCCCAGTTAGTCACAGCTGAGGCTCAGGCCAGGAAGCAAGCTATTGCTGAGCAAAGCTTCCAAACTATTCTTGCATCAACCTCTCATTCCAAAATGTTTTATCAAAACAAAGAAGGGTTGGGAACCAGTGAAATAGCTCCACCACACTCTTATGAGTCTATTAGACTACCTAGATGTGGTACTGAAGAGCAAGAGGTTCCAACTGCTGACCCTTCTCCATTGGAACTAGAGGATGAAGTGAAAATAGTGGCCTCCACAGGGGAGAAACAGGAGGATACACCCATCTCCACCTGTGATGATCAAATCCTGACCACCAAGGCAAGAAGAAGCAGAGCTAAAGCTGCTAGAAGGACTGCCAAGAAGGTTGCAGAGTCCAAACTTAAGTTTGACCCTAAGCAAAAGGGTGTCTTCATTTCTGCCGGATTTCAAGTGGTAGGTACTCCTGATTCAGGAAAGGAGTGTAGTACCAGCACTCCTGTCCTACTGAAGATCAGAAGTTGAAAGGGAAAGTTGTTGATGACAAGAAGAAACCCAAGAAACAGCAACCTGCAAGTTCCCAGAAGACTAACATTGCATGCATAATGTGTGGTCTGCACAACCACATGGCTAAAGATTGTTACTACAATCCAGCAAGCACACATTATGCAAATAATGTTAGAAAAGAAGGAGTCAGAGAAGGTTTCTCAGTTGGACCACTTCAAAAGGTCCAAATGATGAAAAAGGGAAAGTTGGTCTCGGAAGCCAAGTTGCTTTTGGAAGAAACTGCTTCTTCCGAAGGGAAAATGGCTTCGGAAGCCAAACCTTCTAAGGTTCGGAAGAACAAGAAGGCTCCCTTGAAACCATCTCAGAAGAAGACTACTTCGGAAGAGAAGGTGGTGAAGGCTTCTTCCGAAAAGAGAGAGGCTTCGGAAGAAGACCATGCTGCAAAGGCTTCAACAAGCTCATTCTCAAAGATCAACCAAAGGATGGATTGGAAGATCAAGGAAGATGCTGCAGCCCAAACCTCTTCTTTAACAATGACCTCTATTGAACCCCATTGCATATCTTTTGGTTCAATTATGTCACTATCTTTGGAAGAGCTCGAGACCTGCAAGGCTTGGGCTTCCAACAAAACTAACCATCTCATCTTATGTGCAGGGACATCCATTTGACAAGAACAACAATATCTGGATTGTAGACAGTAGATGCTCCAGGCACATGACAGGGAACAGATCTCTCTTTCAACAATTCTAGAACTTTGATGGAGGGCCTGTCCAATTTGGAGGTGATGCCGGAGGATATATTTCGGGCAGAGGAAGTATATCCAATGGCAGAATAAACATTGACAAAGTTCACTTTGTCAAACAGCTTGAACACAATCTGTTAAGTGTTTCTCAATTCTGTGACCAAAAGCATCAGATGCTTTTCACATAACATGAGTGCATTATCCTCAGACCAGGGATGACAATTCCTCCGGAATTGGTACTTCTCAGATCTCCCAGGAAAGGGGATATGTACAAGCTAGATATGAACAATGCTTCTCCTATGGGTGAAGTATCATGCTTTCTTTCCAAAGCTGATAGTGATGAGTCAACACTATGGCATAAACGCATGTGTCATGTGAATTTTAAAACAATGAATAAATTGGCTAAAAATAACTTGGTACATGGTTTGCCTAAAAAGGAATTTTTCTGCAAAGATAACTGTGTTGCATGCCTGAAAGGGAAACAACACAGATCATCTCATAAATCCAAATGTGTTAACTCTATCACTACTCCATTACACTTATTGCACATGGATCTCTTTGGACCCACAAGTATAATGAGCATTGGAAGGAAATCATACTGCCTTGTGATAGTTGATGATTTTACAAGATTTACATGGGTATTCTTTTTAAGAAGTAAAGATAAAACTGCTGAAACTTTAAAATCTTTTATTCTTAAAATAGAAAATCAAATTGATCACAAGGTTAAGATCATTAGAAGTGATCAAGGGACTGAGTTTAAGAACTTCGTTCTTGACTCATTCTGTGACTCAAAAGGGATTGCCAGACAATACAGTGCTCCCAGAACTCCTCAACAAAACGGTGTTGCTGAGAGGAGGAATAGGACACTTATTGAGGCTGCTCGGACCATGTTAGCTGATTCAAAGCTGCCTCTAACATTCTGGGCAGAGGCAGTCAGCACTGCATGCTATGTGCAGAACAGGGTTCTTGTAGTGAAGCCTCATGGAAAAACCCCTTATGAGTTATGGAACAAGAGGCCACCGTTCATTGGCTTTCTAAGGTCCTTTGGCTGCAGGTGTACCATACTTAACACAAAGGACAACTTGGCAAAGTTTGCTGAGAAGTCGGATGATGCTATCTTTATTGGATACTCTTCTAGCTCCAAAGCTTATAGAGTATACAATATCAAGAATCAACAATTTGAGGAGTCATCCAACATAGTTGTTAATGAGCACACTCCTTGTGTTAGAGGGAATGGACCTGAGTATATCTTTGATTTAGAATTGTTTCCAAACTATTCTAAACCATCTTGTGAGAATGTTTCAGCTGGAACAGGTGCTCAAGGTGATGCTGATGCTGATGCAGGTCAACTATATGAGCTTCCCAGACCTATTCCAAATTCTCCAAGAGCTGAAGGGCAACAAGCTTCAACTATTCACAGATCTGACAGTATAACTACCTCCAGAAATAGTGAAGCTTCAACAAGTGAATCACTTGATCAACCTCAAAGTTTTCAGGTGATCCACTACAACACCAGGTTGAGGGAAGTGGTATTCTGAAGGAACATGCAACTGTTAATACTACTTCACAACCAACCATTGATGATGTTTCTCAATCATTCAATCAGTCCTCATTGAATGACTCTGAAACAGCAGTTGGACAGAGTGATCCAGTTCCTGATCAGAATATGTCTAACCTAGACTTATCTCTGCAACTGGAAGTGATTCCTCGTCTTAGGATTCAGAACACTCATCCAAGTGAGAACATCATAGGGAATGTCTCTGAGGGTGTGAGAACAAGAGGACAAACTCATCATGGGAATGTCTGCCTGTACTCATGCTTCTTGTCTCAGATGGAACCAAAGAAGGTAGAAGATGCCTTAAAGGATAGTAGTTGGGTTGAATCGATGCAGGAGGAGCTGCTTCAATTCAGAAGACAAAAGGTCTGGAATCTATGCCCACTACCATCTGGTCAAGTACCCATAGGCACAAAATGGGTATTCAGGAACAAGAAAGATGATAGGGAAATCTATGTGTGTCAACCTCCAGGATTTGAAGACCCACAGCACCCCAACTATGTGTGCAAGCTGGATAAAGCTCTATATGGGCTGCACCAAGCACCTAGGCTGTGGTATGAGACCTTGTCTCAGTTTCTCCTGAAGAATGGATACACTAGAGGTACCATTGACAAGACTCTTTTCATCAGAAAGAGTGGAGAAGACATTTTGCTAGTACAAGTCTATGTTGATGACATTATATTTGGTTCTTCAAACGACCAAATGTGCATGGACTTTGAAAGCATTATGAAGCAGAAGTTTGAGATGAGTTCCATGGGAAAAATGGACTTTTTCCTTGGAATCCAGGTGAAACAGATGAAGGAAGGGTTCTTCATAAGTCAATCTAAGTATGTCTCAGACATCTTAGAAAGATTTGAAATGAAGGACTGTAAACCAGCCAAGACACCCATACCCAAAAACCATAATCTTTGCCCTGACCTTGAGGGGGAGGATACTGATCAACATCAGTATAGAGCAATTATTGGTTCTCTGATGTATCTCACTGCAAGTAGACCAGATATCATGTTTGCCACATGCATTTGTGCAAGATATCAGGCTGCTCCAAAGGTGTCTCACCTAGCTGCTGCAAAGAGAATCCTCAGATACCTCAAAGGAGCACCTAAACTAGGTCTCTGGTATCCAAGAAATAGTGATTTCAATCTCTATGGATACTCTGACAGTGACTATGGTGGCTGCAATATTGACAAGAAATCAACATCAGGAGGATGTCAATTTCTTGGTGGAAGGATTATCTCATGGCAATGCAAGAAACAATCCTGTGTCTCTACATCAACTGCTGAAGCTGAATACATTGCTGCTGCTAGCTGCTGTGCTCAACTGCTATGGATTCAAAATCAGATGTTAGACTATGGGTTCAACTTCATGACTACTCCTATCCATATTGACAACAACAGTGCCATCTCCATTACTGAGAATCCGGTGAAGCACTCCAAGACAAAACACATTGATATCAGGTATCATTTCATTAGAGATATTCATGAGAAACAACTGATAAAGTTAATCAAAGTTGACTCAAATGAACAATATGCTGATTTGTTCACAAAGGCATTTGATGAACAAAGATTTAAGTATCTCATATCAGCAATTGGGATGATAAACATTGAATAACTACCTCTTTTGAAAACCTTTTTAATATGTAAAGTCTTGTGTCAATACAATTTAAGCCCAGTTACAAAAGATCTTTAATTTATTCCAAGTGTAAATTCCTTCCGAAGAGGAATTAACTCTCGGAAGATATTCTTGAATATCTTCCGAAGTCAAATTCCTCAATGGAAATTTTCTTCTCGGAAGAGTTTTTGGTCTCGGAAGAAGCGATTGATTTTATATCAGATCTACTTCCGAAACTTATACAACTCTCCATTCGGAAAGACAACTTTACCTTCGGAAGCAATGCCTTGCTTCGGAAGATAAAGTGCCTTCAAAGGACAATTTTACCTTCGGAAGCAATATCATGCTTCGGAAGAGAAACTGCCCTCGGAAGAAAATTACCTTCGGAAATGTTTTACCCTCGGAAGTAAAGGTTTTTATATGTAACGGATATCTTTTGGGCCCCACTCTGTAAAAAGTAAAGATTTTGTTGATAATGTCAGATTATTTAAAATTATCCTTGCCGCCAACATCATTTCTCCGCCGTAAACCACCATACCACCCACAGTAACCCCAAAACAGTCACCCTATTACCACCACTACCACTATTCACCCCTCTTTAAATAATCTTGACTCATCAATTTCATCTTCTTTTACCACTTTACAGCCCTAACTGTTCCCTTCACTGTCAAACCCTCAATTTCACCCAAAATTTCAAGCTTACCTTTTCTCCAATGGCGCTAAACCCTCAGCACAACCAAGTCGCGTTACTTGACTCGTCAAGGGATGCCGACTTCACCCAAATCATCACCTTTCTCACCGAATCCACCTACCTCACTGCACTAACAGTTAACCCCACCGTATACTCCAACCATATGTCAGAATTTTGGAGCAACGGTGAAACTGCAGTACTTAATGGGGTTCGAGTCCTGAGAACCCGAGTTTGTGGCCAAGAGTTGGTCATCAATGAACAGCTCATCAGGGAGCATCTCGAGCTTCACGATGATGGGGCTCCTACTGAGTTCCCCAAGGAAGACGTGGAAGGCACCTATATCCTCATGGGATATGGAGGCGATGTCAGCAGGTCTACAGTATACAAGTTCAACTTCTCTTACCATTGGAAGTTCCTGCTGCACATTGTCCTACATTGCCTCTCCAACAAATCAGGGGGTTGGGATCAAATCCCATATGAACTAGGATGCCTAGTTCATGGGTTGGTGAGAGGCCTCAGATTCAACTACTCATGATTTGTGTTGAACAACCTAATCGCCAATCTGAGCAGGGATACATTCTTCATGTATCCCCGATTTCTTCAACACATAATCAACTGTGAGATGGAACCAAGCAAGCTTGTCTGCGCAGCTGCTCTTCCTGTTCCACACATGAGGCCTACCATCTTCAAGATACTGAAGAAGATGTCCACCAACTTCACTGGACGGTACACTCCATTACCTCCAGAGATGACTGAGCGCATAGCTCCTGGTGACATCCCTGTTATCCCCACAGGTGATGAACCCACACCAGCAACATCCACCACAATACCAAAATCTTCTTTACCCATCAAAGCTACATATCAGAGACGCCCCAAACGAACCCTTGTTCAATCTACTCTGATTGAACAAGCTCCTTCTGTTCACACCCAAAGGACTAGAGTGGAATCATGGGCTCCCACTCAGTCCGAGGTCACACCATCTTTCACATTTGACCTCAATGAGGGTTTTGAGCTTCCTCAGTCTCAAACCCCTGAGCCTGAACCCTAAGCCTTAAGCCCACAGGGTGAGTCTCTACACTCCCCTGTGCAGCCTTCTAGGGACAGCCCCACCAAAGGCTCAATGCCTGTAGACATTGATCTCAGTCCCGGGTCAGTAGGACTAACCACCCTCTCTTTCACTGACCTTTTACTCTGAACTGATGAAGAGATTACATCTCTCCACGGCCATGAAGTTGATCTACAACACCCACTGAAAGATCAACAGAGCCAAGAGGGATCCCTTGTCTCTAGCCCCCATCAGAAGCCAGCTACTGAGGTGAGTCCCACTGATGTGGAGGGGACTCATGTAGACTCAGCTGCCACTACTCAGAGTCTCTCATTGAGCTCTCAAGACAGTGGTAACATCATTAGGACTGAGTCTACGGCAACTTTGCCCATTGACATCTCTGAAAGAGATGACTCTGAGCAAGGGAAACCAGGGTGCCAAGAAGCCACATCTGGTGGTGAGAGTGAGCATACTAGGTATGTTATCTCATCTCCCCATGATTCTTCTCATAAAGATGAGGGAAGTATGCAACTAACACTTCAGTACTTGCTTTCTAAGGTCTCCAACCTGGAATCACAGGTGAAGATCTTAGAATCAAGGACTGCCACTCAGTAACTTGAGATTAACTCTCTCAAGGCTAAACTAGCTGAGAAACAGACGGAGAGGTCTGTTAGGCATGTACCAATTCAGGTCTCAATGACTTCTTCCTCTAGCTCATCTAGCTCTCAAGATGATGCTACCAAAAAGGGGGAGAAAGTTCAGAGACAAACATCTGAGGAACCACAGACCCAACTCATTTCTTCCCAAATCATTACACTACCTGAGTCATCTCAATCCTTTCTGGAGATTGACTCAAGGATGCTTCAAGATCTCTACAGACTTTTCACAAAGTTTGTATTGAGATCATCCCTAGAACAGCCCAGCCCCGACACCACACTTGCATACTTTGGGGCTGAGGAGCTTCAAAGACTGACTGCACCTTCTACCACTGTGGAAGAAGTTGGTCAACCTAAGGTCTTCATGGAACCTAAGATTAGCTTCGAAGGGGAAATGGGGACTGATGGCCCAGCAACTGAAACAGTTGGGACAGAATCTGCAGCAGTCTCAACTTCCGAAGCTCTAGCTGAAGCTTCCAAAGCTTACATGGAAGCCTCGGAAGAACAAGACAAGTCTTCCGAGGCCGAAATAGAAGCTGCGGAAGGCTTATTTCAGATGTCCGAGGAACTGACCATCACAGATGTCATTGCTGAAATTGCATCTGAGGTGAGCAGGGAGGACATTTCTGACATTCCTCCAACCCAAGCACCAGCTGAACTTCTCTCTCAATCACAACCCTCCATCCAAAACCACCACAGTCAGCACCATCAAAGACAAAGGAAAAAGAAAATTGACTGCGGATGAGCTTCAGGAGGAGGAGAAGATTGAGAAGGCCAAAAAGAAAGGTAGGTTTCCTACTGAGAAGCTGCTAGCTACTAGTTCTAAGGCAGCTGCAGCCAATCAGGAAGAAATCAACCAGAAGAGAAGAACAGCACTCATTGACCAGCTCATCAATCTAGGAGCTACCAATGAGGAGATACTCCTGCTACCATTAGAGGAGTTGGTGACTTTGGAGAGGTCAACTAGGCTACAACAAGAAAGGGAAGCCAGGTTGGCCTTGGAGAAGGAAGAACAAGAGCAAAGGGAGGCAACCCTGAAGCTGAGAGATGCTAGGATCAAGTTCCTACTCTCAAGAGGCTTCAGTCTTCCTGAACTGTCTCCACATGACAATGACATGATCCTGCTGCTCCACAACAAAGAGCAGGATCAAATGGAGAAGGAAAGGAAGAAGGCTGCTAGGGAGAAGTTGAAGGTGAAGAGGAAGAGGGAAGAAGAGAAGGAGGTCACTGCTGCCAAGAAGTCTGATGATAAAGCCTGGATGAAAGACTATCTCCGGGCTCATGGCTTCTCTGGTAGGCAGGTGGGACCTATGTCCGAAAGGACACTCCAGCGGATAGTCAGTGAAATCAAAGCTGACATCCGTTTGGGGAAAAGGAAGGAGATGTTGATGTATTGCAAAATACATCGATTTTCTATGCACATTTTATTCGTTTTTCGAGTAGTTTAGCTTAGATTTCGTCTCATTTTTAGTTTGTTACTTAGTATTTCGTGTTTGTGTAGGTTTTTGAGTAAAAGAAGGTGGAAATATGCTTAATTGAAGAAAACTATGGTTCCAGGTGCGTTGCGGGCGACAGATGAGTCAACAGAAAAGAAGAAAAACATTTTGGAAAAATACCCCACTCTCGCGCTGCGCGACGGGGAATTGGGTTTATGTCGCGCAGCGCGAGGGCCTTCAGAAGTTCAGTTTATTTACAAAAATGCCACCGCGTCAGATTTCAAGAAATTAACCTCCTCGCGCTGCGCGACGGGGAAATTGGTTTTCCCTCGCGCGACGCGAGGGCCCCTCAGACGTGAAAAACATGTTTAAGTGTTGTTTAAGTCGTTTTTGGAACCCTAATTACGATGGAACAACTTGGAGCGGCTGAAGACGAAGGAGAGAGGCGATTTTGAGCATATTGGAGTCATTGGAGCAAAGAATTGAAGCTAGGATCATCAACGTTCTTGATTTCGGGTTTTAATCACTTTCGTTATTGTTTGATTATTTGAACATGATGTATAACTTGATTGAATCTGAGTTTTGTCACTGTTTTGATCTGATTATGAGTAGCTAAGTCTTTATACACTATCTAGAATGATGATTAGTTGATGATTGTGGATGTTTGAATGGTTGAATTGATGAATGGTTGATATTATTGTAAAAGACTTGATTTTGGTTGAATTGAATGAGTATTATGTATTGATTTCTGTTCTTGAATGCATGTTTATCCTATATGATTAGCCTATGAATGTCTTTCAATTGTGGTTATCATATCTAGCACATGACTTGGTGTTTGTGGTTTACTAGGGATTTTGCTAGACGTAGTAAAGTCTTAGGATTGCATGTGTAATTGGATAAGAAATCAATGTGTATCTTAACTGGAAATTGGAAGATAAAGGTTAGTTGATTGATCTTGGTTATTAGATTCTAGGTTAATTGATAACTGGTAAGCAGTTCAAATCTGGTAATTTGATAATCTTGTTAATCATGTTTAATTAGACCATAATCAAGTCACCTCTTGCATGCTAAATGTTTGTGGTATGTTAGACTAGTTTGTCCAACACCTATCTGGTACTTTAATATCGCTTAGTTAACTGGAAGGAAAACTTAGCCGTTGGTAAGCATAACACATGTCTTTAGGGGTCATTTTGGTCACACCCGGTGAATGGTCTGGGATCCACTAAGTCTTCCTTAGGATATGTATCTTTAGAAAACCAACCCATTCATAATTCTGAACCATTCTTACATTCATGCATCTCAACTAGGATTCTATCTAGATAGTGTTATCTTCAATTAATCAGTACCTTTAAATCAGTCATCTTTGTGTTCATTTCTGCACTTCTTAGTTCATTTCTTTTAATTATTAATTTTAGTCTTTAGTTGCTAATTGAAAACCCCCCAATCTTATAATTAATTGTTATTCCTTTAGTTGAATCTAGGTTTTTCTATTTCTAGTGTCTCGTGGGTTCGATTCCCGTTCTTCCTTAATCTGTTCTACACGCGATAGGTACACTTGCCTATTTTGTGTTCTAGGTCTAGGTCGTTTAGGGTAAAATTTGAGTGTCTCGTCTAAGTCTAGGTTAGTTAATTTAGTTTATTTTTATAGACCGTTTAAGCACATCAAGTTTTTGGCGCCGTTGCCGGGGACACTTGGCAATAGCGAGTCTAGTTTCCTTTAGGATAAACAATAGTTTTAATTTCTTTTTCTTTTAAGAGTCTTTAGTTCATTTCTTTTAGTTCATCTCTCTAAATCTTTCCATTCTTTCTTTCAGTGCATGCCACACACTAGGTCAAAAGGACCACCTGAGTTTTCTGGATTTTCTGAACCTGAGAGGGAGTATCACGAGAGGTACATCGCACTTCGTGAGCGTTTGGTAGCCATTCTACACAGTAAGGTACGTCCAATTTCTTTTTCTGATTCAACTGCAATGGGTGACAATCCCCCTCCTCCTAGGCGCACTGTCCATCAGCGAGCTAGTGATGGCATCACAGGTGGTAGGTCTGCTATCACCTGTCCTAATGTCGATGCTGCCAACAATTGGCAAATTCCTTCTTATGTGATGTCCACCATCACTAACGCCACCCAGTTCCACGGACTGGCTGATGAGGATGCACCAGGACACGTGTCACGCTTTATTCGTATTGCGATACGTTTAACATCCATGGTGCAACGAAAGAGGCGATCTACCTTCGTCTCTTTCCTTTTACTCTGCAGGCTCGAGCTAACACTTGGCTCGAGACTCAACCCCAGGATTCCATCACTACATGGGAGGATCTGAAGGATAAGTTTCTCAAGAAATATTATCCTCCTTCCAGAGCTGCCAGACTTAGGGAACAAATTCACTCTTTCAAAATGGATCCTGATGAGCCCTATCACATGGCGTGGGAGAGATTCAGCAACCTGCGCAGCCGTTGCCCCCAGCACGGTTTGACTGATTGGGCACTCATTGAGAAGTTCTATAATGGTCTCACTTATTCCACTCAACAAATGTTCAACACTGCAGCAGGAGGTCACATCATGGAGAAGAAGACTGCAGAAGAGTGTGAGGAGATGTTTGAGAGCTTTGCACTTGCTGGGCAGCAAAGTCCACATTCCAGGAATTCCATTCCTGAGACTAGAGCCCCCGTGACCTCGAGGGGTGTTCATCAGGTCACTACTGATACTAGCATGGCAGCTGCTCTTGAGGCCCTCAGAAAAGATATAAAAATCTGCAGATGAGTGTGAACAAATATGAGATGTGCAGAGGAGGACATGACACCATAGACTGCCCGTTGGTGGCACAGGAGCAGGTAGATTTTATTAGTGGTCAGGGAAGAGGAGCTGGTGGTGCATACGGGTGGAGAGGACACCCTAACTTCGGTTGGAGATCAGGAGGAAATCCACCGGGGTTTCAGCAGAGGCAGCACACTCAGCCTGCTGGAGGTGATATAGGTAGTAGTTCAGGTGGTAGTGGGGATGGATGAAGAAGATAGAGGATTTGTTGATGAACCAGTCACAGATGCTGAACCAGTTAGTTACTCGAGATCAGGTTACACAGAAGCGTCTGGATGAGCATGATATTCTTCTTAAGAATCAGCAATCCGCTTTCTTAGATTTGCAGCGTGTCGTAGGTGAGGTTTCTAAGAAGTTAGATCAGAACCCGATAGGTCCTCTCCCCGCTAACACTTACACACACCCGAATGCACATGCGAAGGCCGTGACTACTCGTAGTGGCAGAGGAGGAGAGAAGGAAGTGACACCACCTGAAGATGTAGAGGTGATGGATGAAGAGATTGAGATGGAGACTCCCGGGGGACGCAAAAGAGGGTAATCCCAGCAAGTACCGCGTCGAACGAAGAGTCTGTTGAGAAGAAGAAAGAGTCGATTGAGAAGAAGATTCACGAGGTAGATTTGACTCGAGTCCCGTATCCTGAGCGTCTGAAGCATCAAAAATATGCTAAGGATTATGGGCATTTCTTAGAGCTGTTTAAGCAACTTAAGGTCAATCTTCCGTTTATCGAGGCCCTCCAGTATATGCCTAAATATGCTAAATTTCTTAAGGATCTTCTTACCAATAAGAAGAAACTGGAGGATCTATCTTCTGTCTCTCTTAGCGCGCATTGCTCTGCGGTGGTTCAAAGTAAGCTACCGGAGAAATTAGCAGATCCGGGTATATTCACTATCCCGTGTTTGTTTGGTAGTTCTACTGTGAACCACGCGTTGGCTGATCTTGGGGCTAGCATCAATTTGATGCCATATTCTCTCTATCAGAAGCTAGACCTTGGAGATCCGACTCCAACGCGCATGAGTATCTCTTTGGCAGATCGATCTGTCAAATATCCACGGGGCATTGTGGAGAATCTGTTGGTGAAGGTTGATAAGTTCGTGTTCCCCGTGGATTTCGTTATTCTTGACATGGAGGCTGACGATCAGGTCCCACTCATTTTGGGGCGCCCCTTTTTGAGAACCGCGAAGGCATTGATCGATGTTTATGACGGTCAGATTACACTTCGTGTAGGGGATGAGGCTGTCACCTTTGATGTCATAAAGGCGATGAAGAACTCGGGTGCTCAAGACGATTCTGTTTACTTCATTGATTCATTTTTCACTCAAATGGATCGATGTCTTGAGTACATTTGTGGAGCAGACCTGCTGCCTTCACACGAGTTAGATGAGGAGGACCCGGTAGTTGAGGATGAGGTCTTCCCAGAAAGCGAGCCAGTTGAGCATTCTGAGTCGCTCGCTGCTGTTGATGTTCCCGAGGAGGAGAGAGAGAATCCCTCGGTTGAAGAACCACGACCCCTTGAGCTCAAGGAGCTCCCCTCTCACTTAGAGTATGCTTTCTTGGGTGGTGAGAAATCATTTCCCGTCATTATCTCATCCCATTTGACGGATGTTGAGAAGGAGAGGTTGATAGATGTGCTCAAGGCACATAGAGAGGCTATTGCGTGGCGACTTAGTGATATTAAGGGTATCCACCCTTCATTTTGTACGCATAAGATACTCATGGAAGATGAGTACAAGCCTGTAGTTCAGCCTCAGAGACGGTTAAACCCGAAGATGCAGGAGGTTGTTAAGAAGGAGGTGGAGAAGCTCCTTGAAGCTGCAGTTATCTATCCGATTCCATATTCCGATTGGGTTAGCCCGGTGCAGGTAGTCCCTAAGAAGGGAGGGATGACAGTGGTGGTGAATGAGAAAAATGAGTTAATCCCTTCCCGTACGGTGACAGGTTGGAGAGTCTGCATCGACTACAGGAGGCTGAATGATGCTACCAAGAAAGACCATTTCCCTCTTCCTTTCATTGATCAGATGTTGGAGCGCCTGTCGGTCAGCAGTTCTACTGTTTTCTCGATGGTTTCTCTGGTTACTTCCAGATTCCTATCGCACCCGAGGACCAGCAGAAAACCACCTTTACATGCCCCGACGGGACTTTTGCATACCGCCGTATGCCATTTGGGTTATGTAACGCTCCAGCTACTTTTCAGAGGTGCATGGTAGCCATCTTTCAGGACATGCTTCAGAAGTCCATGGAGGTGTTTATGGACGACTTCTCTGTTTATGGTGCTTCATTTGATTCGTGTCTCGAGAACCTCGGGAGGATGTTACAGAGGTGTATTGAGACAAATCTCATGCTTAATTGGGAGAAGTGTCACTTCATGGTGACAGAAGGCATCGTTCTAGGTCACAAGATTTCGCGTGAGGGTATAGAGGTTGATCGAGCTAAGATAGATACTATTTCTAGGCTTCCTCCACCGACTAACGTGAAATCCATTCGTAGTTTCTTAGGTCATGCGGGTTTCTATCGTAGGTTCATTAGAGATTTTTCTAAGATCACCCGTCCTATGACCCATCTTCTTGAGAAAGATGTTCCTTTTGTCTTTGACAAGGAATGTCTTAAGGCTTTTGAGTTTTTGAAGGAGCAACTGACCAATGCTCCTATCCTAGTGGCCCCCGACTGGAGCTTACCCTTCGAGCTCATGTGTGATGCGAGTGATTACGCAGTCGGGGCGGTCTTAGGACAGAGGAAGGACAAGCACTTCCATCCGATCTATTATGCGAGCAAGACACTCAATGAAGCTCAAGAGAATTACACCACCACTGAGAAGGAACTTCTAGCAGTTGTCTTTGCATTTGATAAATTCCGTTCCTATCTCGTGCTTTCGAAGACCATCGTTTACACTGATCATGCGGCATTGCGATTCCTTTTCGCGAAGAAAGATGCCAAACCTCGTCTGATACGGTGGGTCCTTTTGCTATCTGAGTTCGACATCGAGATCAAGGATAAGAAGGGGGCGGAGAATGTTGCAGTGGATCACCTATCTAGGTTGGAGGATCCAATAGAGAGGAGTTGCGTGAGGAGGTGATAGGAGATAGATTCCCTCACGAGTCTTTGAGTTTTGTGAAAGCCGAGCAGCAAGGCTTCCCATGGTTTACTGATTTGGCAAACTTCCTGGCAGATGGAACTGTAATTAAGGGCATGACACGCCAACAGAAGAGGAAGTTCTTTACAGATGCCAAACGGTATATTTGGGATGAGCCATTCCTTTTTCGTATAGGAGTTGATAATGTGATTAGGAGATGTGTGAGTCGAGAGGAAGGATTAGAGATCCTTAAGCACTGTCATCAGGGTTTAGCAGGTGGTCATCTTGGTTCGGGTTACACTGCGAGGAAGGTCTTAGATTCTGGTTTCTATTGGCCGACTTTGTTTAAGGATGCTCTCGAGTTTGTGAGTAGTTGTGATGCGTGTCAGAGGTCCGGTAATATTTCATCTCGTAATGAGATGCCCCAGAACCCGATTCAGGTAGTAGAAGTGTTTGATGTCTGGGGTATCGACTTCATGGGACCTTTCCCTGTGTCTCAGAAGAACCGTTACATTCTAGTGGCCATTGATTATGTTTCCAAGTGGGTGGAGGCTCAAGCTCTTCCCACTAATGACGGTCGCGTAGTGGTTCAGTTCCTTAGGAAGTTGTTTGTTAGGTTTGGTACTCCTAAGGCGTTGATTAGTGATAGGGGGACACATTTCTGTAATGCTCAATTGGAGAAGACACTTGCACGGTATGGGGTCACACATAGGTTATCCACAGCTTATCACCCCCAAACTAGTGGTCAAGTAGAGAATGCAAATAGGGGCATTAAGAGGATACTAGAGAAAACTGTAGGAGCAAACCGTAAGGATTGGTCCGATAAGTTAGATGATGCGCTTTGGGCCTTTAGAACCGCATTTAAGACACCTATAGGAACCACTCCCTTTAGGATGATCTATGGAAAAGCGTGTCATTTACCGGTTGAGTTAGAGCATAGAGCTTATTGGGCGTTGAAGACGGTCAATCTTGATTTGTCTAAGGCGGGTAGGAACCGATTTCTCCAGTTACATGAGTTAGATGAGCTTAGGGAAGAGGCCTATGATAGATCATTGAGTTATAAGGAGCGTACTAAGGCTTTGCATGATAGGAAGTTGAAAGGTGGTAAAGATTTTGAGTGTGGCGATAGAGTTTTGCTTTATAATTCACGTTTGAAACTATTCCCGGGTAAGCTTAAGTCTAGGTGGAGTGGACCATTTACAGTGAAAGAGGTGTTTCCTTATGGTACTATTGAGATACAGGATGATACAGGTTTCTCTTGGAAGGTTAATGGTCACAGGTTGAAGTTCTACATAGGAGGTCCAGTTGAGAAGAAAACCGAGGAGGATGTGGAACTCCTCGGGGTTCCAAAGGAGTAATTGCTTGATTGATGGAGCTCGGGATAACACCCGAGTGTAGAGTTTGTATTTTCTTGTTCCTTGCTTTGCAATTTTTATTTTTATTTTTATATTTTTAGTTTATTTTTAGGTGTGTTTCTTTGTTTTGTTTTGTTTTGTTGTGTGTTTGAGTCATTTTGCAGGAACCCATAACCGAATGGAAGTGGAAAACCTGAAAGAAAATGGTAAATTTTGGCTTAACATTGGTGTTTGAGGTTTGGGTGAAAAACCTATAAAATTTTCGAAAAGAAAAGAGAAATTAAAAAAAAAAAAAAAAAAAAAAATTAAACTTTCTGCCAAAACACCACCCTCGCGCTGCGCGAGGGATTTTGTCTTTCATTGTCGCGCGACGCGACGAACCCACAGACGGGGTTTTATCCCCTTTCTTCCCATTTCAAGCCCTAATTTTCAAACTTACCCATTCCCCATCCTCCCTCCATCCTCCACCACTAAACCTCCACCTCCACCCCATCGTACCACCTCCCTCCACCGCACTACCACAACAACCACCACTTACCACCAACCGTCCTCCCGACCACCTACCACCTCCTCCACTGTCATCGCAGCCACCTCCCTCCATCCTCCACCATCACCCTCGTCCACCATCCAACCCCCGACCACCTACCACCTCCTCCACTGTTATCGCAGCCACCTCCCTCCATCCTCCACCATCACCCTCATTCACCATCCATCTCCACCATCTCTGCCGCCGCAACCATTCCTTTCAACCACCACAGCAGCCCCCACTCTCCACCTCCACAGCCTTTATCTCCCACTCCACCATTGGTTCAGTTTTTGTGTTCAAGAGTTTCAATTTTCACTTTCAATTTCAATCACATCTTCAGTTCAGGTATGATTTCTTGTTCTTATTCTAGTTTAGTTTTCTGATTTGGGTGTTAGTTTAAGTTATTTGCTAGTTATGGTGATTATGGGATGCAAAAGTTGCTGTTTTAGCATATAATGGTGGAGTTATGTTCATAGGTTTGATAGATTGTGATTGTTTTATGGAATTGGTACACACTATTGCACATTGTTAAGCCGGGATGCATTAATAGTTCGTTTGGATGGTTCTTGCTTATTGACTAAATATGTTTCAAGTTCGTTTGTTTTATGACATTGGGCTAAGACATCCTCTAGGAAATTGTTTGAATCATGCGTTGTTGCTATATTAAGATATCTTTTGATGGATTGTTTGCGAACTTGCATGATAAATAGTAGATTGTTGATATGGTGGAGCATTTGTATGCTTTGAAACCGGAATTTTCATGGTAAATCCTTTTCTCTTAGGAGGAGTTTAACAACCCGAACCAAAATTTTCAATTGTCTTCTTTTTAAATTATAAGGTTCGGGATCACTTGGTTTCATTTGATGGGCACTTGGGATTTAATTGAGGACAATTAAAGTGCCGCGATGGGGTAGATGTGTGTGTGTAACATGAGTTTTTTCTAGGTTTATTTGCTTAATTTGTATTTGTTTTGTTTTATTTTTCCATGTTTTAGGTTAGTTTGAGTCTTTTTGTGTTTGGGGTATTACTTTCATGATTCTAATAGGTTCAAGACCATCTCGCTCGTACTCAATCTCCATTCGGGCGAGATTTAGTCTAACATTTATCAAATTGTGACGGTAACCTCAACTTTCTAGTTTTTAATTTAAGTTGTCATTTTAACAGGTTACATCCGCGAACGAAATGCTATACGGGTGTTTCCACATTATTAAAAAAAATAATAATAAAATAAAAATAAAAAAATCAAAAATAGTCTGTGAGTTGCTGTAATTGCTAATGCCTTGTATTTTTCCTTGTTTTTCAGGCATGTCGGAGGCAGGACCATCAAAGAAGAGAAGGGGACCAAAGCCAAGAGCCCGTGGTGACCCAGCTGATCAGGAACATCATCAATGGCAAGGAAAAAAGAGAAAGATTTTGTATGAGGAACGGGAGGTAATACCGGTCACCCACACCACTGTTTTGGGTGCACATACATTGCTACAGTTTAAACTGGGGACTGATGAGAGAAATAAAGCTGCTAAGTTCGTTAGAACTGGTTTGATGCAACATAGGAATATGAATTGGGATGTGTTGAGGCAAATGGGTAAGTTTGAAAAAATTGAGAGATGGGTTAGTGGAAAATGGAGGGAGGTATTGAAGTGTGATGGACCACAGTATGCAGAGCCTACAGTTGAGTTTTTATCCACCTTTCATTGGAAGGAGGGTAGCTTTGATGAACCCGATGCAGTGTCTTTTGCTTTGGGTAGACATACACACGAGATGTCTATTCCACAGTTTGCGGTTCATACTGGGTTCTATACAGTAGAGGAGATAACTACCCCAGAATTTATTACTGGTTTGTGAGGTGCTTTCAAGGAATCTGAGGGTAAAGAATGTTGTTTGACCGAGTTCGACCTTGCACGTTTCTGGTCCACCATATCGTCTACCTTATTTTCTAACGCCATGGTGGGTACAGATATCAAAGATAAAATTTTGAGGTACATTTTTAAGATTTTGAGTTGCACCATCATTGCGAGGAAGTCTGGAGAGGATAAGGTGACTTGGAGGGATCTGTTTTGCATGATGTGTATGGTGGAAGGTAGGACAGTAAATTTTGCTTGTTTGTTAGCATGGTCCTTCGCTAGAGGTAGGCGTGGTGGTGCTAGGGCAGGACTGGATATGGGACCCTATATCACCCGGATTGCTGAGAGTCTGGGTGTGTTTGACAGGTATGATCGAGAATTGATGATTAGGGGTCCTGATACTGTACCTTTTGGTGCTCGAGAGCTGAGGAAGGCGGGTATTTGGACATACACTGATCCGCCACAGTGGGAGGATGATATTGAGGGACCACAGGTACATCCCCCTGAGGGTACTGATGCAGCCGAGGCGATGCATATGGGTTTGCCTCCTCGTGTGCAGAGACCACTACATAGGGGAGAGCTGCCGGGGCAGCAGTATGCACGTAGGGAGCCCGCCCCAGAGCCACTTACTTTGAACAGTTTGTATGATTCTATGGATTACAGGTTTGGTCAGTTGCATGATCAATTGCATGCAGATTTTGGTGAGATGAGAAATATCATGGAAAAGAACCAGCAGCGGAACGAAGAGGCTCTGAGGTACATGATGAGGAACATGCACATGGATATTCCTGATTTCTTTCGTGGGCCAGATCAGCCGCCACCACCTCAGTAGTTGGACATGAAGACAGCAGGATGATTATTCTTATTTTGTTTGGGTTATTATTTTTCTTTGATGATGTTTTTATGATATCCTGGTCTGTATGTGATATTTCTAGACATATTTCATGGTTATGGGTCGGTTGGGTTGGAGTTTTAGACTTTGCACTTTATGACTGTGATGTGGTGACCTTTCGTTTATGTTTAAGTGTTTAGAATGATTGAATGGTGGCCGCTTTTGTTCGTGTGTGAGATTAGAAGTTATTTGCTGAGCACGTTCAAATTGGAAGGCATTTTCTGGATAAGACTGGCACATGACAGTCTTCCTATACTTTACCAGCTAAGTCTTTTCCAGTTTATCTTTGTTGTATTTTCTTTTCTTTGTTTTTAGTTTTTAGTTTTAGTTTTTGTTTTTCCTCTTTTAGTTGTTTGGGTCAGGTTTTCATTTCTGCATTAGGGACAATGCAATGTTCAAGTGTGGGGATGGGTAACTGTCGTTCGAGTCTGTATATAGTGTCGGTTGAGTCAAAATATATATATATATATATATATATAATATAATAATAATAATAATAAATAAAAAAAAAATAAAAAAAAATAATAGGTTGATTAGTGAGTCTTTGGTTAATCCAGCTAGCTTTGAAATGTCTCCTAAGTGTTCCTAAATCACTTAATTAAAAACTGGAAGGTCTTGTGGGTACTCATCCTAGGAGAAACGAGAAACCAAGTGTTAGGAAATTAAGGCACCCCTATAGGTTGTTAAACTAACTGTTTAATAGAAGCTTATTACTCACAAATCTAGCACACTACTATTCTTTTTATGCAAATAATTTAGAAAATTAGTGGCGCCCCATTGAATTCCATAAAAGGAACATGTAAATTGAAGGTGTAATCTAGGGATAATAGACTTACAAATGTTCCGCAATTTAGACCCAATTTTTCCTTTCAGTTTCATTTGGTGAGGTTAGCCTTTTTGTTTCTCATTGTTTATATGCATTCATTATGCATCTGCTTGACTGAGTGAATACCACATAACTTGTATATTTTAGAACTTGTCTAGGATATGCTAGTTGAGACTTTGAATGTGAACTTGCACAGAAGTGATAGAGGCATTTAGGATTGGAGCCTTGTTTGAAGCCTGTTTTTTTTTCTTACCCTTAAATGTTTATCCCCTAGTTCACCCGTCTGAACCTTTGTGTTATTCTTTTTCTTTGTTTATTAACCCGTGAGCCTTAGCCTTTTGTGTGTTTAAACCTATCTGTTTTGGCCTGTGTGTTTAGATGAACCGGTTGAGCTAGTGTCTAGTATATTTACAGTTATGTTTATTTCATTGTATTTCGTTTATGTAAAATTGATAAAAAAAATGAAAAAAAAAGAGAGAGAAAAGAAAAGAAAAAGATGCAAGTATGGATGTTTAGTGGTGTTTAGTGAATATGGATCCATAGTATGATCCGGTTTTGTTTCATTTAGCAGTTGTTCATTGTGTTGGCCTAGTAAAACCGTGTCCATCTAATCACCTTTCGTTTGTTTTCCTTTGTGTTTCCTACCCTAAACCTTAGCCTCGTTACAGCCCTATTTAAGTCCTACTTGATTTGTGCAAGTTTCGTTCTTAGAAGTGGAGACTGGATTCCTTTACAAGCTTATGATAATATCCTGTTATGTTTGGTTTTGAGTGTACACAGAAAATGCTAGTGCCTTTTACACTAGTTCCAGAAATTAGCCGAGTGTGAGTGACAAATTGTGAGCATTTGTGGGACATTGTGGGTCTAGAGTCTGTAGGTTAACCCGAAGATTTGTATACGTTCATATCATTCATTTCATTCACTTTCACATGTGAATATGAGCTTCTATTAGATATGTTAGTTTTTCAGGTTATAGCGGTTAGAACAACCTAAATGGTTTGACTTCTGCCTTTCATTAAAAATATACACTGGTAACTAGTGGTTTCCTAGGTGTGAGATCCTTTAGACATACCCAGTTTGCTCACTTGAACTTAATAGCGAACATGATAAAGGGACCTGATTTGCTAGTGCTAGGATGTTTTGTTAAACAATAACCAAGATTCAATTTCTTTTTCAACTTATTTTGTTCCTAATTGATTTCAAGTCTCTGATTGTAAATATATGATAAAATGTTTTTTTTTTCAGGGACGAAAAAGGGTCAAGTGTGGGGATATTTGATGTATTGCAAAATACATCGATTTTCTATGCACATTTTATTCGTTTTTCGAGTAGTTTAGCTTAGATTTCGTCTCATTTTTAGTTTGTTACTTAGTATTTCGTGTTTGTGTAGGTTTTTGAGTAAAAGAAGGTGGAAATATGCTTAATTGAAGAAAACTATGGTTCCGGGTGCGTTGCGGGCGACAGATGAGTCAACAGAAAAGAAGAAAAACATTTTGGAAAAATACCCCCACTCTCGCGCTGCGCGACGGGGAATTGGGTTTTATGTCGCGCAGCGCGAGGGCCTTCAGAAGTTCAGTTTATTTACAAAAATGCCACCGCGTCAGATTTCAAGAAATTAACCCCCTCGCGCTGCGCGACGGGGAAATTGGTTTTCCCTCGCGCGACGCGAGGGCCCCTCAGACGTGAAAAACATGTTTAAGTGTTGTTTAAGTCGTTTTTGGAACCCTAATTACGATGGAACAACTTGGAGCGGCTGAAGACGAAGGAGAGAGGCGATTTTGAGCATATTGGAGTCATTGAAGCAAAGAATTGAAGCTAGGATCATCAACGTTCTTGATTTCGGGTTTTAATCACTTTCGTTATTGTTTGATTATTTGAACATGATGTATAACTTGATTGAATCTGAGTTTTGTCACTGTTTTGATCTGATTATGAGTAGCTAAGTCTTTATACACTATCTAGAATGATGATTAGTTGATGATTGTGGATGTTTGAATGGTTGAATTGATGAATGGTTGATATTATTGTAAAAGACTTGATTTTGGTTGAATTGAATGAGTATTATGTATTGATTTCTGTTCTTGAATGCATGTTTATCCTATATGATTAGCCTATGAATGTCTTTCAATTGTGGTTATCATATCTAGCACATGACTTGGTGTTTGTGGTTTACTAGGGATTTTGCTAGACGTAGTAAAGTCTTAGGATTGCATGTGTAATTGGATAAGAAATCAATGTGTATCTTAACTGGAAATTGGAAGATAAAGGTTAGTTGATTGATCTTGGTTATTAGATTCTAGGTTAATTGATAACTGGTAAGCAGTTCAAATCTGGTAATTTGATAATCTTGTTAATCATGTTTAATTAGACCATAATCAAGTCACCTCTTGCATGCTAAATGTTTGTGGTATGTTAGACTAGTTTGTCCAACACCTATCTGGTACTTTAATATCGCTTAGTTAACTGGAAGGAAAACTTAGCCGTTGGTAAGCATAACACATGTCTTTAGGGGTCATTTTGGTCACACCCGGTGAATGGTCTGGGATCCACTAAGTCTTCCTTAGGATATGTATCTTTAGAAAACCAACCCATTCATAATTCTGAACCATTCTTACATTCATGCATCTCAACTAGGATTCTATCTAGATAGTGTTATCTTCAATTAATCAGTACCTTTAAATCAGTCATCTTTGTGTTCATTTCTGCACTTCTTAGTTCATTTCTTTTAATTATTAATTTTAGTCTTTAGTTGCTAATTGAAAACCCCCCAATCTTATAATTAATTGTTATTCCTTTAGTTGAATCTAGGTTTTTCTATTTCTAGTGTCTCGTGGGTTCGATTCCCGTTCTTCCTTAATCTGTTCTACACGCGATAGGTACACTTGCCTATTTTGTGTTCTAGGTCTAGGTCGTTTAGGGTAAAATTTGAGTGTCTCGTCTAAGTCTAGGTTAGTTAATTTAGTTTATTTTTATAGACCGTTTAAGCACATCAGATGTATAGAAGGATGAAAGGAATGGTCTTCACCCCAGCCACTCAACCACAGCCACAACCCACACCAGAACCAACCCCTTTTCCCATTAAAACAGAACCCACTGATGAAACCTTCACCCCTCAACCCACAACTCTACCCAAACCTACCACATCACCTCAACCACCCAAACTACCCATCCTAAAACCCAAGACTCAACCCAAAACCACTAAACCTAAGCCTACCCAACAACAACCAAGACCATCCCCTCAGCCTCCTCAACATCTCTCCTTTGAGGAAATAAAGGAGTTCAAGACGAGGCTCATCAACTGCACTACTTTGAGCAGCATCTCCTGTGAGGGAGAACTTATCAACATCACCTATGTTGATAACTCTTCAAGCTCCCTCACTCTAGGCCAATTTCTTGAGTTGCCTAGAGATACTTTGGGCCAGGCTGCAAGACTTCTTGGTCTCAACTCCGATATCCTCAATGCTGAGGAGAAGAGACTAAGAAGAAGACTGGTGACTCTACTGGATACCAGGAAAGAGGACAGGATTTCTGGTCAATCTCATGGACCTAGAAATGCTATAATCCAGTGGAGGTTCGATGAACCTTCTCACAACTTTGTTGTGGAAAGGGAGAATGGTGAAACCAACAGGCTTAATGCCACATCTCTATTGCATCTCAGCATATTCGACCTTGCTGAACTTGCAGAGAAGCCATTCTCCAATCCCTCCAACTCTGAGACTGCTGCACACATCAGAAACCATATCAGTGGTCTCCACTTGGCTGAACGAAGTAGAAGAGCCACGATTGAAGAAGAGTTGAAGCTGAAGAGAGTGGAAGACAAGGAAAGATCAACCACCAAAGGCACAGCCTTTCTACAGATGGTGGAAGGTCCTGAATTGGAACCAATAGTTCGATGGGAATATGACTATACTTCCCATCAACTAACTCTTTTCAGAGGGCCACAACAGAGGGTACATATAATCCAAGGTGACAGAGTAGAGGTTCTGTCCACCAAGGATCTGTACAAGATTCTCAGCACCTCAGCAGGAAAGAATGAAGACACCGATAAACACCTGCTTTCCTTGGTGCTGAGAGCTTTGAGAAGAAGAGAGAAGTGAAGTTTTGGTAGCATCAGCCTAGGGGGAGTTTGTTGGATCATGATAAGGCTGGTGCAACCAAAATCACTTCATAGTCAATTTTTGGTACTACATTCAAAGGCTTCCGAAGCTGAGAAGAGATCTTCCGAGAGTCTGAAGAACAGCTTCCGAAGACAAAGTCTGAAAGAGCTTCCGAAGACAAAGTCTGAAAGAGCTTCCGAAGACAAAGTCTGAAAGAGCTTCCGAAGACAAAGTCTGAGCTTTCGAAGACAAAGTCTGATGAAAGAGCTGAAGACAAAGTCTGAGCTTCCGAAGACAAAGTCTGATGAAAGAGCTGAAGACAAAGTCTGCTTCCAAGACAAAGAAGACTCCAAGCCTCGGAAGAAGCAGTCTTCCGAAGTATAAGTGGCTTCGGAAGAAGTTATTCTTCCGAAGTACTTTATCCTTCGGAAGACATTGCTATGTCCAGCAGATAAAAGTATGGTCCCTGACAGTCCGCTGCAGACCTCTGATACAGCATGGCATCTTCCTAAAGAGCCATGTTATTGACCATACTTTATTCTATTGTTCACCTTTTTATGATAGTACATGTTACCAACTTTAGTTGGTGACAAAAGGTAAGTCAGGGACATGTCCTGACTACCAACTTTCAGGCAAAATGTCTGAAAGACCTCACCTAGAGTCTTGTAGTATAGATGTAAGGTTAGAGGTGTCCAGTTGGTATCAAAGTATATCCGGCTGTAGGTAGTATTATATATATCTTCTCCCTGTAACTCTTTACATAAGCGATTTGAGTCCAAGTGTCTTGTAATCCTTTGAGTTGAGAAGTAATATATAAAAGTACCTTGAAAATTTATCTGCTGTGTTAATTTTCTTACTGCTTGCTACTTGATATATTGTGATCAACTTTTCATAAGACTGCTTGCTGAGTGTTGATTCATAGTGAGTTGAGAGAAAAACCACCCCCAAATCCGATCCTGCAATTGGAATCATCATCATTATCACCATCATCTCTATCTCCTTTAATCTTTAGGGTCTCCTCCCTCTTACCTTTCAACCTCAGCATAATCCTCTTATTCTTCTTCTCCAGATCTTCAATCTTCTTTGTGGATACAAGAACAAGCTCATTCTAAGCTTTAAGGGCATTGTGAGCTCGAACTAAAGCCCGCTCGTGGGCTTCGTTCTTCTCTGTCAACTTGGCAATTTGCTTGCCCTAATCTGCATTCACAGCCATCAGCTGTCTCATTTGGTTGGCTTAAGATCATCAGTGGTCAGCAGCATGAGAACTAGCCTGCTAAGGCTCGTAAGCTGTTCCTCTAACCTAACCGTGGGTAGAGTATTGCCCTGGAGAGGTGGAATTTGGGTGGAAGTTCCGGCTTGGGAAATGGTTGGGGTGGTTGTCGATGTGGTGTATACGGGTGTGGGGATAGGGATGGTTTGTGGAGGTGTAGTTTTGGGTATTGAGGGTGAGGAAGATGCAGGTGTAACTGTGGTGGTGGGTATGTCGGTAGTAGTGGCTGTGGTGATGGTAGTGGCAGTGGTGGTGGTAGTAGTGGTGGTGGTAGTGGCAGTGGGGGAGCTCATCAAAATAATCTTTGGGCGTTTCCCCTTCCTCCCATAGGGTTGGGCCATTCTCTTCCTCCTTGACCCCTTAGTGATCTTTGCTCCCCCTGGGCTGATGGGCTAGTCAGGTGTATAATATAGATTACTCTCTTCAGTATCAACACCCTTTGACCGAGCTTGGCAAGTACCAACAACCTCTTTCCCCTTCTCAGTAGCTACCCACTTGCTACCGACTTGTCTCACTAGAGGCTCTTCTTCAGATTCATCATCTTCTTCCTCTAGATCAAAGTTCCTGATATCCTCACTGATTAGGAAGTCTTGGTAGATGACAGCTTGCTCAAATCCACCAGCAGCTGATGAACCAACCTGCTGAGGTGGTGGTTGGACGGTAGATGTGTCAATGGCTCTGGATTGACTCGAGCCCTCATCTCCACCACCTTGATCCTTATCTTGGTCATCATCGTCATCATCCTCGTCATCACCAGGATTCAAGACGTGCTCAACATCCGAGTCACTATCATCATGACGCCACTTCTTCCTGGCCGGCGCTACATAATCAACATTCGCTAGATGGCCAAACAACCTTCTCACCGGGGGCTTAGTCTGCTTTCCCCTGTATACCTTCATCCTGCCTAAATTCGTGTCATCCATCTCCTCTAATGACACCTCATCGTCCTCAAGCTTAGGCAGGTTAGGTAGCTTCTCGTTGAGGATCAGCTGTAGAAACTGGGGATACATGCAAAAACTCTCCTTCCCCTTGGCCTCGATGTTCTCCTTCATGTAATTGAAGAACATCTTGGAGAAACTGAACGGGTGGTTCAGCACAAATGCAACAAACGCGTTCTGAATCTGATCGCTCATCTAGTCGAAACCACCGCATCGTGAGGGCTATGCACTTCAGAATCACATGTGCCAAATACTTGAAAAGCGGGCACATCTTGCTTTTATTAAACACGCCAGCATTGATGTCACCGGCGTACTTAATCCGTAGAAAGCATCCCTTAATCGTCATGGGATGTAGCTTGGTGGGATAATCCATGTCATCTCCCAAATCCAATATCCTCTTCAAATCATCATCACCTATATCTATGTCCTGTCCAAAGATGGAGCTCCAGATCCTGAAAGGCTCGACAGATCTGTCAACTACGGCATTCTCCCAGAATGCCTGATGTAGAGAACGATATGGTGTGCAGGGAGTTGAGATAGCTCGGTATATCCTGGATCGGCGTAGGATCTCTATAATCCTAACAAACTCTGCAGCATTCCGGGAAGTCGTGTTGAGATAAGCACAGATGTTATGCTTAGTACTCATAGTCCATCTATTAGCCATTTCACTGCAACACAAGCAACAAACATGTTAGACACGCTCACAAGAAAGAACATTTGAGTTTGAACAGATCATATCATACCGGTTCAATCGTACGATTGAACCATACGACTGAACTCAATCATACGATTGGGCAACCGACCGAGCTTTGTTATGTGCCATGACAAGCGGTTGAGCCAGTCGTGCGATTGAATCACCGATTGAGTCAATCTTGCGATTGAAGAGTACGATTGAGTTCAATCATGCGATTGGGAGTGCGAGTGAGTTCAATCATGCGATTGAGTTCAATCATGCGATTGAGGGATGCGAATGAGTTCAACCGTGTGAGTTAGCTTAGTCATGCGAATGAACAATACGACTAAGTTCAGTCGTGCGGGTGAATTGTGTGATTGGGATTCAGTCGTGTGATTGAGCTAATCGTGCGACTGAAACTGATGTGAATGAAAAATTTAAAAATTCTAAACACTTTGACACCAAAAACTATTTTTCACAAACCCTAATCTGCCGTAAGTCGAAAAGTTTAACCCTTTTGAATCAAACACACTTCAAAAAACTTTTTGAATCAAAATAAGGATCTTTTGAATTAAAACATTGATTTTAGCAAGAACACCAATCGAATCCACGAAAAATCACGAGCCAAAGCTCTGATACCACTTGTTAGGACCGTGTACGTACGGAGTACTAACTGATTCAACGTGAAACCAGATCAAATAGTGCGGAATCCTATTTGATTGGTGATCCAATCAGTGAGAACGACAACCTGATCAATCTAACGATTAAACAAACGTTAAGAATGAGTAGAGATCGATCAGGAACAAACTTTGAAGTTGGATGGACGAACTAAAACGCTCTGGACGGCTACGGTATAATAATATTCGAAGTGTTACGTTTTTCCACGAATTATGTGGTATTTATAAGTTTCAATGTTCAGTCGTATGACTGAGCTATTTGCTTGGTTCAGTCGTGCGACTGAGTCAATCTTATGTCTTAGTCATGCTACTGATCCATTCACCTGGTTCAGTCGTGCGACTGGTCCATAAGTATAGTCCATTTGTGCGTCTGGTCCATGAGTATGGTCCATAAGCACGAATAACCACAAGACTAAGTCGAACACATTTCTGAATCATTATTGACTCAGAACAATGCACAGCAACCTCAAACCTATATATAATGTTCATTCATATGTGTAATAATAAATACTATAAGAATATGATATAATCAAAGATAAGTAAACATCCAAACACATATCACATTTCATTAAGTTCTTGCATTACATATGTTTAAGAAATGAAAGACATAGACATTTAAGTACATAAACTAGGGACATCATGTATCAACACTTCTTATGCAGGGGAACGTTATACAACAATATAATAGAGCTTGTGGTACTTATTTACGAGATGGGGCACTTCAAGTTTTGCATGAAGATAATACATCATTCCTCGACATAAGAAATTGTATGTTGAAAGAGCAAGCATTAAATTATTAACGTCTTATGGAAATTTTTGCTGAAGATCAAAATCCATCACTTAAATGATGAATAAATAAGGGGGAGTATTATACACACGTTGTACTCTTTTTTCCTTAGCTATAGTTTTATCCCACTGGATGCTCTTAACAAGGTTTTTAACGAGGTAGCATTAGTGATCCAATAGTATCAGTTTTGTCATGAAGTACCATTCAACAACATTATGAGTATGTTGTTAATAGTGAATGAGCGATAATATGTCTGAGGGGAATGTTAAAAATAATATTGATTACAGACTTAATTACACGCATTATGTACCATCATTTCCTATATTTATTATTAGATCGGTTTCATGTATTGCTCGTATGTATATATATGATTCATTGTGTTGGATGAAGATTAATTTCTAATGAAATAACATTCTTCCGGTTTCTCTATATTATCTTTGTTCTTGTATTGTTGCTAATAAACCATTGTCATCCAACATTTTGATTAATGTTACACCTTAATAACTTTTGAGAGAATTATAAAAACAGAAGAAGAGAAATATATAACTTATGAACTCGTATACATGAGATGTATTTTTTATCTATTTTGAGGTGATATTTACTACAAAAGATCAATCATTTTAGTAGTTAAGTAAAATTATTTGGTAGATAAACAGTGTAGTACACTTGTCTACAGATTTAACGAAGAGTTTATCCACTTATTATGGTAATAATTTATAACAAAGTTTTAATTATATTAATAATGAATTTTTTTAACAAATATATATATATATATACACGCATATATATATATATATGTGTGTGTGTGTGTGTTTGTCTAACAACATTATATTTTATAATAAATATTGATTTGTACTTAAATCTAATATGATATGAATTATAATATGGATTTTGTTTGAGAAACTCAAGACAAGAACAAAGAATTTCACAAGATAAAGTTATCATACCTTAAGACAATATGATCTATTTATGAAACTCGAACGTCTAACAAACAACTCATAAGATTAAAGATGTGTACCTTAATTCAAGATATAGATGAAACTGATTTTTGGATTTTACGAACATTCTGATTCATCAAGTTAGTTGTTGTGAATGGCTAGAGGCATGAAGAAATGCGAGGCATATGATTTGTGAGGTTTTCGTGCATTCCTACTCTAAAAACATTCAGTGTTAATAACATGATATATATCAAACAACCTAATAGCATGACATGTGAACAAAGAGAATAAGAAGAATGAAAGAGTTTTTGTTTTCATTCTTTATCTCAAGTATCAAACACATCATTATATCGATATATAAACTAAAATTAAATACAAAGACATAAGTGACAATGATAATGACATAAGTTAGAGAGAATGACGGTAATAATGTGTGCATTAATATAAATCGGTACGAATAAATAAAATAATTATTAACACATGTTATGTTCTCACAACTATTTTATCACATGTATCTCTTCACAACCGTTTTACCACATATTACTATTATAGCAAATCAACTCTTTTATGATAATATTAAATGCTAATAATGTTGTATATCCTTTCCAAATTGTTAAGTATATATTTAATAAATAGAAAACATGTTTCTTTTTATTATAAAACGTAATTTTAATAAAAATCACTTTTTTAACAAACAAAATGTTTAAAAAATAATTTTTTGAGCAATTTTTTTTGTAATTTTAATAAAATATTGTTACTGTTTTATTAATTAAAGTTATAATTTCAATAGTATCTTATTTAAAATAATAATTTTATATTTAACACGTGTAATACTGAGTTAGAAATTAGTAATTATAATATTTTAAATAATCGAGACTATTTATTTATGGGTCCTAATAAATAGACACCCACATTTATAAATCGACACCCCCCTATACGCCGCGTATGGGTCCATACGCGGCCCATGCCCGGCGTATAGGGTACGACCATTAATGCGACATTAATGACTGACAACCGACGTCACATCAGTTTACCTATACGGGGCGTATAGGCCCATACGCCACGTATAGGTCGGTGTCGATTTAAAAAAGAATATAAGCTATACGCCGCGTATGGACCCATACGCGGCGTATAGATCCTCGGTACACTATATCTTTCAAATTTTCTCATTTTTTACACACTTCAAAAAAAAAACACTCTTGTATAGCACTATACTACACGTATTGATATTCGATTTTTCAACATCCAGGTACGTATTATTGTTCATACATCATTATTATGTTAATCGTTCATTGATTTAAACGTTAAAGTAGTGTTTTATGCCCCATAATGCGTGATTTAAAAACTGGTATAAAGAACTATACGCTGGTACAGCCCCGCGTATAGGGCTATACGCAGCGTATAGTTCTTTGGTTGGGGACGAAGTCACATAGGTGTGTACCCTATACGCGGCGTATAGATATATACGCGACGTATAGGGTGTTGCAATACGCGACTTGTGGACCATACGTGGGTCCCCTATACGCCGCGTATAGTCCTATACGCGGCGTATAGGGTCGGATTCGACCTATACGTTGCCATGTGACCCATACGCTGCTACCCTATACGCGGCGTATAGCCCTATACGCGGCGTATAGGGTAAATATATATATATACAAATACATATATATGTATATACATACATATACATATACATATACATATACATATACATATATGTATATACACATATACATATACATATATGTATATGTACATATATACATATAACATGTATATGTATATGTGTATACATATACATATACATATACATATACATATACATATACATATACATATACATATACATATGCATATACATATCCATATACATATGCATAACATATCCATATACATATGCATATACATATGCATATACATATGCATATACATATGCATATACATATGCATATACATATGCATATACATATGCATATACATATGCATATACATATGCATATACATATGCATATACATATGCATATACATATGCATATACATATGCATATACATATGCATATACATATGCATATACATATGCATATACATATGCATATACATATGCATATACATATGCATATACATATGCATATACATATGCATATACATATGCATATACATATGCATATACATATGCATATACATATGCATATACATATGCATATACATATGCATATACATATGCATATACATATGCATATACATATGCATATACATATGCATATACATATGCATATACATATGCATATACATATGCATATACATATGCATATACATATGCATATACATATGCATATACATATGCATATACATATGCATATACATATGCATATACATATGCATATACATATGCATATACATATACATATACATATCAGCTGCCACCCGACGAGCAGCCACATGATCAGCCGCCTCCTCAGCCACATCAGCCGCCTCCTCAGCCTCAGTTCCCGCGACATATTTATAGAGAGGTGAGGCTGCCTGCACGTGTGGAGACATTGTTGCAGGATATGTCTAGGAGCTTACGGCAGCAGAGTCAACGGCTCGATCGCGTTGAGGATCTGATGGAGTGGCAGGTTCAGTCAGAGATTGCGCGGCGTTCTGGTACTGATCCTCCGCCATTGCCACCGCCTCGAGATTACCCTGACTCCCCGTAGTTTTGCATTGTGATTTTTATTTTGTTATGTAATTTAAAAACTTTGTAAATATATTATCAGTTTATGTTTATCTTTTATGTTTATTATCAGTTTATGTTTATCTTTGTAAATATATACATACATACATACATACAGACATACAGACATACATACAGACACACATACATACATACATACATACATACATACATACATACATACATACATACATACATACATACATACATACATACATACATACATACATACATACATACATACAGACATACAGACATACAGACATACAGACATACAGACATACATACATACATACATACATACATACACAAATACATACATACACACATACATATAGACATACACACATACATACATACAGACATACAGACATACATACAGACACACATACATACATACATACAGACATACAGACATACAGACATACAGACATACAGACATACAGACATACAGACATACAGACATACATACATACATACACAAATACATACATACACACATACATACAGACATACACACATACATACATACAGACATACAGACATACATACAGACACACATACATACATACATATATACAGACATACAGACATACATACAGACACACATACATACATACATACATACATACATACATACATACATACATACATACATACATACATACATACATACATACATACATACATACATACATACATACATACATACATACATACATACATACAGACAGACATACAGACATACAGACATACAGACATACAGACATACATACATACATACACAAATACATACATACACACATACATACAGACATACACACATACATACATACAGACATACAGACATACATACAGACACACATACATACATACATACATACAGACATACAGACATACAGACATACAGACATACAGACATACAGACATACAGACATACAGACATACGTACATACATACATACATACACAAATACATACATACACACATACATACAGACATACACACACACATACATACAGACATACAGACATACATACAGACACACATACATACATACATACATACAGACATACAGACATACAGACATACAGACATACAGACATACATACATACATACATACATACACAAATACATACATACACACATACATACAGACATACACACATACATACATACAGACATACAGACATACATACAGACACACATACATACATACATACATAAATAATTTTAATTCAAATTATATATATATTAAAACTCAAAAAATTAAAAAACATATACATATATAAACTATACGCCGCGTATAGACCCATACGCGGCGTATAGCTCCTCCACTACAGAGCTCTTGCGACCACGTATAGTGCTCATGCGACCAATTCTTTTGCACTATACGTGGCGTATGGCTCCATACGCCACGTATAGGTGGTGTCAGATGTACTTTTTGTACCATGTACGATTACAAGCAACGTATGGGCTCATACGGGGCAAACGTGGCAAGACTATACGCAGAGTATAGAACCATACGCTGCGTCTAGGAAACTATACGTGGCGTATAGTCCCATACGCTACGTATAGTTGTCAGACGTCCTATAAAGCGTTTTTGTACTATGTACGAATATACGCAGCGTATAGGTGCCATACGTGGAAGACGTGGCAAGCCTATACGTAGCGTATAGTCCCATACGACGCGTATAGGGGCCATACGCCAGCCTATACGTGGCGTATGGACCCATACGCCACGTATAAATTATTTCAATACGACGTGACCCAAGATTCGTTTTCACCTATATAACAACGATTTCGATAACACTTTCGATATGCTTTCGATTCCTGTAAATCCCAAACGTATTTCTCTCTCAAAATATCACACTTTTTATTCGTTCGGTATGTCGTTTTGGGACGGTAACTATTTGTTTGGTGAATATTCAAATGAATATTCAAATGAATATTCGTTCGTGGTGGATAGTAATCAAGATGATGCGTACGTTCAATCTGCTTACGAGACAGGACTGCCAGATTTAAACCAATCGTATGTTCCCGATGATGAAGTTAAGTTTTGCCGAGAGTCAACTTACGACACGCAACAAAATAATATACTCTCGAGTGATGAAAAACAAACGACAAAAGTATTGTTTGAAACATCTCAAAATTTTTTATCTCTCGATGAGCTAGTCTGTTGGGCTGTTAATAGAGGACGTGATAATGGTTACGTTATTATTACACGAAGATCAAAGAAAAAAGAAGGTCAGGTCGTAAAGGTATGGCTTATCTGTGATCGTGCGGGCGAACACAAAAGTAAAGCAACAGTTAGACGATCTGGTAGCAAAAAAATCGGATGTCCTTATAAATTAGTAGGGATATACGACAACAAACGTCGTTCGTGGAAATTAGAGGTGCGAAGTGACGAACATAACCATGATCCTGCTCAACATATGGAGGGGCATCCTTTTGTAAGAAGGTTTTCTCAAAACGAATACAATTTGGTGGAGCAGCTTACTGATCAGAACATGGAGCCTCGTAGCATCTTATCAGCTATTAAAAAGCAAAATCCTAATAACGCATCAATAACCAGAGACGTATACAACGCTCAATATAAGATAAGAAGTGAAAGAAAAGTCGGTGAAACACCAATGCAAGTCTTAGAAAACCTTTTATCTATTAAAAGGTACATTTATTACACCCGAGGTTTTTTTTTCAATAGACTTAATTAAAATGAAGCCTAACTTGTATTTGTATCCTCACTTAACAACATCAATTTTCCTTCCTTTTTCTATTAAAAGGTACGTTTATTACACCCGAGAAGATCCCGATACTAATGTCGTAGAAGATATATTTTTTTATCATCCTAAATCATACGACACTTGGCGTGCATTTCCGCACGTGCTGATGATAGACGCTACATATAAAACAAACATGTACAAGCTTCCGTTTGTTCAGATTGTTGGTGTGACCTCCACACACAAGACATTTTGTGTTGCTCATGCGTTTATTAGCAAAGAACGGGAAGATAATTTTGAATGGGTGCTTAATAGATTGAAAGATACGTTAAGCAAGTGTATGGAGCCGCGCGTCATAATAACAGACAGAGATCTCGCTTTAATGATTGCATGTGTTAAAGTGTTTCCGAATGCTTCAAAGTGTTTATGCAGGTGGCATATTGATGAAAATATCGCGAAACACTGTAAAGCAAGTTTTACAAAAGATGACTGGAGAAAGTTTAAATATGCATGGGCACGTTTGTGTGAGTCTCCCACGGCGGAAATTTACGAGTATAACTATAACCTTCTTTACGAACGATTAGTTGAAGCGAATCGAGAAAGTAAGTTTTTATTATATTTAATTATGTTTTATTATATTTTCAATATATAATTTAATTATGTTTTATTATATTTTCAGAGGTATTGTCATATATAAACAGAAACTGGTTAGAGAGTTACAAAGAAATGTTTGTATCAGCCTGGACTAACTTGAACCGCAATTTTGGCCAACGCACAACAAATAGGGTGGAGAGTCAACATGCAAATTTAAAAAGATATCTTAAATCAACAAATAGCTCACTGGATAGACTTGTGGAGTTTGTAGATCAATTGGTGAACGCACAAGAGGTAAATTTAAAAGAAAGCTTTGAGACAAGCAAAATTAAAACCATGAATCATCATAAACTTCCGCTATTTGATTACTTAAGAGGCAAGGTTTCACACATAGCTCTTGATTTATTAGTTGCCGAAAACACTAAATTGCATATGATGCGCTCTGTAAATGCAACATGTGGTTGTCATCTTTTCACTAGTTGTGGCTTGCCTTGTGCTTGTCGGCTGGAAAAATATGAACATTCTGGTAATAGTCGCTCCATCATTATCATTTTTCTATTAAAGTGACAAATTATGTATTAATTTATACTTTATAATGCAGGCACTAAAATTCCAGTAGATGCAATTGACGTATTTTGGACGAAGCTTGATAACATTAAGCCATCATATACGGTGGATGAAAAGTTGATGTTGAAGAAGAATGGAACGGGTGAAACAACAAATAATGACACAACCCGCAGCTGTAAAATTTAGTTTGGTGGAAAAAATAAAAAAAATTGTGTATCCATGGAAAAATAACAAAAAAGCGCCTGTTGTTCAAACAGATATTCGCGGTCGTCCAACGTTAAAGGTTCAACAACAAAAGTACGACACTCAACAAAGTACGTGCGACATGCCGAGACATAGCTCGTTTATTGCGTCTCATATTTCCGGAAGAACAAGTTCAGCTGTAAAGCCTTAGAAGCTTGCCATGCAACGTAGTCGTTCAACGTCATCTAAAGTATCACGGGGTACTAATGAGTTTTCTTCGATTGTCGGAGATCACCAATTAAACAATATAAACAGGTTAAAAAATTGGATTCCGTCAATCTTTCATCAGTATATTTCACGTATACGAGATGTCCGACCCGATGGGAATTGTGGTTTTCGATCAATAGCTTTAGGCTTAGGGTTTGACGAAAATAAGTGGATGTATGTGCGGACACAACTTTTAGAAGAGTTGGACAGACATGAATTGGAGTACAGAGAAGTTTTCGATACTTTGTACCCCGGACAGTATAACGAATTACGTCACACCATCGATTGGCAAAGTGTGGAACCTGCACCAGAAGAACATTGGATGATAATGCCGTATACGGGATTAGTGGTTGCTCAAAAGTTTGGGGTTATTCTTCATTTACTAAGCAATAATGGTTGTCAAACATTTTTCCCTTATGGGCTGATCCGAAAACTGTCATGCCTCATCATGTCGTGTCGATTGTTCATGTCAACAACAATCATTTCGTCCACGTTAAGTTAGAAGGAGATTATCCGATGCCAACATTAAGTAATCTTTGGATTCTTAACCGAAGCGTACGTGCTGCAGAATGGGAGATTATGTATAGGATTCGTATCTCGGAATACAACGTAATAATAGAGAATAACCGAGAACCCCCGGCTTATATAAATTTATTTAATTTATAATTTGTAATATGCGAATTATATATTTTAATTTTAATTTTATTATTGTATTCGTATTGTATTGTTTAAATAATTTTAATTCAAATTATGTATATATTAAAATAAAACTCAAAAAATTAAAAAAAATAAATTTATAAGCTATACGCCGTGTATGGTTCCATACGCGGCGTATAGCTCTTCCACGTATGGGTCATAAGTCACGTATGGGTATAAAATGTCAAACCCTATACGCCGCGTATGGTCCCATACGCCGAGTATAGGGTATAAAACGTCAAATCAACAACATACACTATACGCCGCGTATGGACCCATACGCGTCGTATAGGGTATAAAACGTTAAATCAACAATGTACCCTATACGCCGCGTATGGACCCATACGCGGCGTATAGGGTACAGGGATGTTGATTTAAAATTAAAGTGTGTCTAAATAAAGGACCTTATTTATTTATCTATTATTTTATCTAAGCAAGAACAGAGCCGCACCCAAGCATTCATTTCAACCCTAATACACATAAAGCACCCTCACAATTAGTTCCTTGCTTTCATTCCATCATCGGAACCAACAGCATCCCTCTCTTCACCTCCTTCTGCTTCTTCAATATCATTCATATTTCCAACTGATCTCTATTAATTCGCAGTTTTGCAATCGCTATTCATCATAATATAAACTCCTCAAGATTCGCATCGGCAAGTAAGCTATCTATATCTATGCAACTGCTTCTTCTTTTGCCACAACTCTGTAGTCGATTTTGATCATTCCTTTATGCATATTCGATACGATATTGGACGAATTAATCATACTTTTTTTTGCTTATTGTATGTTTAGTGCTTTTAGATTTCGATTCGGATTTGTAAGATGCTCGCATACGTGTGTTTTCATATAACCTAATTTTGAACTTTTGTTGTGTGCTTTGGGGTTCTGCAAGGTTTGTAGTGGTGTTGGATTGGAGTAGCATATTCGTCGAAATAACATTACATTGATGGGGAAGAAGAAGCCAGCAGCTCGGGAGGAGGATAGCGTTGGGGGTGCGGGCAATCGAGAAAGAAAGCTGTAGTGATTGATGATGATGAATATTCAATTGGGACTGAATTATCTGAGGAGAAATCAGTTCAGGGAGAAGAGAACATGTTGCCTGTTGCTGGTAAGAAAAAAGGTAAGAAGGGTAATCAGAAGAGTATACGAGTGAATGACGATGCGGAAGATGTTGATGATGGTGATGATAATGTGGAGATTCAGTTTACTGGCAAGAAGAAGTCAAAATCGAAGGCGAAAAGGGGGGGAATTTGTTTGGTGCTTCGGGTTTGCATTGCTTGGTGATGAAGATGTGGATGAAACTTCTGATGTACCCAAGGATGAAAAAGATGATGTTAGTGACCAAGAAGATGCTAGTGTTGTCTTTAGTGGAAAAAAGAAGTCATCAAAGTCTAAAAAGGGTGGTAGTTTGTTTACTGGCTCAGCATTTGATGCAATTGGGGATGATGATGAAGGGGATATAGTTGATTCAGAATTAAACAACAATCTGATGATGAAGAGGATGAGCCAATGATTTCTTTTACTGGGAAGAAGAAATCATCTAAATCAAATAAGAAACCCAGTGGTAGTGTCTTTTCAATGCTTGATGATGTGGGGAGCGAGAAAGAAAGTGAGATGAGACACCCATTACATTCACAGGGAAGAAGAAGTCTAGCAAGTCGTCAAAGAAGAAAAACATTCTATCTGATAATGAAGATGTTTCAGTCTCGGGATTGAGTGTTGATGATGTTTCTGATAATGTTGAAGAAGATTCTTCTTTGATAGTGTTTTCTGGTAAAAAGAAGCCATCCAAGAAGAAAAACAATAACACAGTTAATGAACGTGAACATGAGCAACCTAGTACCAGCATAACTAGCAAAGAAGCTGATGTCCCAGAAACATCCAAGAGTAAAAAAAAGAAAAAGAAAGGTGAAGAACAGCCCAAGAAGAGGACGACCTTGACAAAATTCTTGCAGAACTGGGTGAAGCACCTGCCCCTGCTCCACCTGCTGTAGAAGTGCCACAAGAGGAAAAGGTTCAACCTCATTCTGAACCAGTCATGGTGGTAGATGAAGATGGTGAAAAGGATGGAAATGAAGAGGCAGTAGAGTCTGCAGCCACTAAAAAGAAGAAAAAGAAGAAGGAAAAAGAAAAAGAAAAGAAGGCTGCTGCAGGAAAGACAACTGCAACCCCTGTTGTAGAAGAAAAACCAGTAGAATCAAAGGCTAAAGTACCTGATAAGAAGGTCCCAAAGCATGTTAGAGAGATGCAGGAAAGACTTGCAAGACTTAAAGAAGCAGAAGAGAAAAAGAAAAGGGAAGAAGAAGAGAAGTTAAGGAAGGAAGAAGAGGAACGCTTACGCCAAGAGGAGCTCGAAAGACTCGCAGAAGAAAAGAAGCGTTTGAAAAAAGAAAGAAAAAAGAAAAAATGTTGAAGAAGAAACAGAGGGAAAACTTTTGACAGCAAAACAGAAAGCAGAAGCCCATAGATTGGAGTTGATGAGGAATCAATTTCTTGCAAAAACAGGTGGTTTGCCCCAACCAGGTGTAGAGACTAGTAATGCCCCACAAAACGACCCAAGTACATAACAAAGAAATCAAAGCCACATCAGCAGGTGAACGGGAAATCCTCTACTTCCCTCCAGGATGACAATGTCCCTGAGTTGGATTTTGTAGATGCTGATAAGGCTGATGATGTTGGCGTAGAAAATGTGGAGGAGAAAGCAGAGGCTCCTGCAGTTGAACAAGAGAGTGGGAATAAAGAAGATGATGAGACGGATGATGAATGGGATGCAAAGAGTTGGGATGATGCTGATCTCAAATTGCCAGGTGTCGGCGCATTTGCTGATGAGGAGGAAGCTAGTGAACCTGAACCAGAACCCAAACCTGCACCTTTACCCGTAGTTAAAAGGAGATTAAGACCAAAGAAGTTCCTCAAAATCAGCCTACAGAAGTTGTTCCAAACAAAGGTAACAAAAAGCTGTTAATGGTAAAATGGAAGATAAGGAAGAAGAAGGTGAAAAGACACTTCGGTCCCCAATCTGCTGCATTATGGGACATGTTGATACTGGAAAAACCAAGTTGCTTGATTGCATTCGAAGGACTAATGTTCAAGAAGGTGAGGCTGGTGGAATCACTCAACAAATTGGTGCTACTTATATTCCTGCTGAGAACATTCGGGAGAGAACAAAAGAGTTGAAAGCTGATGCAAAACTCAATGTCCCTGGTTTATTGGTTATTGATACACCTGGTCATGAGTCATTCAAGAACTTAAGGTCTCGGGGTTCAGGTTTATGTGATATTGCCATTTTGGTTGTCGACATTATGCATGGCTTAGAACCGCAAACCATTGAATCACTAAATCTATTGAGGATGAGGAACACTGAGTTTATCGTGGCCCTTAATAAGGTATGTTGGTAGTCACTTATAAACATCACTCAATTGTTATTCCTGTTTTCTGATTTTCATACGTCTTATTGTGGGATGTGTAGGTTGACAGATTATATGGGTGGAAAACATGCCGAAATGCACCAATTGGGAAGGCAATGAAGCAGCAATCTAAGGATGTCCTACTTGAATTTGATCATAGGCTCACTCAGGTCAACATTCTCTTTTGTAGCCAGCATTTCAGTTTCTTTTTCTTACTGGCTTTGTCATGATTTGTGTTTCATAACTTCAGATAATTACAGAATTTAAGGAACAAGGATTGAATACTGAGTTATACAGCAAGAACAAAGAAAGAGGGGAAACTTATAGTATTGTACCTACTAGTGCTATTACGTAATTTTCTTTCCTATGGTCTAATGCAATACATCATTTAGATGATGATATTTTGAACTAAGAACTTGTCCTTTTCGAGTCAACAGTGGGGAAGGCATACCAGAAATGTTATTACTACTTGTCCAGTGGGCCCAGAAGACAATGATTGAAAAACTCACGTACAGCAATGAAATTCAGGTGCACCATCTTTCCTTTCCTGCATCTTGTTTCCTTTTGCATGTTATGGATTTCTGATATGTTTTCTTGGAATTGGAATCTTTTTAGTGTACGGTATTGGAGGTCAAAGTCATTGAAGGCCTTGGAACAACCATTGATGTGGTATTAGTTAATGGTGTGCTTCATGAAGGAGATGAGATTGTTGTTTGTGGCTTTCAGGCAAGTCCTAGTACTATACAGGTGCATTTAAGTTGTTATTATGGTAGCTCTTGTATAACAAACAATATCTGTTGCAGGGACCAATTCATACTACAATTCGCTCATTATTGACCCCCCATCCAATGAAAGAACTTCGAGTAAAGGTATAAATATTATATATAAATAAAAATTAGTATCACCATTGTGTTGGACTAGTAGGATTACATGTAGTTCTTTGATTCAGGGAGCCTACATTCATCACAAAGAAATCAAAGCTGCACAAGGGATCAAAATTACTGCACAGGTGATGTTAACTTACAAAAAATGAATTTGTTTTCTTTTCGTTGGGTTAACATAAGTTTATATTTCATTTGTATTTCACCTTACCATCTTATTTGTTTTGAACGACATCTTAACATCTTATTTATCTCAAGCAGAATCTTGAGCATGCAGTAGCAGGGACATCCCTGTATGTGGTGGGACCTGATGATGATGTGGAAGAGATCAAAGAATCAGTGATGGATGATATGAGGACTGTAATGAGTAGGATTGATAAAAGTGGTGAAGGAGTTTATGTTCAAGCGTCTACTCTTGGATCACTTGAAGCATTACTCGAGTTTTTAAAAACACCAGCAGTCAGCATACCTGTTAGTGGTATAGGTATAGGTCCTGTACACAAAAAGATGTTATGAAGGCTAGTGTGATGCTAGAAAAGAAAAAAGAGTATGCAACAATTCTAGCTTTTGATGTAAAAGTGACCCCAGAGGCCCGAGAGCTTGCAGATGATATTGGTGTCAAGATTTTTATAGCTGATATTATTTACCACTTGTTTGATCAATTTAAGGCGTATATTGATAATCTTAAGGAAGAAAAGAAGAAAGAAGCTGCTGAAGATGCTGTGTTTCCATGTGTTCTCCAAATCATGCCAAACTGTGTGTTCAACAAGAAGGATCCAATTATACTGGGTGTGGATGTTATCGAGGGCATTCTTAAGGTATTTATTGTTTTAGCATCTTGTTATTCATATTTTACCATATTAGCCATAGATATATTTAACAGGATTTCACATTCATTGTCATTCACATGGTTACCTTGTCTATTATTAATTAACTTCACAATCTTTTTACCTCTTTTGATGGTTAATATTACTGTAGTGATTGGCGGAATAGTTAGTGTTTGCATTTTGCATGTCATCTTCACTCATGAATGATAGTGCATGCTAGTCACCATGGCCATTTACACTCTTGAGTATGTGTTACACATGCTATCAACTGTTAGGAGTATATGTTCACAAATAACGTGGATGCATGAATTATCTATGGCTATTTTAATTTTATCAAGCCGTCTTATTACTCGTCTGTTACAGCTACCTATTGAGTTCTTTTCATTGATCTGTGTCTCTAAGTGCACCTTTGATTATTATATATGATTATTCATTAATATAAAAAAATTAACTGTTTTTGACATTAGCCCCTTTTACAAAATCGCTATTTTCTGCAGATTGGAACTCCAATTTGCATTCCTCAGAGGGATTTCATTGATATTGGGCGAATCTCTTCAATTGAGAATAATCACAAGCCCGTTGAGTATGCCAAGAAAGGACAGAAGGTTGCTATCAAGGTATGAATCTTCACTTGATTATTATTTATTTAATGTATCATATGTCAGGTCGCAAATGGCTTGTCAGTTTGGTTAGGTAGATGTCGAAACTGGTAGGTTTTTTATGCAGGTTAAAACAGCCCAGGCTGGGGTTGGACCATCGTGCAACCAATTTTGCTTTGTTTCAAATCTTATCAATAATTCGTGCTAAATGTGATTACAATACTATACTTTTACAACATTAATCTGACATTTCCTTATATGTTATTTAGGAGCTTTGTATATATTTTGGTTGACACACAACATATCAACCTATTATTTAGATTAAACATAATTGAAATCAATGCCTCAACGGGCAAATTGCAACCTCAATATTACATCTGACTTTTTTCCAGGGTCATGTGCTTCTAGGATGCTCATTCAGCTTAACAATGTCTACTCAATACTAATCTACTTAAACATCACCATAATCACACCTAGAAGATATGAAGTTTTGAATGATCAACAGACGACTTGAGTTTGGTTATCACATAAGTAGTTGCTTAAATTTCGATATTTTATTCCCCAACCCAAATATATTTTTACATCTCATTTTGTGTGGCATGTAAAACTGCCCGTAATAATAGTTCTAATTCTAAACTGTCTTGGTGATTGCACCATGCTAGTTTGCTGTAGAGGAAGCTGGATATCCATCATGTCTGACTATCTGCCTTTAAATCAAAAACCTATATTTAGACATAATTGATACAACTTTTAGGTGTAAAAACGTGTTAAAAGAATGTATTGATCATGAGGGAAGTAGATACATGATTGCAACATACAACATTAGACGGATGAATATCATGTTTACCTATGTAGTTTGAAAACCTTGGACATAGATGTTAGTAAATGCCCAATTAGCTATAAGTATCCTGAGAATTTAAAATTCATGCTAAATTCACAACGACAACTATGTTAGATGCCAATACTGTAAAAAGGGTAACAGCAAGAGCAAGGCAGCACAACATTCCATACCATGTTGTAAAAATCGCTAGGCGCTAGTCGGGCGGTGAGGTAGGACTAGGATTAATCGGGACTAATCGATTGGAAATTTTTATATATATTTTTAGAAATTATATATCCTTAAGATTAGTACACTTCAAACATTAATAATTAAACATAAAATTAAGTAATTAACCAACAAATGCTTCAAAGATCACAAGTAAACACAATCCAAATGATATTCACAATCTGAAAAAACACAATTCAAATAAAGTAATAAACACAATCACAATTCAAAACAAATCAAATGTCAAAATTATATTATTCAGCCCCCTGCCACTCAAAAGTCAAAATAAATAAAAGGGCCAAAGTTACCCGACTTCGATGAATTGGGTGGACTGTGGAGCTGCTCGGTGGAGCTGCTCGATGAGTGGTCGAGGCCGATGAAGAGGAGGGTGGCCTGTTCAGATCTTGGTTGACGCGTCGAGGGAGAGCCGGGTGGTCGCCGATGAAGAGGAGGGTGTTCGCTGTTGCCTGTTCAGATCTTGGTCGACGCGTCGAGGGAGAGCCGAGGGGTGGTCGCCGGGAGGGTGGCCGCCGATAGGGTTGAAAAGGTAAGAACGATCTTGACCCAAACTGAAATCAGGTATTTAAACCCCAAATTGAAGCGTTGTGACCGGCTTTGACCGCCTAGTTCCGATTACACCGATTACCCCGATTACACCCGATTACCCCCGATTAACCAGCGCCTAGTCCGATTACCGATTAATGGCTCCGATTAGCATTAATCTACTAGGGCCTAGCCCCTAGCGATTAATCAGCGATTAATTGGCCGCCTAGGCCGATTTTTACACACTGATTCCATACCCCCTCAAAGTTGTGTTCTTTGGATCGTTTCTTTTCTACAGATTGGTACCCGTGGGATATAATTATAGGTGGCAGTTTTGACCCAGGTTATGTTTTTTGACAGGTCAAATGAGTGAAATCAATAATTTAGTTTATAATAAAAAATGTGTGGGTCAAATGAGTTTAAAACTCTAATGCATATTTTTGATGCACGCACACCTCTTAATTCACTCTTCATAAAATATTAGATTAATACTATAACTATACAGTTTTGTCTTATTTACATACTTGATTATGTAATTCGCATTGGAAGATAACCGGAACCAATGCTGAGGAGCAACAAAAAGTTTTGGAGACATTTGAGATGGAAGATGAGCTTGTCAGTCGCATCTCAAGAAACTCATTGATGTACTAAGGCCAATTATCGGTACTAATAATGACGGTCCAAAAGGATTATTATTTCACATATGTATGCATGGTAGCTTATAGTTCATAATTGGCTACATGTATACAGGATGAGTTGACCATGAAGAATGGAAGGTTGGGGTCAAACTGAAACACCTCTTCAAGATACAATGAAGTTCAATTTTCTTCGTTTTTCATGCTTTTCCTTTCCGATAAAGCGTGGCGGCAGCGGCACTATAACCTATACAGAGAGTAACTCACCTAGAACACTACAAAGTGACGGGCACTTCAATCATCAAAAATTTTCAGAATCCGGTTTGCAAATTCTCTCTCGATTGTATGTGTTGATTTGATCCATCACAGGTATCATCTACAAGAGCATCATTGTGTTGCAATTTTACAAAGAATGAGAGTTTCATTATTTGATATGACGCGATCCAAAGTTTATTGTTTTTGCTATGGAACCCGTTTGTGGGTTTCCAAATGTTTGTGCGATATTCATGTTGGCTTAGTTAAAATACTGCGTTTTCATCTTATCAAATGAAAGTGTCCTGTTTACTGAAATTGTAAGAGGACTGTTATAGTAGTTAAATCCATGCATAATTGCTTTGGTAATCAGGCAATGGTTAAATCGAGTTTGGGTATGCGTGGTTAAGTGGGCAATTTATATATATTCATCTTTAAACTTGTAAGATTACCTGTTTTTTTAAATTATGTTTTAAAGACAATTATATATTATGTATTAAAAACTTGTGTTTTAAAAATGCGTAATTCTCCCTCAATGGGTTTGAAAATAGTCATGCACATAATTTATTAGTACATATAACTAGAGTATCGGTGGACTGTAAAATGTTATACAGAACCCTAGCCTGTTCCATCACTCCCCTTAAATTTGGTTCTCTCCCTAACTTGTTCCACCGAAACCCCTCTTGGCTAATAGTATATAGTTATATACTCTTTTCTGCTTATGTTGAAAACAACAGTTGCCTCGTTGAAACCGATTACATGTTTTTTAAATTATGTTTTAAAGACAATTATATATTATGTATTAAAACTTGTGTTTTAAAAATGCGTAATTCTCCCTCCAATGGGTTTGAAAATAGTCATGCACATAATTTATTAGTACATATAACTAGAGTATCGGGTGGACTGTAAAATGTATACAGAAAACCCTAGCCTGTTCCATCACTCCCCTTAAATTTGGTTCTCTCCCTAACTTGTTCCACCGAAACCCTCTTGGCTAATAGTATATAGTTATATACTCTTTTCTGCTTATGTTGATAAACAACAGTTGCCTCGTTGAAACCCTTATATTGCATAGTTGCTAGCCTCGGATCATAGACGGTGCCCACACTTTCATATGTTGACTAGCTGCGGTTCCTACACATTTGATATTTTGTTGCTGATAGAACTCTTTGATGTTGTGTAGTTTTGTTTTGTTGCAAAATGTTCGGCTGTGAACATAGGACGATTATTGAAGAAAGGAGGTGGTGGTGTTAACCATAACCTGAATGTCTATGATATTCAATCTAATCAAACTCTAATGGAAGCAACAGTACTACGGTGGTTATTATTATTACACCAGAAGAAATAAAAAGTGTTTATTTTGTTACTAAAAATGTTCATATTATAATTAAAGGAACTGAAATGTTGTTGAGACAAAAGTTGCTGTAAAAGAAAGCTATAGAAATGAACGTAGACCTCCGTACAAGTGCTGTGATGTGTGGAAGAAACATGAGTATAAGACTATCTCCAATGTTTCAATTGGAGAGGATACATGTAGTGAGATGGGGATTGCATGTGGAGAAGAGCATTGGAGAGGATGTAGGAAGGGGAAACACACATGCTTTATTAAAAAAAAAGCCAACTATATTAAAAGAAAAAGCAAACTTTTTAAAAAAAAGGCCACAATGGCTATTTGCACATTCTTTTAACAACTACTTTGAAAAAAAAAGGCTAGTTTTTTCCCCCTATAAACTAGGCACTAAAACTAACTCATTTTTCACCCTAAAATCTTACAAACTCTCAAAATTTTTCAACATCACACTTTCAAAATGGATCCAACCATTATGCTGGAGGCTGTGGCATCACACGACCTTGGGATTTGGCATGCATTCTTTGGAGTGGCAGGTTCAAACAATGATATCAATGTTCTTAATCAATCACCAGTATTTAATCAATTCTTAGAAGGAAATGCACCACAGTGCAACTTCATTGTGAATGGGAATGAGTACATGCAAGGATACTATCTTGCAGATGGCATTTACCCAGAATGGTCAACACTGGTAAAGAGTTTGTTTATCCTCCAATAAATAATCTTAAAATGCAATATTTAAGCGACGACAGGAGTCTTGTAGAAAGGATGTTGAAAGAGCATTTGGTGTCCTCCAGCAAGGTGGGCAATGATACGAGGCCCTGGAAGATCTACAAGCATACTAGTGTTAGGTGATATAATGCATGCATGTATCATTCTACTAATATGATTGTAGAAGATGAACGTCATATGATAACTGATTGGTCCCGTGAAGAAGATGAGCCTGAGCCACCAAGTTATAATGGTGGTGCACCCACTGAGTTGCACAATATCTGCAGAGGTTTAGATCCTTGCGAAGCAAAGATACTCACATCGCACTACGAAACGATCTAATGGAACATCTTTGGAATCTTAAGCAAGCTAATCAAGCTAATGAAGGGTAGATTTGTCTGAGTAAAAAGCTTATTTTAGGTTATGGTTCATTAAGTTTTATTTGATTTTTATCTTAGTTCTACTTTAATTTGAATACTTGTTTTACTTTTTTTAGAAAAATGTATTTTTTTTGATGTAATGCAAGTTTAATTTTTAGTTAATTTTATCTTTATTTTTTTTTGTTTATTATTTAAATATATTTTTACATTTATTTATGTAATATATTTTAAGATTACAAAATAAAAGTTTTTAAAGAAAAACTGAAAAAGAAATGATGATGTGGAAGAGAGAGGTTGCATATGAAAAGGATATGAAAAGGATGGGTTGGAGTTAAATAAAGGAAAGAGAATGCATGTAGGGAAGGATGAGTAAAAAGCTGATGTGACAGTGATGACTAGAATGCACGTAGTAAATGCAGGCTGTTGCATTGCGGATAGTCTAAGACTATCTCCAATGCTTCAATTGGAGAGGATGCATTTAGTGAGGTGGAGAGAGGCATTTGGAGAGGAAGAATTAGAGAGGATGTAAGAAGGGGAAGCACATACTTGGCCGAGTGCACTCAAATGCATCCACTAGTGGGCCTATATGAATTATATTACTTTTTTTATTAAAAAAAACATATGCTTTATTAAAAAAAGCCAACTATATTAAAAGAAAAAGCAAACTTTTTAAAAAAAGCCACAACGGCTATTTGCAAATATATTTTTTTTAACAACTATTTTTGAAAAAAAAAGGCTAGTTTTCCCCCCTATAAATACCCACTAAAACTAACTCAATTTTCACCCCAAAATCTTACAAACTCTCAAAATTTTTCAACATCACACTTTCAAAATGGATCCAACCATTATGCTGGAGGCTATGGCATCACACGGCCTTTGGATTTGGCATGCATTTTGAAGTGGCAGGTTCAAACAATGATATCAATGTTCTTAATCAATCACAAGTATTAATCAATTCTTAGAAGGGAATGCACCACAGTGCAACTTCATTGTGAATGGGAATGAGTAAACGCAAGGATAATATCTTGCAGATGTCATTTACCCAGAGTGGTCAACACGGGTAAAGAGTTTCGTTTATCCTCCAATAAATAATCTTAAAATGCAATACTTTAAGCGACGACAGGAGTCTTGTAGAAAGGATGTTGAAAGAGCATTTGGTGTCCTCCAAGCAAGGTGGGCAATGATACAAGGCCTTGGAAGATCTACAAGCATACTAGTGTTAGGTGATATAATGCATTCATGTATCATTCTACATAATATGATTGTAGAAGATGAAGGTCATGGATAACTGATTGGTCCTGAAGAAGATGAGCCTGAGCCACCAAGTTATAATGGAGGTGCACCCACTGAGTTTGCACAATATCTGCAGAGGTTTAGATCCTTACGAAGCAAAGATACTCACATCACACTACACAACGATCTAATGGAACATCTCTGGAATCTTAAGCAAGCTAATCAAGCTAAGAAGAGTACATTTGTCTGAGTAAAAGCTTAATTTTAGGTTATGGTTTCATTAAGTTTTATTTTGATTTTTAATCTTAGTTCTACTTTAATTGAATATTTTATTTACTTTTTTTAGGAAAATGTATTTTTTTTGATGTAATGCAAGTTTAATTTTATTTAGTTTTATATTGTTTTTTTGTTTGTTTATTAAATATATTTTACATTTATTTATTAAATATTTTTAAGATTACAAAATAAAAGTTTTTAAAGAAAAAAATGAAAAAGACATGATGATGTGGAAGAGAGAGGTTGCATGTGAAAAGGATGGTTTGGAGTTAAAAAGAGGAGAGAGAATGCATGTAGGAAGGATGGGTAAAAAGCTAATGTGGCAATGATGACTATGATGCATGTAGTAAATGCAGCCTATTGCATTACGGATAGTTAAACTATGAGTTTTTAAGATCTGAAATTTATTTTTGAAAGAGAAAATGAATGATCAAAAGACAATGTTATGAGAGGAGAACAATGTTTTGTAAGAGAAAGATAGTAACTTGAAAAAAAGAGATGAGATCTTGACAAGGGATATGAGATTGTTAATCAAAGAAATACATTTGGTTTTCTTAACAAGCAATCAGAAGAAAAGAATATGATTAAATAGAACAAAGACCCAATATTGAATGACTTACGTTAGAATGTTGCTGAGTTGGTAGAGATGAGTAATGATAGGATGTTGCTGAGCTGATAGAGATGACTAATGAGAAAGATTCAAAGACTACATAGAATGAAGCATCTCTCGAAGAAAAAACAAAAGAAAAAGAGAATATTGAACTTATAAGAAGATTGGCCGAGTTTGATTATTTAACTTTTTATTAGGGATGATAATGAGACAAGTTTAGGACGGGTATGGGTAATTCCAACTCCATACACACTTAGAAAACTATGTCCCACACTGTCACACCCGACTAATGAGGATAGTTGTAATCTGCATATCAAACTAACACAGTGAAAACCACGTAAGTGTTGGTACAATGTCCCCAGTTCTAGTCTAGTGAGCTTAAATGTAATAGACTTTTGTTGGACCAAAAGAACCAATGAGCCAAGATCAGGAAAACCTCTAAATCGCACATGACATCACAACAACTGCTGAAGGCTTCATCTACAGTTTGACAAAGACTGAAGACTCAACAGCTGAAGATCAAAGATCTGAAGAACAACAGCTGAAGATCCCAAGTACGGAAGACAAGTACTGAAGTCTGAAGTACTAAAGAATACAAGTACTGAAGACATCAAGTACTGAAGACTCAAGTGCTGAAGATCAACAGCTGAAGAACTGAAGAACTGGAGATCAACAACTGATGCATAAAGTCTGAAGACAAAGACTGAAGACATCAGCTGATGACAACTACTGAAGTCATCAGCTGATGAAACATCCGAAGCCCAATGTCTGAAGATCAAGTGCTGAAGCTTCAGAGTTTGTCACAACAGCTGAAGAAGCCTTCTTCAGATGTGTGATGGTTTTCTTTTCAGTAGTTTTATTTTTCCTTCAGTAGTTTGTAAACAGCTGAAGAGTTTGTTCTTCAGTTGTTATAGTTCAGTAGTTGTAAATGAAGAGGAGGTTCTTCAGTCGTTGTAACTTCAGTAGTTTCTTGTTCTTCAGTACTTGTAATAAGTAGAACACTTAGCTATTTTGTAAGAAGATGTCAGCTGTTTGACATCTTCAGTAGTATAGGTGTTCTATCAGTAGTTTGTTAATGACGGTTTGATGTCACTATCAAGTGACATCCGCGTACGTCATTTTCCTTTATAAAAGGAAGATGACCCATTGTAACCGTGCCGAAACGTGTGAGTAATAGAAAATACGTTTTTGGCAGAATTGTTCTCTCTCTCTATATGTGTACTGTACATGCAAAATCATATGTGTTCTTGCGTAATTGCTAATTCTGTGCTAAATCCGCTGCGAATACAACCTAATTGATCAAACTAGAGGTTGAGATCCTGTCAAATGGTATCAGAGCGGGTTAATCATTGATCGATTTCACTATTGATCATTGAAACTGCTCTTTTGATCTCTACGTTTGATCGAATTAGCAATTTGCAAGATTAGTTATAGAGATTGAGATTCTGCTGTTTCTGGCCGTTAAACTTGAGGTTCTCGTGGTTTTGAGCTACATTGTTTGTTTAAACTGATTTTGACTGAAATCTGAGAGCGATGGCGACACCAACGAACGACCTCACAATAAGGTTTCTCTACCAAGCCTCCGATGCTTGTGAGGAAGAGTGATATACATATGGCAACGTCTATGCTTCATCACTTGTCTGTCAACAGTGCTGGTTGTGGAAGAAGTGGTGCATCGACCATACAAGCCTAGGTGAGCATCCTAAATCAAAATGAACAGGTTCCGAAGAAACCTGATAATATTCGGACGAAAGATCTTAAGCTGTTCGAGATTGATGCTAAAGCCCATGGAATTTTTGGCTATGGCAATTCCAATGAGATCTATTCAGGGTTTTGCATCATGAAACTGCTCATGATCTCTGGGTTGCTCTGAAGAACAATTCAGAGGAACCAATGAGGTCTTAGCAAATACTAGGAAATCCTCGCCCAACAATATGAGACATTCTCTCATAGGAAGGGTGAGACACTGACTCACCAGTTATGAGCGATTCTCTGTCTTATTTCTGAGCTGAAAATGATTAAACAAGATAGTCAGATAAACAACCGTTGTCCATCTCTGGCAAGCTCGCTGATGACTTGTATCAGGCAATGCTGCACTGATAGGTCAAGAGTCAGAATATGTGCATCAGAGAGTGCATATGATAAGCATATTGATTTTTCTACCAACTTCTGACATGTTTTGTTGGTGTTGATGGTAGTTCAAGAGGTAGCAGTGATAATCTGTGCTTTTGATGGAGGACTTGAAAGGCATTCCAGATGATGATCTGGAAATTTTGAGTCAAATGGCAATGATAATATCATATCTCAAAAGTTCTACAAGAGAACTGGCAGGAAATTTCCTGGTCTCTCTGGCGAAACCAAAGTTGGTTTTGACAAGAGCAAGTTGAGGTGTCACAAGTGCCACATGCTTGGTCACTTTGCTAGGGAGTGTAGATCATCTGGATCTAACTCTCTGCACCCTTTGTGACCTTTCCAAGCAATAGCTCACAGCACAGAGGGCAACAGTCCACCAGTTCCAGTCATCCATCACCAGCCAGGCAGCCTGCTTACTTTTTGCCTCAGGGTCATATGCCATACCCATACCCTGTACTATGTGCCTCAAACCCAGTCAAGCTCAAGGACCTTCTGCTCAGCCACCACATGCTCTCCCTGAGCCTCAACCTTCCCATCTCATCATCAACCCCAACCTCAACAACACAGCTTCTTCACCCCAGGAGTTGTTGACTGGAGTAGTTTACCAGATGATTTATCTGGTCAAGAACAACTATTCCAAGGGCTGGTCAACATGGTGGTGATCATCCTTTTAGGAACCTTGCTCTCATGGCCCTGGAGTCGGTGATGGTTCATCACAATGCTTTATCACAGGTATCCTCTGAGGCTAAAGCCAAGCTTTGTTCTGATTCATGCATAGCAGCATTTGCTTCTATTAGAGAAGCAAATGTGGCTTTAATTGATAAAAACCTGAGCTAGAGCCAAACATTTCCAAAAAGAAAGCTGAATTTGAGGCTGCACTTATGATAAAATGATGAGATTTATAAGCTTAAATGCCAAATAAAAGATGATAAGGCTAGGGAAGATGTACTTCTAGAGAAGTACAGAGACCTCAAGGAAACTCTTGCAACCACCCAAGTAGAGTGTGATCGATGGGTGCAATCCTGCAAGGGTTTTGAAATGCTTCTTAGTAAGCAATCAGCTTCCAATATGAAGTTTGGAATTGGTTATAATCACACTGCTCCTCTACAGATTTCACTTCAAGAGCAGAAGTTGAATCTGATGGAGAGAGCAATAACCAATCCTTCTCATCATATGACTTACTATATGATACAGCTCATCAGGGTAGAGGTCAGCATTCCTCCCAAACCAATCAGCTGATGCTACAACAGCGATGGTTCAAATGCTGACTGTCACATGATCAAGAAATTGATCAACTCAGGTGTTGTCTCTAGAAGTACTGAAAGTACTGGGAGAGCAAGTGATACACCTGAAGTTCAAACCCAACACTGCATGTGACTGAAGAGAAGAAAACTGCAAGTAGAAAGGGTTTGAAGCCTAATGAAGAGGATGTCAGGAAAGCAGGTACTACATGGAAGAGAAAACTGCAAGTACTGACAGCAAACAGCTGAAGAACAAGTCTTCAGCAGTTTCATCCTCTTCAATAGATGATCAACATAAGATGAAGAAGAAGCCATGTGAGATATTGGCTTGTTCAATCATCTTACTGATGATTGCTGGTACAAAAGAGGTTCCAAACTCAAACAAAGGAGGAAAATTAAAGAGACATGAATACAATGAAAAATGAGTTTGAGACCAAGTTTGTACTAGCAACATCAAGCTTGAAACCCCTAAGCCCAAAAGCACAAAAGAAGGTAGGGGTTACTCAGGCAACAGCTGAGGTTGCTCAAAAGAAGATGGTGCAACACAGGAATCCATCATCAGCAAGCCCCCAATGTGTCTGAAGAGCTGAAAGCTTTATCACAAAGTCAGACACAACTTGTGATGATGGTTCAACATCTAATGGGAAGAGTAACCAATTAGATGCTCATGTGTTGAAACCATAGAAAAGGAATCCAAGCCAAGGGTTCCTCTTTACACCATCTCCTTCACCTCAGGCTGTCACACATAAACACATGAAACCATAGAAAAGGAAATCCAAGCCAAAGGTTTCCTCTTCTACACCATCTCCTTCACCTCAGGCTGTCACACATACAACACCTGTTAGTGTTGCACCTGTTGTTGAGAACAGACCCAAAACCAAAAGGTTTAGGTCTCTAAAACTAACTAACTTGTTGTTATGATTGCAGGGTTCTTCAACATACCAAAGAAGCATCTGGTATGTAGACAGTGGAGGATCCATGCATATGACAGGAAGCAGTTCCCTTCTTAATGACTACTCTCAAGGAAAGAGGGATTTGTTTCTTTTGGCAATGATGCAAAGGGTTACATCATCGAAAAGACTTTGTTTCCAATGGGGAAATAGGTTTGATGATGTTACCATGTGGAGAAATCTCAAGTACAATCTCTTGAGTGTCAGTCAAATGTGTGATAAAGGCCATGTTGCCCTTTCACAAGCCAGAACTGTCGGATTCTGTCATCCAAAGTTCTAAATTTGATTGACAAGGGGTTGGATGAATATACTCTCCTGAAGGCCAACAGGACAGGAAGAGTATATGCCTTAGATCTTTCCAAAAAGATAGATCTAAAAGGCCATCCTTGCCTATTCTCTAAGGCCTCCCCAAGAGTCTACTCTATGGCATAGAAGGCTGGGGCATGTTAATCTTCAAGAACATGAATCAGCTGATAAACCATGGTTTAGTAAGAGGATTGCCTTTTGAAGGAGTTCAGTGTGAGACAACTGCACTGCTTGAACTTGAAGGGAAACACAACACAGAGTTTCATTCCTCCAATATTGCACATGGATCTCTTTGGTCCTGTCAGGGTGATGGGCATGGCAAAGAAGAAATCCTGTCTGGTAATTGTGGATGATTACTCTAGATATGTATGGACTTTCTTCTTGCACACCAAGGATGAAGCTGCCAAGGCTATTATGAACTTTGTGTTATTTGTGGAGAAGCAGTATTCCCTGCAGGTCAAGTGTGTGAGGAGTGACAATGGAACAGAGTTTAGAAACCACCACTTGATGACTTCTACCTGTCTAAGAGAATTAAAAGGCAGTTCAGTATTCCCAGAACTCCTGAACAGAATGGAGTGGTTGAGAGAAAGAACAGGACTCTCATTGAAGCTGCAAGGTCAATGCTGGCTGACTCAGGATTGCCACTGACCTTTTGGGCTGAAGCTGTCAACACAGCTTGCTATGTGCAGAATAGAGCATTAGGAATCAGAGGTTGATGAAGACTCCTTATGAAGTACTTCATCATTTGGCCCCTCTGATTTCCTTCTTTAGAGCCTTTAGGTGTCCATAATCATTCTCAACACTAGCAAGCCACTCCAGAAGTTTGCTATAAGGTGGATGCGGGTATTTTGTTGGTTATTCATCAACTTGCAAGGCATACAGAGTTTTCAACTATAGGACAAAGATGGTTGAAGAAACTCTGCATGTCAAGTTCAATGAATCTCCAAAGGACAAGATTCCACAAAACCCTGTGGAGTTGTTTGATCTGGACATACTGCAATGTTCCTTATCAACCTCCAGCTGTTGTGCCTGTCAACAGTTTTCCACCTGGTGGTACTGATGATGATGTAGCCAGTACTCACCTTTTCAGTTTAGTGACCACCTGCCTGAGTCCACTAAACCTGATGCTCCTGTAGCTTCAGCAGCCCCATCCATACAAATGCTGATGAAATTTTTGCATGCTCTACTTCATTTGAGCTGCCATCTCCTACATGGTTTCAAGAATCTTCATCACCATCTGTTGCTGCTGAAAGTCCTACAAACACTTGCACTGATTTTATAGTCTATCAAGAGCTTAAGAATCACGCCACATCTCAAATCATTGGTGATATCAATGCTGGAGTTTCAACCAGAGTCAATGTCCAACTTCTGCTTCTATGCTCTCTTCCTCAGTCAGCAAGAGCCTAAGAACTACCATATTGCACTCAGAGACAATGGATGGGTTGAAGCATGCAGCTTGAGCTTCTTATTTCAAGAAACAGCAAGTGTGGAGCTTGTTCCTTTACACCCCAAGTAAGTGTGCAATAGGCACTAAATGGGTATTTAGGAACAAAAGATGAAAGGGCCAAATAGTTAAGAACAAGGCCAGGCTGGTTGTCCAGGGGTTTGCACAAGAGGAGGCATCGATTATGTAAACCTTTGCCCTGTATCAAGACTGGAGGCAATTAGCTTGTTCTTAGCTTATGCTGCCTTTCATAGTCTTATGTTTATCAAATGGATGTAAAAGTGCTGTCTTATATGGTAAATAAAGGAGGAGTTTATGTGTGTGTTCAACCACCCAGGCTTTAAGGACAATAAATAAACACCTGATTGGGTTATAAACTTGATAAGCTCTTTATGGGCTGAAGCAAGCTCCTAGAGCCTGGTATGAGACACTCTCAACTTTTCTTCTAAAAATAAGTTCACTAGAGCACCATTGATAAAACCTTATTCATCAAGACTGTGGGACAGCATAAGCTCCTTGTTCAAATTTATGTAGATGACATAATTTTTGCATCCTCTGATCCACAATTGTGTGATGAATTCACAAAGCTCATGAAGCAGAAGTTTGAATGAGTGCTATGGAGAATTACAGTTCTTTCTAGGGTTGCAAATCAAACAAGGGCTGATGGTATCTTTATTCATCAGTCCAAATATACCAAAGAATTGTTGAATAAGTTTGATTTACAAAACTGTATGTCCTGTTCTACTCCCATGAGCAGCATCACACACTGGATGTAGATCAGAAAGGTAAAGCGGTTGATGAAACCCTTTACAGATGTATGACTGGGTCCTTAATATACCTTACAGCTTCTAGACCAGACATCATGTTTGCAACATATGCATGTGCTAGATTTCAGGCTGCACCTAAAGATCCCATTTGATTGCAGTCAAAAGGATCTTTAGATATCTGCAGGGTACCAATCACTAGGTCTTTGGTATTCAACTTGGCATTCTTGCAATTAGTTGCTTTCTCTGATAGTGACTATGCAGGATGCAAAGTCACCAGAAAATCCACTTCTGGTGGTGCCAATTCCTAGGCAATTGTTTAGTTTCTTGGCAGAGTAAGAGCAAACATCAATTGCTACATCCACAGCTGAAGCTGAGTACATTGCTGCTGCAAGTTGTACTTCCCAGGTGCTCTGGCTTCAGAACCAACCCTTGGATTATGGCATTACAGAGACTAAGACTCCATTACTAATGGATAGTGCTTCAGCTCTTTGTATTGTTAAAAATCCAGTCCAGCACTCTAGGACCAAACATATAGAGATCAGACATCATTTTATAAGAGATTGCTATGAAAAAGGTCTGATTGATCCAAATTTTTGCCTAGTGCTTATGAGCTTTGCAGTATCTTTACTAAGCCTTTAGATAGTGCCACATTCCAAATTTGGTACTAAGGCTTGTATGCCGCAGCTAGAATAATTTGACTAATACTGATTCTCAGTTCACAAGTACTGATGAGCATTGGTATGCAAGGTCAAATATAAGTACTGATGAATAATTTAGTCTTTAGCATTTTCACAACTACTACAGACTAAAATGATTCAAAGTACTGAAGTACATTATTTGTTGAAAACAACTGATGTAGTTACAACTACTGATGTGGGTATAACTACTGTTGTACAATTTTCAAACAAATAAGTACTGAAGAACAAATTTTGTCCATAAGTACTGATGTGCAATCTTACACAAGTACTGAAGACAAATTTGTTCACCAGCTCAGAAGAATAATTTATTTCATCAGCACTTATGAACATCTGATCATAAGAGCTGAAGAATAATATTCACAAGAGCTGAAGGGCTAATGAAACATCTGAAGGTCAGTCAAAGAGCTGATGAGTAAATGTGGAGGTCAGAATGAAACAACTGAATTGACGGAAACAGCTGATGATAACTTTACTCTTCAGCTGATACCTACATCTGCTGTTTCATACCCAAACAACTGAAGGACAAAACCATGTCTTCAGTAGTTTCACAACTACTGATGACTAACACCAAGTCCTCAGTTGTTTACAACAACTGAAGCAAAACCATGTCTTCAGTAGTTTATAACTACTGATGTCAGTAGTTTACAACTACTGAACCAAACCACCAGTCTTCAGTTGTTATAACGTCTGAGATGAAAACCATGTCTTCAGTAGTTTATAACTACTGTGATTAACAACAAGTCTTCAGTCGTTTACAACATCTGAAAGACAAAACCAAGGTCTCAGTAGTTTCAAACTACTGATACTAACACCAAGTCCTCAGATGTTACAATTTCTGAAGGTTAAAACCACGTCATCAGTAGTTTCAAAAACTGATGACTAACCAAAACCTTCAGTAGTTTTCTTTAGCCTATAAATACCTAACCAAACCTTCAGAGCTTTCCATTCTCACTTGACCTAACTTCAAAACCTCTGAAACTTCCCATACATCATTAATGGCGACCATGCAACTCAGCCCTGACACAACTGTGTCGCATACCTTACTAAATCGCCCTTCTGGTCAAAATTTCACAATGCCATTGATCTGATGACCGACTCACTCATACCAAACGGCCTTCCTATTAAATCCATCATTCATGCCGATTCCCTATCAGAGTTCTTGACGAATGTTACCGTTTCAATCTGGAGAGAACGGGCGAGGTCTCTCTCCGGTCGTCCGTGAACAACAAACCAGTGGTCATCACTCCACTCGCATACTCCGACAAACCCTAAAGCTGGAGGATGCCACCTTCCCAACTGCCTACCCCAAAGGCACCCTTGATCTCGCTTTCACTATTCATGATTATCAGGGTGACCTCTCGGCCTCCACCTTGTTGAAGAAACATTTCCCTAATCCACAACGACTTATCTTCCACTTGGTGAATGTTTGTCTGGCCCCGAAGACATCCTCATGGGACCCGATGTCCACAAGGTGGCAACAGGTATTGTACTCTATCTTTGAGAAACAGCCATTAATTTTACTGAAATAATATTTTTGGAACTCAAAGACATGGTCTCAAAACCATTTGCAAACCGTTGGATTTTATATCTACGTTTCATTATGCCATGATAAGAGCCAGCTTAATGCGGGGACTAGTTGGCACTGGAGTCGCTGCCCTGGCTGTACTAGCTGAGTATACTCCAGGCACAACACCGACCAGCCACTCAAAAAGGCTACCAAGCTGCGCAAACCCACGCAGCTGGAACCCACAGCCTCCACCTCCAAGTCTAAAGTCCCCACCAAGCCCAAACCCAAAAAGAACCCACAAAGGCTACTCAGGGAGATGAGTCCCCTGAGGATGCCCCTCAACACAAACGCAGGAAGTGACTGCTGGCCAGATTCTCCCAGCAGTCACCACGACTCCACCTACCAGTCCCCTGAGGATGCCCCTGCAACACAAACGCAGGAAGTGACTGCTGGCCAGATTCTCCCAGCAGTCACCACGACTCCACCTACCACAACCGCACAGGTTTCCTCTTTACAGGAGCCTGATGCAACCATTTCAGGTGCTGCCACACATCTGGAAACTTTTTTAATTGAGGAGGTTGCCATTGAAGAGCACATTCCTCCCCTATGCAATCTGCTTCTAGCCCATCTCCCACTGAAACCGCCCTCAAAGCCCTACTCTTATATTGCCAAAGTGTTGACCCATCTTAACACTCCACCCTCTCCCAGAAACCAATCACAACTGGGGTATATCCAACCAAAGAGAGGGTTGAAACAAGTGTTAGTGGGAGCCCAAAACACGAGAATCACATGTCTCATCTCCCAGTGTGGCTAGGGAGATAAGACAATCTGGTGAGGCTGCCACTTTCCCTGTATCAACATCTGAGCAGGAAGAAGCTGGTACCATCACCAAGACCTCACCAGAGGCAACTGCCGATGATGGATCCAATCCGGAGGCTGGAAGTCCCCAGAACCAAGACAAAGGGGCACATGCAACTACTGAGCCACACTCAGTGCATGTACATCCTGACATAGTAAGGAGGTCAGGTGATTCAGTGCAAACTGATGATGACCTGAGCTTCTTCTTTGATGTAGTTGTTCAAAACACCATTCTTGAGGAGGAGGTGAGTAGACTCAAAGTGCTACTTGCCAAATTCTCCAAGAATCAAGTTCATCTGCCACCATTAACCACAGATGGCACCTTCACCTGAAGGTCTCACAAACACTCAGCCACTCCCATAAACTCAGCCACCTGCCTCTGCTTCTGGCACTAGTTCTCAGGAACAGAACCCTCCTGAGCAATTAGTTGCTATCTTCCAAAATCCCTGCCTCTCATCACACCAATAATTACAGACATTGTGATGAAAACCCTTGATGAGAGGCTTCCCTCACAAATACAACTCTTGGTGGAGGTTGCTGTAGCTAAAGCGCTTTCTGATAGTCAAACCCTAACCAATGCACCCAAAAAGGGGGAGACATCAGTGAAAGCAAAGAGGAAGAGGGTAGAGGAGGAGAAAGAAGTGGTGGAAGAGGTAGAAAACGAGAGGATGTGGTTGAGGAGACTGAGAGGGTGAAGGGGAAGGAGAAGGAGAGGGAGGAGAGAGCTGAACAGATCATAGTGGCTGAAATCCAAAAAGATTTCAGTGTCACTTACAAAAAGAAGAAAGGAGAGAAGGAGGGAGAGAAGGTGGTGAAGGAGACTAATCTAGCAGTCCTGGTCAAGGAGGCTGATGCTAAGCATAGTCGATCAATGGACTCTATCATTGATCAACTGTTCAGGCAAGGCTTTGACAAGGACACTGCCATGCCAGATCAGGAAATTAGGAAGTTGGAGATAAAGGAGATAGAATACCGATGGACCAGTTATAGCCAAGAGGAGAGAAACAGACTCGATGCTATGACTAGGTTTATTTTGAAGTACCTGGGGAGACTAGTCCTAGATGTGAGGGCTTGGACCAGGGACAGAATCTTGGCTATAGCCACCAAGATCTGTTCGGCTGGTGAATTTACCAAGGGACTGGTCGCAGAAGAAGCCTGTCAGAAGCCGGTGCTGGGAACAGGACTTTGCTAGTCAAACAGACTAAACCTTCCCTCATTTCTAGATTACTAGCAAAGCCTACCCATCTCCCACACCAACACCTACCCAACCACAACCCACAAAACCAACCCCATCACCATCAAAACCCATTGCCGATGATACACCCTTGCAGAAGAAGAGAAGGGTGTTGAGGCTGCAAGAAGAAGAAGAAGAGGAGGATGAGGAAGATAGGCTGCCTCTCTCTGCAGTCCTATCTTTACCAAAGCCCAAACCAATGCCCATCACTCCCACCTCATAGATGGAAGCTGTGAAGGTTAAGTTAGAAAAAGAAAAGCAGCAGAAGCTTCATGATGCTGAATGCTGAAATCAATAGACCAAGCTTATGCTGCTTCCTCATCCATTATAAATAGAGGAAGAAGCTTTGAGACTCCATACCTTAGGCAAACCTTCCAATATCAAAAAGAGAGAGTGAGGACTTGGCCTGATCCTAGGGGGCTCATAGGATAAAAAGATAGATATACCAGTGAGATACAAGGGCCAGTTAGAGGATCATAGATGAAGGATCACAGTGGCCATTGTAATTCCACCCTGGGAGATTGTAGAAGATTTCAAGAAAGCCTATGAGACTAAACAGCCACCCCAAAAGATGTTGGAAAATAGGGTGGTCAGAAAAGGATTAGTCTACAAGAGGCTTGAGAACTTCAGGAAAGATGAGCTCAATCTGTTACTTGAGGGCATTCACCCAGATGAATTTGCCTACAGACAGATAACAACAGTTGAGCTCAAGAATGGTAAACAGGCCAAGTATGTCTCAGAGCTGTATGGCGTGAAGGATTGTTTGATGGTGAGGTGAGGAACTTACTATGGAAGAACAAATTACATTCCTCAGAGCCTACACCCGAGAATCCTACAGGCTCATACATGGGAAGTAGGTCTCATGAATGGGACAACAGCCCTGTGTCCTGTTCCCATGACAGGGTTCCCATCCATACTATGCCAATCAAATCTCAGAGACCTCTTCCCAGGCCAGTTTTATTTAGGTCAATTTCTGATCTGATCCAGAAGGAAATAGACCAACATTTCTGCCACAATAAGTGGAACAATAAATTGATTAGAGGTTTTGGCTGCATTGGTTCAGGGGGAGTTTGTTGGACCAAAAGAACCAATGAGCCAAGATCAGGAAAACCTCTAAGTCCCACATGACATCACAACAACTGCTGAAGGCTTCATCAGCAGTTGACAAAGACTGAAGACTAACAGCTGAAGATCAAAGATCTGAAGAACAACAACTGAAGATCCCAAGTACTGAAGACAAGTACTGAAGTCTGAAGTACTGAAGAAACAAGTACTGAAGACTTCAAGTACTGAAGACTCAAGTGCTGAAGATCAACAGCTGAAGAACTGAAGAACTGAAGATCAACAACTGATGCACAAAGTCTGAAGACGAAGACTGAAGACATCAGCTGATGACAACTACTAAAGTCACAGCTGATGAAACATCTGAAGCCCAATGTCTGACGATCAAGTGCTGAAGCTTCAGGTTTGTCAAACAGCTGAAGAAGTCTTCTTCAGATGTTGTGATGGTTTTTCTTTTCAGTAGTTTGTATTTTTCCTTTCAGTAGTTTGTACAACAGCTGAAGAGTTTGTTCTTCAGTTGTTATAGTTCAGTAGTTGTAAAGACTGAAGAGTTTGTTCTTTTGTCGTTGTAACTTTTAGTAGTTTCGTAGAAGATGTCAGCTGTTTGACATCTTCAGTAGTTTAGGTGTTCTATCAGTAGCTTGTTAATGACAGTTTGATGTCACTATCAAGTGACATCACCTATGTCATTCTTCCTTTATAAAAGAAGATGACCCAATTGTAACCGTGCCGAAACGTGTGAGTAATAGAAAATACCTTTTTTGGCAGAATTGTTCCTCTCTCTATATGTGTACTGTCATGCAAATCATATGTGTTCTTGCTGTAATTGCTAATTCTCATGCTAAATCCGCTGCGAATACAACCTAATTGATCAAACTAGAGGCTGAGATCCTGCCAACTTTCATCTTGTAACACACATGTAATGTTTGATCAATACAATGAGAAACTCTTCTATATATGTTTATTGGTTTTTAATGTTATATCTATCTATATTATTTATTGTTACACGCATATATGACCATGTTATATAGGTTTACAGTTGTTAAACATAGTTCTGAACCATTAAAGGTTCAAGAATGTGTTTAACTAAGTATCCTGATTCAGTCGCACGACTGGACCATGCGAATGGCCAATCGCACGACTGAACCAGGTGGTTGAGTCAATCGCACGATTGAGTCATAAGACTGACTCAGTAGTACAAATAAACCAATCGTATGACTCAGTCGCACGACTGAGCCAGTTGCTTGGCTCATCGTACGAATGAGAGCTGTCACCTATATACCACTTAATTCGTGGAAAAACGTAACACTTTGAGAATTATCAACCCTAGCAGTTCCTGTTCGTCCAGAGAGTCCCTTCCAACTTCATAGAACGTTTCTGATCGATTCTAATAAATTCTTAACGTATTCTCATCGTTAGTTTTGATCGGATTAACGTTCTCCTGATTGAATAGCCAATCAAATATTATTCCGCACTATTTGATCTGGTTTCACGTTTGAATCGTTAGTACTCCGTCGTACACGGTCCTAACAAGTGGTATCAAGCTTTGGCTCTTGATTCTTCGTGGATTCAATCTTGTTTTTTTAAAAAAGACAACGTTTTAAGCGAAAAGATCCGTTCTTTCTGCTCAAAATCAAGTTTTTACGTGTGCATGTTCTGAAAATTGAGTCTTTTTCAAGTTGCAGCCGACTAGGGTGTCAAAAATTGTGTTTTTAGGTCAAGGTGTGTGAAAAATCTCGATTTCAGCAGTCTCAGTCGCACGATTATCTCAATCGCACGACTGAACTCCAATCGCCCATTTCAACCGTACGACTGAACTCAATCGCTCGTTCATCGCACGATTGACTCAGTCGGTCTGTCCAGTCGCACAACAGCCTAATCTCGCCTATCCAGTCGTACGACTCAGTTCAATCACACAGTGATTGTCTCAGTCGCCTCTCAATCGCCCTTCTCAGTCGCCTTCACATTTGTTTTCCAAGTTAAAGACTAACATAATGGACTCAGAGAACTTCGCATTCTCAGCAGGAAAGGACTCAAGGATCCGGAACCTTTTGCTTCTGGGAATGAGATTGGAAACCATAATAAACCTCCTAAGCTACTGTCTATTGATAATTTCCTCAGTGGAAGCAAAGATTTGAAATTCATCTAAATGGTGTGGATACCAATCTCTGGAACGCTATTGAAACTGGCTACAATATGCCAATTGGTGCTGATGGAATACCCCTGACTTTGAGTGGTCTGAGTGATGCTCAAAAGTTGCTAAAACCATAATAAACCTCCTAAGCTACTGTCTATTGATAATTTCCTCAGTGAAGCAAAGATTTGAAATTCATCTAAATGGTGTGATACCAATCTCTGGAACGCTATTGAAACTGGCTACAATATGCCAATTGGTGCTGATGGAATACCCCTGACTTTGAGTGGTCTGAGTGATGCTCAAAAGGTTGCTTATAAGGCAGAGAAGAAAGCTTACGCAATGTTGACCCAGTCGATTCCTAAAGACATCTTCCATCAATATTCAAAACAAAGCAGAGTAAAAAAATGGAATGCTCTTGAGAAGAGATACGAGGGTAATTCAACACTCAAGTCACTAAAGCAAAAGCGTTAAGAAAGAATTTGACAACTTCTTGTCGATTGGGAATGAAAGCTTGGATGATATCATCGATCGCTTCTAACATTAATGAGTGAACTTCACACTCATGGTGTTACAACGTCTAAGGAAGAAAAGGTGACAAGCTTGGCTGATGGGCTACCAGAGAAGTGGGATTCGTTCATTTCCACTCTTCGATACAACTCAGTGTTGGAGACTTTGGATATCATGACTTCATCCTGAAACTAAGAGAAGAGAGGTTAGGCACAAGTACAGGACAAAAAAGGAGCATACACTCAAGATCCATCTCTCTACAACGTTACCTACTTCAAATGCTAAATCCTCCCGCTCCTCTGCAAACTGCATTTATGTCCAATGCATCATCTGCAACTGAACAATGCTCATCATCCGGTGGTGAGTCTCATGTGTCATTAGGGTTCAACAAAGCTCTACAGTTACACAATCAACGAGGTAGTGGAGAAATCTGGGAAAAGTAACTTTGGAAGTGTCTAAGGAGCACATGGACCTACTTGCCACTGTGGTCCATTCCTATGATGGTTTAGTAGTAGGGAAAATTGGAAATTGTCACCTAGCTGATGAAGACTATGAGCAGGTCGATGAAATGAACTGGAGGGATGGATATAATGTGGGCTCTCGCAAGTGCTGTGCGACGAGCAAAGAAGTTTGTCAAGAAGACAAATAGAATCTGGTGGCTACCAAACATACTACTTTTGGATTCGACAAGTCCAAAGTCACCTGTTCCAACTGTGGAAAAGGGTCACTTCAAGCGGGAATGTGTTAAACCGAAGAAGACCGGCAATGGGAACTCATTCTCGTCTTTCAACAAACAAGAGAAAGAGAAAGACATCCTCAACAAGCAGTGACTCAAAGGCAATGGTAGCTCAAGTGATGAGGACAGGACTGGTCCTTTCGATTTTTATCTGATAGTGAAGCCAACATTGCCTCTGTTGAAGATTGAATGAAGACTCAGCGAGTGAGGGGGAGAGCTCAGTTGAGATGATACTGCTGCCTGATGAGACCTTAGCTGCTGTTAATTAATTGTTGAGAATGAGCTGAATGCTGAATCTGAAGCACAACCAGAGTCTCAAATGCTTTCATGGCCGGAACGTCTACATCTGCACAGGAGAAAACAAAAGATGAACTTTTGTGCTAAACATGCTTGTGTTGAATGTGATAAATTTAGGAAGCATTGATCTTAAATTTGCTAGGTTTATTAGATCATAATGATAACTTAGTAAATGACTTAAAATTGTGCACAGAGGCAAACAGAGTTTTAAAAGAAAAAACAAATGAACGTAGCTATAAGGAAAAGATTGAGGCTTTAAAGAAACAGTTAAAAGAACTGAAGTTGTTGCATTCAACCAAGAAAATGACATTAAGTTCTATTTAAAGACTATTGAAGAAACTAAAGGACAAAGCAATTTTACAAGTTGAAATGAGTTTACAACACAAACTTCACAGTCTTGCTAGTTCTTCACATATTTTAAAAAACTTGGTTAAGGAACTCAACAACGGCAGGGTTTGGGTTATAAGGTTGTGCCTCCACCACATGAATTCTTCTGAACACCAAACAACGTCCAATCAATAATAATCCATAAAGACCATGTGGTGACAACTCCTCTGGTCAGTGATCTGGACACAACAGTTAAAACTGCTCCTCCGGCTGCTGATCAGACAACATCAACATCAGGCACAACTGGTAATAACATCACTGAAAACTGGGTGTAAGAGTATGTTCAAGCATCTCTTGGGTTGGATTCAAAATGTGCTATAATCAAAAAAGGACCATGTGGTGACAACTCCTCTGGTCAGTGATCTGGACACAACAGTTAACACTGCTCCTCCGGCTGCTGATCAGACAACATCAACATCAGGCACAACTGGTAATAACATCACTAAAAACTGGGTGTAAGAGTATGTTCAAGCATCTCTTGGGTTGGATTCAAAATGTGCTATTACACAACCTAGGATTTCCAAAACCACCCAAACTAAACCGGTTAAGAAAGATAACACTCATCTTCAATGACAAGCTAATCATAATGTTAAACAAGTAAAATTTGTCAAGGAAGGCGAACATCAAACGAATGAGACCAAAAAATCCTTACCTGAGGTCTACTCCCCAACCCTACAAGAGATCTCCTAGTCCTTTTGAAAGAAGATAAAGACAGTGGGTTGAGTTCATAATGTGTGATGCCTCTGGGAAAACCAAGCCAGTCAAGGCTTGGGTCCCCCTCCTTAACTAATTGTTTTTCAATTATGTGCAGGTTGTCCGCTATATACGTCTACCAATACATGGATTGTAGATAGCGGAGCTTCCAGGAACATGACGGGAAATAAGTCTCTCCTTTTCAATGTCAAACAAATTAAAAGGGGACATGTTTCTTTTGCTGTCAACAATTAAAGGGGACATGTTTCTTTTGCTGGTAACAAAGGAGGATACATTACCGCTCAAGGAGAAGTAGGTAATGTAAAGGTAAGATTTGATAAAGTCAATTTCGTTCAATAATTGGAAAACAATCTGCTTTCAGTGTCTCAGATATGTGACAAGGGCTTCAAAGTGATGTTTGACAATCGCAAGTGTTACATTCTGAAGAAAGAGATGGAAATACCAGAGAGCAGGTATTAATGTCAGCGTCCAGGTACATGATTTATATGTATGGATATGTCTATTGCTTCTACTTCTGAGTCTACGGTTCAGTGTTTCTTGTCCAAAGCAACAGAGAAGGAATCCATCTCATGGCACAGAAGAATGGGACACATTAATCACAGGAAGATGAATCATCTGATTCATAACAATTTAGTTGAGGAGTTACTGTCAAGAACTTCAACTTCCTGATTTCTGTGTCTCATGCAAGAAAGGAAAGCAGACCAGAAATCTCACAAGACCAAACACGTCAATGCTATAGAGATGCCCCTGGAGTTACTGCACATGGATCTATTTGGTCCTGTAAGCACGAAGAGTATCGCCGGAGACTGGTACTGCTTTGTAGTCACAGATGACTACTTACGCTTCTCCTGGGTGATGTTTCTGAAAGCTAAGTCAGAAACATGTGAGTCATTCAAGGTGCTCGTCACATAACATTAGAGTCTCTCTACAACTGAAGGTGAGGAAGATTCGTTCAGACAATGGAACGGAGTTTAAGAATCATGGATGGATGCCTTCTGCAAAGAGAAGGGAATTGTTCATCATTCACCTCGCATACACACCACATATGAATGGAGTTGCTGAACGAAAGAATCGGAGCTTGATCGAGACTGCACGGACTATGTTGGCGGATTCTAAGCTACCAATACAGTTCTGGAATGAAGCAGTTGCCAATGCTTGCTACATACTTAATCATGTGCTAGTAGTCAAGAGGCATGGGAAGACTTGCTATGAGTTACTTCAGAAGCGCAAACCGAACCTGGAGTATCTAGAACCGTTTGGAGCTCCATGTACATTGTTGAAGAAGACTCAAGGGGGCAAGTTTAGCGAGAAATCCGATCAAGGGATATTTCTAGGATACATCATACCAGACAAACGGGTTTACAACAACTCGACAGGTCAGGTAGAAGTGTGGTGCAATATAGATGTACAAAGATACACCACTCCCCCTGCTGGAAAAGGTCCGTCATCATTCTTCAATTACGATGGCTTTTTCAAATCCTTTAACCTTCCTCAGCTTGATTCAGATGAAGAGACTGCTACTCAGATGATGTACGATGCTCTAAATACACCAAATCTAGATATAAGCAACACAACCCCTGCCAGTGCTACTTCGGGAACTTCGACCCCTGCTCAGGACGAGAGTGATGACTTATCAGATGATGAAGAAGCAGCTGAGACTGATATCGAGCATAATGTAAATCAAGAAGTTGGATCATCAGCTGCTGCACCAGCATCGGGAAATCCGGATACTGAACCTGCAGTCACTAATCTTGATTCTGAAGTTGTCGTTCTTACGACACCAGTGACTAGGATCAGTGTGAATCATCCCCCCACGTCTATCATTAGGGATATTCAATCCAGTGTGCAGACATGAAATCAGCTATATTCTGCAGACTATGCTGCAGTCATGGAAAAGGGATATGTCAATGACGGGGCTTTCTCATGTTTTGTTTCACAAATCGAGCCTAAGTACGTCAGTGACGCACTAAAAGATGAGGCCTGGGTCAATGCTATGCAGGAAGAGCTGCTACAGTTCAAGAAACTTGGAGTGTGGACACTTGTTGACAGGCCAAAAGGCGTGAAAGTGATTGGTACCAAATGGGTACTGAAGTGCAAGAAAGACAAGCAAGGTGTTGTTATCAGAAACAAAGCACGTTTGGTTGTTCAAGGATTCAGACAAGTCAAGGGCGTCAACTACAATGAAGTATTTGCACCAGTGGCACGAATGGAAGCAATTCGGATATTCCTTGCCTACGCATCATACATGAAGATCAAACTTTATCAATTGGATGTGAAGAGTGCATTCCTTCATGGGGAAATCCGTGAGGAAGTATACGTCAGTCAACCCGAGGGATTGAGGATCCTTATCATCGGACAGAGTTTACAAGTTAGACAAGGCTCTGTATGGGCTACATCAGGCTCCTCGAGCCTGGTATGAGAAGCTCTCCACCCATCTGGTGAAACACGGCTTTCGCAGGGGTGTGATTGACTGCACGTTGTTCATTAAAGAAAAGGATGGTGATTTGCTTATGGTGTAGATCTATGTGGTTGACATCATCTTCAGTTCCAAAAACGAAGAGTTGTGTAAAGAATTTGAATCTGTGTGAAGGCAGAGTTTGAAATGAGTGCCATGGGAGAAATGAAGTTCTTCTTGGGATTATAGGTGGATCAAACACCAACTGGTATTTTCCTACATCAGACTAAGTATGTCGGCGACATTCTGAGTCGGTTTGATATGGAAAAGTCACTGCTGCTGCTGGTACCCCCCTCTCGCCACAAATCATGATGTGGCTCTTGATAAATGGGGATTTGGTGGATGCCACCATGTATCATGGATGATCGGATCTCTCATGTATCTTACTGCCTCGCGTCCAGATATCATGTATGCCACATGCTTATGTTCCCGATATCAAGCAAAACCCAAAGTAAATCATCTGATTGGGATGAAGAGGATTTTTCATTATCTGAAGGGTACTCCAACACTGGGGTTGTGGTATCCTCATGATGATGACTTTGAGCTAACTGCGTACAGCGATTTAGACTATGGCGGTTGCAAGATGAACTTCAAGTCAACATCAGCAGGGTGTTAGTTTTTTGGAAGGCTTTTAGTCATGTGGCAATGCAAGAAGCAGACCTTGGTTGCATTATCAACCTGTGAAGCTGAATATGTTGCTGCTGCAAGTTGCTGCTCTCAGATCATCTGGATCCAACAGCAAATGCGAGACTACGGTTTGCAATTTTCCAACACTCCTATTTATGTTGATAACTCTGCTGCCATAGCTGTAACTAAAAATCCGATCCAACACCCTAAAACAAAACGCATCGCATAATGTATCATTTCATACGCGACTGCTATGAAAAACAATTAATTGATATGGTTAAAATAAACACGAATTTTCAATGCGCTGACCTCTACACTAAACCATTTGATAAACCCAGATTTTTCTATCTGCTAGAGGTCAACGGTGTTAAAAGAAAAGTGACGTTATCTCAGAAGACACAGACGCGTAGTCCGACACATGTTTAATTTTTCAATTTTCTAGTTTTATTTCATTTAATTTCCTTGTCGTATAAAAATCCAAAAACACAAAAAGATTTTCTGTTTTAGAATTTTAGGTTATGTTCAGTAATTATTAATTAAAAAAAGGGGAAGGTTAGTTAAGCTGAAAAGGCAAAGACAGAAAGACTGGAAATAGGATTCAGCAAAATGGAAAGTGATAGTACACAGGCGTCGCGTTACTTGGAACACCAAAAGGAGTTTCTGTTTGGCTAGGTCAAATTAAATCATAGAAAATTATAAATCAGAGAAGTCTAGGTCTAACATATTGGGAAATGATAGTACGCTTGGTTGGTACAGTAACTACCCGGAGAAAGTAGATCTAGGGTGGTGCCAGTGCATTGTACGATGTGTCGGTAGATTCAACACAATATATCAGTAGAAGTCATTAGTGATTTGGCTTAAACTTAAATAATTCAACGAGTTGTGGGCTTTCATGGTATCCCTGGTCTGCACAAGCAATCAATTTCCAATAAGGGGTGAGGAGCAAGCAAATACCACAAATGTGAGCAAAGACCTAAAAAATAGAGCAAAAGATGACAAATGTCACTGAAAACAATGTATATTCTAATATAGTGCTCTAAGAAGAAGATAGGTATTGCGCCTCTCTGCTGTGCGATGGCACTGACCTGAGGCTTAGCATAACCTATCCGTTCTAAGAATTCATTGCTGTTTGCATCTCTCTGCTGTGCGATGGCACTGACCTGAGGCTTAGCATCTCTTTGAAAATTCTTAGAATCAAATCTTCTAATTCCCCAGACCGCTCAAAAATCTCCTGAGGAAGATTGATTACCATATACCTGTGGAACACACAAACACTTGTTGACCTAATTCACCTAATTAATCATTGATGTGTGTCAAAAGTCTGTGTATGGATTTAAGTGGACAAGTATACTGACAATCGTCATGGCTGTATCGCCTGATGCTCAAAATCAATAGGTGTTACGTATCATATCAACCATGATTCCCATTTAGATCTTAGAAGTCTTAGATGAGTGAAAAACTATGATATGTAATTTATGCAAGTGTTTAAAGTTAAATACAGATAAAAGGTTCCAAGTAATCGTGTTTATGCCTATCTGATTCCATATGAGTCGTCCTTGATATGATGTCAATGCTAATAGGCTACACTAACCTGCCCTAACAAAAATCACAAAAAGATGTTTATTTTGTTCGTAGTTTAAAATTTTCAAGTTATATATATAATGTCAGTGTCGGACTGTGCATATTGTTCTCTGTTAACGTCACCAAATGAGCTTAATGACTATACTAAACAAATTGTTACTGAAAGTTTAAATGGATCTTATCTGAGATGATCGAGTGCATAAATGGATCATGTCTGAGATGATCGGGTGGATAAATGGATCATGTCTGAGATGATCAGGTGGATAATGGATCATGTCTGAGATGATCGGGTGGATAAATGGATCATATCTGAGATGATCGGGTGGATGAATGGATCACGTCTGAGGTGATCAACAGATTTTAAATCTAAAAAGTGTTCAGGTCTGAAATGATCAGTTGCTTATAATGTTTATCTATTATTAAATCGAACTAAGGGTCGTAAGGTAAAATGGTCAAAATTTCACAAGTATGACCCATTCGCACGACTGAACCATAAATATGGACCAGTCGTACGATTAGAGCATACGAATGAGTCAAACCGCATGATTGGAGCATACGAATGAGTCCAATCGCACGATTGGACCATGCGAATGAGACCAATCACACGATTGGAGGTGACTGACTGTGTCATACGTCTGAATGAACCTCAATCGTACGATTGGAGTTAAGCGATTGGGCAAATCGTACGACTGAATCTCAGTCCACGACTTACTCTTACGACTAGGTTCAGTCGCACGACTGACTTACACGACAGGGCTCAGTCGCACGACTGGGAGTTGCCCTAGTATAATTACGAGTTGAATCGTTCTCAGTCGCCCATTCACCCAAATTGCCCTTTCACTCGCACGACACGACGTTACTCTACCAAAATTTTCTAAAATCCACATTTTCCTTTGATTACTACTCTCTGACGTTTGATATTGATTATACAGGTAACTATCAAGGTGCATCATCGTTTAAACGGGACATAATCATCAAGAATCCTTTCAATTCTGACCTAACAGTAACTGGGACTTAAAAGAATCAAAACATCATCAAAACTGAACTTTAAAGTGCATCATCGTTTGTTCAGTCGCACGACTAAACCAAAGTTTAAAGTTCATTAATTGAAATTCGTTATCTTCAACATGTGCTAACGGTTATTTGTTATGTGTGAACAGATGGCTAGTAGATTGACCATGAGCACTAAGCACAACATATGTGCTCATCTCGATATGACTTCCCATAATGTGGCAGATTTCGCGGGGATCATCAGCTTTCTAAGACGCTCGAGGATATTCCGAGCAATCTCCGCTCAGTGTACACCTTATCGATCGATACAGCAGTCGTTTTGGGAAAACGCTGTGGTCGATAGGTCCAGGGAGCCTTATATCATTAGAAGCTCTATCTTTGGACAAGATATCGAGCTATCAGAGGAGGACATACGGACGGTACTTGAGTTAGGGGATGATGCTGATTGTCCAACACTTTTGCATCCCCTTACCATCCGAGGCTGCTTTTTGAGGGCAAAGTACTTGGGGGACATAAACTCAAGTATGCTCAATAAGAGAAACTTGTGCCCCCAGTTCAAGTACCTTGCCCATATACTTCTACGATGTTTAGCCTCAAGGAAAGGCGGGTTTGATGAGTTGTCAGACCAGATGCTGAATGCATTTGCTGCTCTGGTGCTGAACTTCCCTTTCAGCTTTTCTCGGATAGTCTTCACCTATCTGGTGGAGAACATCAAAGCTAAGGGAAAAGAGAGCTTTTGTATGTACCCGTGATTCATCCAGATGATTGTCGACCAAAAGCTTCCTCAACTGCCCAAAGCTCAAGAAGATGCAGTCGTCCTAGAGGTTATGGACGACACTACACTGGGGAGGATGAAAGTCTACAAGGGGAAGCAGGTGAAACCCCGGTGAGGAGATTGTTTGGGCACTTGGCCGTGATGACTACGTGGCGCCAGCTAGGAGAAAGTGGTGTCACGATGACAGTGACTCAGATGTCGAGCATATTGCTCTACCCTCCGATGACTCCGATGATGATGGTCATGATACTGATCAGGGAGTGGATGATCAGGGAGGACCCGAACCAGCTCCAATTCACCCTGATTTTCATATGGAGGAGGAGGAGTCAGATGAAGATCCGCTCACCCGGACGATGGTAAGTCGGGAAGAGGCTACGGAGCGAGGAATCAGGGCTGTTGGTGGACGCCCGGGAGGTTCTGGGAGCTCTACTGTTGATCCATCTTATACCCCAGCCTCTCCCAGCAGTCAAGGGGGAGCCTCTGTGTCCAGGTGGACATGGAGGAAACGTATGGCTCAGCCACATGGGCTGAAGCCCAAGCGCAGGAGGATCACTCTTATCACTACCTCCTCAGCTACCACCACTACTACTACACCACCCACCACCACATTACCACCCCCAATCACTACCACTACACCACCTACCACCACAATTCCAACCCCAATCTTCACTACTACACCAACCACCACCACATTACTAACCCCAATCTTCACCACTACACCACCCACCACCATATTACCACCCCTAATCTTCACCACTACACCACCTACCACCATCAGTCACCAAACCAGCCAATCCTCCTTCCCAACAGCTTCATCCCTCCCTCCTATTGGAGTAGAGGAACAACTTGCAGCACTTAACCGTATGGTGCTGAAGCTGTTAGCTGCTAACGAAGAGAAGATAGCTAGACTTCGTCAGCTTGAGGAGCAGAATGCTTCTTAAGCTGAGCAGATCTCCCAACTCCAAGGACAACATGTCATATCTACTCAGAAGATTGAGGAGTGGAGTCTGCGAATTAGAAGATCCTGCTGAAACTGAAAGGGTCACAGGATGAGCCGTTAAAGATCGATGAAGGAGATGAAGACGGTGATGATGATGAGGAGGATGATGAAGAAGAGGAAAGTGATGATGATGATGAGGGGGTGATGGCAAGGATCAAGAAAAGGATGGTGATGATGATGAAGGGGATGCAGCTGCATCTGCCTCTGCTCCTGGTCATGAGCAACGAACTAAGAAAAAACAAGACCAGGGAGCATCAGCTGCTGCCCCGCCAACCTCCCCTTCTGCCGAAGATCCAGCGATGATTCAAGGCAAAGTTCAGGATTAGATGTCTATTTATTATTAAACTATTGTCATTGTAATCCTGTATTTAATATGTGTTTAAAGTAAATGAATGAAAAGTTAAATCGACATCGGTTATGTGCTTAATGTATACTAACTTGCACTGTGTTTGATTAATTGTTATACATGTTCATCCAAACAGGCTGACAAGCACGATGTGGTACCCCTTCGACAAATCGAGACTCAATTGATAATGATTCTCGATTTGCAAGGAATAGTACATCGCTCTGTTAGTTACACACCTGAAGAGGGCGAGATCATAAATGATCTAACTGATGAGCAGATTGTTGAATTATTCAGTCTAAATCCTGATGAGCGGGTAAAGGATGCACCCGAGGTCGACATGGTCAGTAAAGAAGAACTATAGGATGTCGACGAGGTGGAGATAGAGGATGTGACTGCTGATCATTATCCCCAGTACACTAACACCGAAGGCGAAGTGCTACCAGATCTGGGAGATACATTTGACAGTAGTACATTCGATAAGGTTGAGACAATGATTGCTGCTAAAGAGGCTACAGCAGAGGATCCTCAGACAGATGATGCTAATCTTGCATCTAAAAAGGCTGAGTGGGCATCCTGCCTGGAGGAAATGAAAAAGCAACGAGCGCCTACAAAGACAAACGCCTACACCAAGCTCTACAAGGTCAAGAAACATCAGAAGGTGTTAGGCAAGATTATCAGCTGGGCATACTTTGAGGACCTCAAAGTATACACCGTGAAGAGAGAGAAGGGAATAGAGTATTTTAGATTCCCACATGATCTGAAAACTCTCCCTGGATTTGAGCTAAATCGTCTAGCCAACTTGAGCCTCCTGTATGCTGCCCCCGGGAAGATATCGGGATGGTTTGAGAAGGATCTGAAGGAGTACCTTACGAGGTGGGTCAATTTTAAACCTCAACAGCCAAAAGGTTGATTTATAAGACCAAGGTTGACCCCACATCCGGAAGACCAAAGGTGATTTTGAGATGGCATCCTCCGCGCACAATGTCCCGTATTCCACTGAGGGAAATGCCACAAGATTTTGCACCCCATTTTAAATGGTGGTATTATGACTGGTGCACTGGTGAGGCCGTCATAGTTTTGGATAAAGAAGGGATGATAGAGACGATTAGGGTATACGACCCTATGTGGCTAACCAACTTGTCTGCTTCAGATGTCTACATCTTGTACAAGTGGCCACTATTTTTTGACACACAGGATATCGTGCAAGCACTTCAGTTTCAACATGTTATATGTTTATGCTTTGCACTTGATATTCATGCTGGGGTTTCCCGAGAAGAAATGGTAAAGAGATATGAAGAGTTCAAGAAGGAAGTCAAAGTGTAGATAGAACTAGGTCCAAGGGGGAGTTTGTTGGTACACATGTCCCCAGTTCTAGTCTAGTGAGCTTAAATGTAATAGACTTTCATCTTGTAACACACATGTAATGTTTGATCAATACAATAAGAAACTCTTCTATATATGTTTATTGGTTGTTTAATGTTATATCTATCTATATTATTTATTGTTACACGCATATATGACCATGTTATATAGGTTTACAGTTGTTAAACATAGTTCTGAACCATTAAAGGTTCAAGCTAAGTATCCTGATTTAGTCGCATGACTGCACCATGCGAACGGGCCAATCGCATGACTGAACTAGGTGATTGAGTCAATCGCACGATTGAGTCATAATACTGACTCAGTCGTACGAATGAACCAATCATATGACTCAGTCGCACGACTGAGCCAGTCGCTTGGCTCAGTCGTACGAATGAGAGCTGTAACCTATAAATACCACTTAATTCGTGGAAAAACGTAACACTTCCAGAATTATCAACCCTAGCCGTTCCTGTTCGTCCAGAGAGTCCCTTCCAACTTCATAGAACGTTTCTAATCGATTCTAATCAATTCTTAACGTATTCTCATCGTTAGTTTTGATCGGATTAACGTTCTCCCTGATTGGATCGCCAATCAAATAGGATTTCGCACTATTTGATCTGGTTTCACGTTTGAATCAGTTAGTACTCCGTCCGTACACGGTCCTAACAGTAAGTAATGGAAATGATCCATTGGCTTGCATGAATAATGTCTATTCGATAAATTAATCTTCTTGTATAGATTGTACAGGTTCTTATATAATTATTCTAGAGAGAGTTTTTTAAGGGCAATCAATCTTGTTTTCAAAGTTATAAATTCAATGCTTGGGGAGTCTAATCAAAGACTCTCCCACTATAACATGACAATATCCTAAAATACACACTTAAAACGCATCAACATATAGTTGGTGAGCTCATGATTTTACAGTAATAAGATTCATAATCATACATATATATATATTAGTAAGTCACAGTTATTGGTGTATGATAATATGTATCACAATCAAACCTGGATTCAGGCTACCCTCCAAAGTACTAAAATATTCCTTAACTTATTTAGGGGGTGTCTCATCTATAGCAAAAAGCTGGATTGAGAAAGAACATATGCAATAAGAAGCTTAAGAGTTAGGAGAATAAACTAGTTCCATTTGAATAATTCTACATTGATCCTGATGTTTTTCAAACATGTAGTATACACCAATTCTCAAGAATAATCTATACACTCCTGATCATGAAGCACAAACCATTATTCATGATCAGATTCTTACAAATGAACAACTAGAATTGATCCAAAAACTAGTTAAAGAGTATAACATGAAAATAGAAAAAGTAACTGAACCATAAAGATCATAATCCTTAGTGCCTCAATCTAAGTGAACAACCTTGACTTGCTTTAAAGTTAAGAGAAAGGTTGGTTCTAGCGATACAGGTAAGAAGCCAATTGTCACACCCTCAATTTCCACAAACGAGGTTTTACCGTTAGGCGTGTGACATACCAGGATCTCAGACACAGTCATATCGAACGACACTATATGAATTTGAAAATAAACGTTTGACTTCATTCAACGGAACATAAATGACATTAACAACATTGCGGAAGCGTATACATGATATGTGAATCCATTACATAAAAGTTACAAGTGCTAAGTCTAAACAAAATGTTGAATGCATGAAAATAAGATCGATGAATGCATGTCCTGAGTGCGTTCCTGAAGCGTGCATCATGAGCTTATGCGTTCCTGTGACCTGAGAAAACATGCTAAAATGTGTCAACATAAAGTTGGTGAGTTCACAGGTTTAATCAACAATAAAATGTGTCTGAAAGGGTTTCAATGGTTTAGTATATAAAGCATATCGTTAGGTAGCTAGCCTGTGTTCATGTTACTTAGCGTTTCGAACCGAAGCTGACTGTTTACGTCCTATATGTTTGTTGTATCCCCGTCACGTCTCACCAGACAGTGAAAAATGTTAGGTCAATTTTGCACCCGTTTGACCTCCAATCAAGCTAGCGTGACTAGCCCGGGCGGGGTTTGTCAGACCCGGTAGTACTACTCAGAATTACCTCGCTAAACATTACTAACGGTTCGAGAGTGTCAGGACTGTTATGCGTGTTTGCACTAACGTAACATGCGATATCAGTAATACTACAACCATTTATGTAAATCTGTTTGCATGTTTTCTCCCCCAAAAGGAAAGAAAGTAAAATAGGGGCCGTGAAGACTCACTGATTATGTAGTATGTCGGATGGAAGCCTCCCAAGTGTTGTTACAATGGACTGTCAAACACCTATTGACAGTTATGTTAAGCGTTAATGTTATGTCTAGTGTTAATAGAAATGTTTAGTCGGGTCGGGTCGCATTGGCTCGGTCGTGGGTGACTCACAAAAGCAGGCATACACACATCCAACCTTATGTAGATCCCCATTGAGTTGTCGTTAATTGCAAACAGTTAGGTTATTTTAGATTGAAAAAGTATGTGCTTGTTGATTGCGTTGACTTTAATCTTTGTGGTCAAGAAATGACACTTTATTTGTTGTTACCTCATCATCACACGATAGGCACACCGCACATAAGGAGAATTCACTCACAATGACTCCAATCGCATAACAAGGCTAGACGCACGACTGGACAACTCACTCGCACGAATGGGCCTTCAATCGTACGAATCGACCTCACTCGTACGATTGAACCCTCACTCGTACGACTTAGCATTCAGTCGTACCACACATCACCCATTCGCACGACTCAACGGCCAATCGCACGACTGAACCTTCATTCATACGATTGGACCTTCAGTCGTGTGATACTCAGTCGCACACATTCATCCGATTGACTCAGTCGCACACACTCTCAATCGCATGCATTCAGTCGCACGACAAGCCCATACGTCTAGACTCAGCCGCACGACTCACCCCAGTCGCACCACTCAGTCGCACGACACGCCCAGTCGTACGGCTCAGTCGTACGACTGGCACAGTCACGAACTGTAGCAGATCGCGACTGCTGGTGGGGCTGAACAGCCTTCGGCTGTTCCGTGCATGGTTTTCACACATCAGGGACTTCCAGAAACACTTTCCTAACATGTCTAAGTAAAATTCACATGCTGATTGACCTCACACGCACGCCCACGCCCACATGCATTCGGGTTGAACCCGAGCACCCGAACCCTAGATTTGCAGCAGTGAAACGGGTAACAAAATGGATGACCAAGGTCTCCTACCTGTTGGAAACGTGCTATCTCAGCTGTAGCGTGGTTTAGCGGTGAAAACGAGCTCAAACGAGGTGATTGTTGGTGCTAGGAGGTGGTAGTGAGGTGGAGGAGGAGATGGTGAAGAAGATAGAAGAAATGGGAGTGAAATGAAAATTTGGGCTTGTAAGGGGTTTATATACCCAGCCCTAGTTTGGCAATTTGTCACGTTTGGTCCTCGCACTTTGTCCCCGCGTTCCCGAATTTGTTTCGGTTGATAACGACGTAAATGGGCGAGTTATGTTAATTAAGAGGATTCCTTAAGTAATCCTGTTTATTTGAATCCTCTACAACACCAAATGTTAGTATTATACATCATGATTTATTTAACGATGTCGGTGGCGATGCTTGTATTCGTTTCAGGTAATAAAGAGAATGTAACAATGATAACGGCAACAGTCTGATTAGTGTTAACCTGAAATTACGGTGTGCCACATTATCCCCCTGTTTTAGGAATTTTCGTCCCGAACCGAAAATTAGAACATCATGTTACGAGGTTCAACAGGGGATACAAGGCTCAACGGTTTGTAACGTATGTTGAACAGAGCTTCTGCGTATCTTAAGAGGTTGATGCCCGATTCTGGAACAGTTGCGGGTACTTCTTCCTCATCTGATCCTCGCATTCCCAGGTAAACTCTGGTCCACTCTTTGAGTTCCAACGGACTTTGACGATAGGGATACGACTATGTTTGAGCGTCTTGACCACTCGGTCCATGACTTCCACTGGCTCCTCGATGAAACGTAGTTATTCGTCCACATGTATCTCGTCTAACGGAACGACAAGAGTCTCTTCTGCAAGGCATTTCCTTAGATTTGAAACATGGAACACATCATGTACTTCACAAAGTTCTTCGGGTAGGTTCAGCTGATAGGCCACGGGGCCGACCCGTTTGACAATCTCAAACGGTCCCACATATCTAGGGCTTAGTTTCCCAGGTTTTCCGAAACGTATCACGCCTTTCCAAGGTGACACTTTCAAAAGCACTTTGTCTCCTATTTGAAATTCCAACGGTCGGCGACGCTTATCAGCGTAACTCTTCTATCGGTCACGTGCTGCCGCCATACGGTTACGGATTTGGACGATCTTCTCGGTCATCTCGTACGCAAGTTCAGGGCCGGTAAGTTGACTTTCTCCAACTTCCGCCCAACAAATAGGTGACCGGCACCTACGCCCATACAGTGCCTCGAATGGAGCAGCTTTGATCGAGGTGTGGTAGCTGTTATTGTAAGAAAACTCAACTAGCGGTAAATGAGTTTCCCAACTGCCGCCGAAGTCTATCACGCAGGCACGCAGAATGTCTTCTAAGGTCTGGATCGTACGCTCACTCTAGCCATCGGTTTATGGGTGATAAGCAGTGCTCATATCCAACCGCGTTCCCAATGCCCGTTGTAAAGACTGCCAGAAGTGTGACGTGAATCGAGCGTCACGATCAGAGATAATGGAAGTCGGCACACCATGCCGAGAGACTATTTCCCTTCGGTAGATACGAGTTAACTTTTCCAGGCGGTCAGTCTTCTGGATTACCAGGAAGTGTGCGGATTTCGTCAGACGATCCACGATCACCCAAATGGTATCGCATCCGCTGGGAGTTCTCGGCAGTTTTGTGATGAAATCCATTGATATCTGCTCCCACTTCCATATTGGAATTTCTGGTTGTTGAAGTAATCCAGAGGGTCGTTGATACTCCACCTTAACTTTAGAACAGGTCAAACATCTGCTTACATAGGTGGCGATATCGGCTTTCATGTTTGGCCACCAGTAAAGGACCTTCAGGTCGTGGTACATCTTGTTTGAACCTGGGTGGATTGAGTACCGGGATTTGTGAGCTTCGTCCATTACTAGCTCTCGTAGGTCTCCATACGAGGGGACCCATGTTCGATCCATGAAGTAGCGGATTCTGTCAGACTTGGTTTCCAGTTGCTTCTCCATGCCTCGTAGCGATTCGGCTTTCAGGTTCTCGTCTTTTAACGCCTCAAGTTGAGCATTGCGGATCTGATCGGGTAAACCGGTGTGAATGGTGAGTTGCAATGCTTGAACTCGTCTTGGCTTGGGTGTTTCCTTCCGACTTAGGGCATCTGCTACTACATTGGCCTTGCCCGGATGATACTTGATCGTACAATCGTAGTCGTTTAATAGCTCGACCCAACGACATTGTCTCATGTTCAGCTCCTTCTGTTCAAAGATGTGCTGGAGACTCTTGTGATCGGTGTAAATGGTGCACTTGGTACCGTACAAGTAGTGTCTCCATATCTTGAGTGCGAATACAACTGCTCCCAGCTCTAGGTCGTGTGTCGTGTAGTTTTTCTCATGAGCCTTCAATTGTCGGGAAGCATAGGCAATCACCTTCTGGCGTTGCATTAGCACACAACCGAGGCCTTGAATAGAAGCATCATAGTAAACTACGAAATCATCCGTTCCCTTAGGCAGGGACAGAATCGGTGCCGTACAGAATTTCTGCTTCAGAACCTGGAATGCTGCTTCTTGTTTGTCACCCCAATTGTACGTGGTGCCTTTATGAGTTAACGCGGAGAGAGGTTGAGCAATCTTTGAAAACCCTTCGATGAACCGTCGATAATAGCCAGCCAACCCGAGGAACTGTCGTACCTCAGTTGGAGTCTTAGGCGTAGCCCAGTTCTTGATGGCTTCTATTTTTTCTGGGTCAACATGTATCCCATTCTCATTGACCACATGACCCAAGAAGTGGACCTCTCGTATCCAGAAGTCACACTTTGAAAATTTCACGTACAGTTGTTCTCGTTTCAGTAGCTCCAAAATCAGTCTAAGGTGCTCTTCGTGTTCTTCCTTATTCTTTGAATAAATAAGGATGTCATCGATGAAGACAATGACGAACTTGTCCAAATAGGGTTTGCACACTCGGTTCATGAGATCCATGAAAACCGCTGGCGCATTGGTCAACCCGAATGGCATAACCAAAAACTCGTAGTGGCCATACCTTGTTCTGAATGCAGTCTTTGAAACGTCTTCATCTCGAATCCTTAGTTGGTGATAACCCGATCTCAGATCTATCTTAGAGTACAAACTCGACCCTTGAAGTTGATCGAACAAATCATCGATGCGCGGGAGGGGATAACGATTCTTAATCGTGGCTTTGTTCAATTCCCTGTAATCGATACACATACGAAAAGTTCCGTCCTTCTTCTTGACAAACAGGACTGGGGCTCTCCAAGGTGATGAGCTAGGTCTGATAAACCCCTTTTCCATAAATTCCTGCAATTGCGTAGACAGCTCTTGCAGTTCTTTTGGAGCTAATCTGTACGGTGCTTTCGCAATAGGGGTGGCTCCAGGTACCAATTCAATCTGGAACTCGACTTGGCGACGCGGTGAGAGACCAGGTAGGTCTTCAGGGAAAACCTCGGGATAATCACGTACAACAGGGATATCTTCAATCTTCTTTTCCTCGGTTTCTTTTTCGGTGACCATAGCAAGGAAAGCGGTATGACCCTTACGCAAACACTTCTGGGCCTTCATGTAGGAGATAATTCCGGAGACTGTACCACTCCTTTCGCCATGAACAGACAAAACCTCACCACTAGGAAGGGATACACGAACGACTTTCTCACCACAGATAATCTCAGCTTGATTCTTAGATAGCCAGTCCATACCCACAACTACATCGAAGCTACCAAGTGTGACAGGCATCCGATCTATATCTATCTCATGACCACATAATCCTAGTTTGCACCCCTTAATGATGTGAGTTGCCTCAATTAGTTTCCCGTCAGCTAATTCTACAACATAACTAGGCTCCACGACAGCTAAGGTTACATCTAAGAACTTAATGAACTTGTTGGAAACAAAACTCATGTCAGCTCCAGTATCAAATAGTATAGAAGCAAAACAACCATTCAGGGGAAACGTACTAGTAACCACATTCTGGTCATCCCTTGCCTCGCCAAAACCGATCACGAATGCACGACCCTTAGCATTGCCCCCATTATTACCCTTGTTTCCACCCTTCAGCTGTGGGCAATCCTTCCTGTAGTGGCCCTCCTTACCACACTCGTAACGGCCCCTAGTCGCTCCGCCCTGGTGTTGTTGTTGATGTTGTTGCTGAGTCATCAGCTCACCCCTGCAATCTTTAGCAGCATGACCTATCTTTCCACACCTTTGGCAACGGATCCGGTCACACTGGCCATGGTGGTGGAAGTTGCACCGGTTACACTTCGGATACTTGCCCGCATAGCTGCTCGATCCCTGGCCATTGTTGTTGTTGTTGCTGTTCTGGTTGTTGTTGGTGAAGCTTCTTGATGAATCAAACTTTCTGGTCTGTTGTTGCTGGGTGTTATTGGAGCTTGAAGACTTACTGTTGTTACCATCCTATTTCCTTTTGTGCTCGGTTGATCCAGAGGTGGCGCCACGTTTAGGAAAGGTACCCTGTGCCACTTCCTGATCAGTGAGTTTATGAGCTAGTTGGATAGCCTGCTGAATAGTGACAGGATCAGCAGCCATAACACTAGCTTGGATTTGAGGAGCTAGACCATCAATGTATTTCTCAATCCGTTTGTAGGCCGGGGTCACCATCTGAGGACATAAAGCAGCCAACTCATGTGAACGAGTCGTGTATTCCTCGATGTCAGAACCATTCATCTTTAAATTCCAAAACTCTGCCTCTAGTTTCTGGACTTCGCTTCTAGGGCAATACTCTACTTTCATCAAAATCTTGAAATCATCCCATGGCAAACCATTAGCAGCATCAAGCCCTAAGGTTTGGACTTGTGAGTTCCACCACGTCAGAGCTGGTCCTTCCAGTGTGCCAGAGGCGTACTTGACACGACTCCCTGTAGGACAGTTGCACATGGCAAAAACTGACTCGAGTTTCTCCTGCCAGTGAAGTAATGAAACAGCACCATCAGAACCACTGAAAGAGTGAGGCTTATAATCCATAAACATCTTGAAGGTACAGACGGTTGGACCTCCTTGATTCAGAGTCTGGTTGTTCTGGTCCTGATTGCGGGCCTGTTCATAGGCTGCAAGCGCATCAGCAACGCGCTCATTGATGATAGCATTCAACTCAGCTTGAGTTAGGGTGATGTTTCCTCGTCCACCCGAGCGTCCAGCTCTTCTTCCAGACATGATTTCTTCAATTCACAATACATATTAGTCACTAATCGGATAATAATTATTGATAAAAATAAATTGTATCATACTAGTAGGGATGAAGGATCTATTTGCATATCAATAGTGAGGCTTTATGAGAACCGAGACCTCATGTCTCCAAGTATGGAAATGAAAATTGGTACTGATCATGTCCGTTATCACTCAATAGAGTTGCCAGAATTCTCATGCACGACAAATTACAATTACGTGTGCACCCGTGATTCTAATTTGCTTTGCATGGTCACCCATGGTTCCTCCTATTCGAGATAACATACCTTGTCAAGTACTGAGTGTTATCAATGATATAGGTATCAAAGATATGTTCATTACACCAAGGGTCAAATAACTAAGGTTGTACAAGGGATTCGGTTAAGATAACAACCGGGAATCAAGAAGATATGGGCTTTTCCCCTTTGAAGTTCTAGGCGTTTAAATGTTTAAGTCCAATTCTCTGATAGACTTTGAATCTTTTAGTTGTCCCTCGTTTACTGCTCAGACTAGTGTAGAAGGTAGGATATGTTGGGAACGGTAACAAGTGTGAAAGAGTTGGAAGAGTGAGGTGTTGTTCTTTTTGTTTGTCATCGTTAAACTAGTCGTGTGGGTTGGAAAGGTTTCTGTGCTCCCAAATGTTGTAATGTTAGGTTCAATTCGTCGTTGCTTCAACTCCAAGAGTGAACAATCAAGTGTAAATGTTGGGAGTGAGCGAGCGTGATTCTCCGCCCCTCCGTCAGTCGGTAATGATACACGTGTCATACCAGTAATGTTATGTTCATTCAGCAATGAAATGTTAGTGTGCCAGGAGGTTGTTCGTACAACAGTTGCAATCATGTAAGAGTGTCTGTGCGATACTAGTGTTGTGTCTAAGGCTATAGTCTAGATGCAATGCAATCCTAGTTCTCTATAACCTGTGGCTCTGATACCAATCTGTCACACCCTCAATTTCCACAAATGGGTTTTACCGTTAGGCGTGTGACATACCAGGATCTCAGACACAGTCATATCGAACGACACTATATGAATTTGAAAATAAACGTTTGACTTCATTCAACGGAACATAAACGACATTAACAACATTGCGGAAGCGTATACATGATATGTGAATCCATTACATAAAAGTTACAAGTGCTAAGTCTAAACAAAATGTTGAATGCATGAAAATAAGATCGATGAATGCATGTCCTGAGTGCGTTCTTGAAGCGTGCATCATGAGCTTATGCGTTCCTGTGACCTGAGAAAACATGCTAAAATGTGTCAACATAAAGTTGGTGAGTTCATAGGTTTAATCAACAATAAAATGTGTCTGAAAGCGTTTCAATGGTTTAGTATATAAACATATCATTAGGTAGCTAGCCTGTGTTCATGTTACTTAGCGTTTCGAACTGAAGCTGACCGTTTACGTCCTATATGTTTTTGTATCCCCGTCACGTCTCACCAGACAGTGACAAATGTTAGGTCAATTTTGCACCCGTTTGACCTCCAATCAAGTTAGCGCGACTAGCCCGGGCGGGGTTTGTCAGACCCAATAGTACTACTCAGAATTACCTCGCTACACATTACTAACGGTTCGAGAGTGTCAGGACTATTATGCGTGTTTGCACTAACGTAACATGCGATATCAGTAATACTACAACCATTTATGTAAATCTGTTTGCATGTTTTCTCCCCCAAAAGGAAAGAAAGTAAAATAGGGGCCGTGAAGACTCACTGATTATGTAGTATGTCGGATGGAAGCCTCCCAAGTGTTGTTACAATGGACTGTCAAACACCTATTGACAGTTATGTTAAGCGTTAATGTTATGTCTAGTGTTAATAGAAATGTTTAGTCGGGTCGGGTCGCATTGGCTCGGTCGTGGGTGACTCACACAAGCAGGCATACACATATCAAACCTTATGTAGATCCCAATTGAGTTGTCGTTAATTGCAAACAGTTAGGTTATTTTAGATTGAAAGAGTATGTGCTTGTTGATTGTGTTGACTTTAATCTTTGTGGTCAAGAAATGACACTTTATTGTTTGTTACCTCATCATCACATGATAGGCACACCGCACACAAGGAGAATTCACTCACAATGACTCCAATCGCATAACAAGGCTAGACGCACGACTGGACAACTCACTCGCATGAATGGGCCTTCAATCGTACGAATCGACCTCACTCGAACGATTGAACCCTCACTTGTACGACTTATCATTCAGTCGTACCACACATCACCCATTCGCACGACTCAATGGCCAATCGCATGACTAAACCTTCATTTGTACGATTGGACCTTCAGTCGTGTGATACTCAGTCGCACACATTCATCCGATTGACTCAATCGCACACACTCTCAATCGCATGCATTTAGTCGCACACAAGCCTATACGTCTGGACTCAGCCGCACGACTCACCCCAGTCGCACCACTCAGTCGCATGACATGCCCAGTCGTACGGCTCAGTCGTACGACTGGCACAGTCGCGAACTGCAGCAGATCGCGACTGCTGGTGGGGCTGAACAGCCTTTGCCTATTCGTGCATGGTTTTCACACATCAGGGACTTCCAGAAACACTTTCCTAACATGTCTAAGTAAAATGCACATGCTGATTGACTTCACACGCACCCCCACACCCACATGCATTCGGGTTGAACCCGAGCACCCGAACCCTAGATTTGAAGCAGTGAAACGGGTAACAAAATGGATGACCAAGGTCGCCTACCTGTTGGAAACGTGCTATCTCAGCTGTAGCGTGGTTTAGCCGGCGAAAACGAGCTCAAACGAGGTGATTGTTGGTGCTAGGAGGTGGTAGAGAGGTGGCGGAGGAGATGGTGAAGAAGATAGAAGAAATGGGAGTGAAATGAAAATTTGGGCTGGTAAGGGGTTTATATACCCAGCCCTAGTTTGGCAATTTGTCACGTTTGGTCCTCGCACTTTGTCCCCGCATTCCCGAATTTGTTTCAGTTGATAACGACGTAAATGGGCGAGTTATGTTAATTAAGAGGATTCCTTAAGTAATCCTGTTTATTTGAATCCTCTACAACACCAAATGTTAGTATTATACTTCATGATTTATTTAACGATGTCGGTGGTGATGCTTGTATTCGTTTCGGGTAATAACGAGAATGTAACAATGATAACGACAACAGTTTGACTAGTGTTAACCTGAAATTACGGTGTGTCACACCAATAGTAGAAGACAATCCACAAAAGAAGAAACCTAAGAAATTAAGATTATGTGTGCACTATTTTTCAAATTAAAAACTGAGAATTCTTGCTCCATTCTTAGATAAAAAAGTATTATTGGCACAACAACAAATTATTGAAAGAAATAAAATGAAACATTTTCCAATGATTCAAGGAGAATAAATTCTAGAATAGGTGAGATTGAAGGTTGATATGAGTTTCCAACATGCATTACTAAAGATCTAGATTTTTTAAATTCCAAATAACATGGACCTTAAAGAATATGGATGATATTATTAAAGAAGATCCGTTCATCTCCAGTACCTTCTACTTGATTGTAAACCATTTTCCATATGAAGAAATGAAGAATGTGAGCATTGACCAAATAACTAAAAAAATTCAAGGATTTGAAAATCTTACCATTGTGGGGGTCTATCCTGGAGTTGAAAAAGGAAAAAGGAAAAAGAAAGAAAAGAAACTGCAATAGCCTAAGCAGCTACCGGATATTGTCCCGTTTGGTAGCCATCACGTCCTTAGGCGACCGCCCCTCACAATTTTTAAACAGATCTAATAGGGAAGGTATCCAACCCCATATTGGAAGGCTTCCATTCCCTTTTCCAATGATGTGGGATATTACATCATCCTCCACTAGAGACCAACATCCTTGCTGGCACATCGACCCAACCCGAGCTCTGATACCATTTGTAACAACCCAAGCATCGTACTAGATTTTGTCCACTTTAGTAGCCGTCATGCCCTCAAGCTTCAGCCCCGCATGGTCTTAAAACACATCTGATAGGAAAAGTACCCAACCCCATATAAGGAGGCTTTCGTTCCTCTTCCCTATTGATATGGGATATTAAAGAGACATTCAACCATCTAGATCTAATGAAGATGTTTGATATAGACATGAAATATTTTTTATAGAAGAATTAGCTTACAAGCCAATATTCAAGAGTGAAAACACCAGGCTTAAGGTATGAAGTTTAGAAGATTATCTTAATTAAACTAAGTCAAGGAAAAAGTGTTCAGATGAATCCAGCTTACCAAAGTACACAAGATAATATGTAAATGTGCCTATCTCAAAGCTCATCTTAAAATCATCTTTATCATCATCTCAACAAGAAATACCATTCAAGTTCTCCTATATTGAAGATCTAAGACTTAATTTTTCACACAAACTCTGGTTAGTTAGTCGTGCTATTAGAAAGATCATTAATGAAGGAATGGATCTGGTAAAACTTTATGACATGACCACTGAACTTGAAATTACAGATGATAAAAAATATTGCATGGAAATAGAACAATGAATGGGAATGTGTGCTCAGCAAAGGAGTCTCAGGACCTATTTAATACTTCTACACATGTAGTCAGCTAACCATGTTTCCTATACAATATAAAAAAGAGATGATTGACCTTCAAATGGTCAATCACACTATGAACTACATAGGCGAGTCTTAAGGCCGTCCTATATAGAAATTTCAAGGAATTGAATAGAAGGGAAAATTAGAAGATGCAAGATATTATAGTCTTATGAAACAAAAGACTAAAACTAAGAAAGAGAAATAAAGGATGAACATTAAGAAAATGAAGAAAAACTGGATGAGATAAAACTAAAAAATATTAAGGGCTAAACAAGGGATTTGGTTAAGAAGGTTATTGAGGGCAGTTAAACTACTCCTCTAATCATCGGATGGTTTGAAAGTTCTAGTGATACTGATGTAACACCCGAAACTTTTAGTCAAGTAAAGGAAAATAAACGTGGAAGAGAGAAATAAAGTATATAGCAGAAAAGGAAAAGCAGCCAAAGTTATGGGGGTTAAAGTGTAAAATAGTACAACAACCCATTATTTTAATATATTTAGGGAAGTGGCCGCCCATATTGCGCATCCCATCTGCTTTTTCGAACCCAAAAAGAAGAAGAACAAAAGTTTGAAGTTCTCTTGGATAGAAGAAGGAGAAGAGGCTGCACTCGCATTAGGTATGTGTTTTGTGTATAATTGGCTAAGAAACCGAGAGTTCATGTTCTTATGCGTTTGGAGGGTTCAGGTTTGTGTGTGTTCTTGGTGTTAGGTGTTAGAAACATTAAGAATTCTCAGCTTTGAGGGTGTTGAGCTTGGAAGCTGTGGAGGTGAGTTCTAGACACCGGTTTTACATGTTTTACAACTTCTTTGGGGCTAAAAATGTATTAAAATGATTTATAATTGTTCTGTATGTATACCCGTATGTTTCATGCTTGTATGATGATGTTTTACGGTTGTTTATATGATGTATAGGCTTAGTATGGTGTTATTAAACTTAGAACATGTTAGAATGATGTTTGGGACTAAAAATAATTGAGAAGTATGATAAACAGGTTGTTCATGCGCCTAAATAAGGCTCATGCGCCTGAAATTGCCTTAGAAATGTTTAAGTGTATGTCATGCGCCAAACAGTACCCCATGCGCCAAAGTTCATGCCTTAGAATGACAAAGTGTAGTCCATGCGCTTGAACAGTTGTTCATGAGCCTAGAAATTTGGCCGGATTGCCTAAGTGTTGGGGTCAGGCGCCCCAATAGTACTCATGCGCCCAACCTTTTATTAAGGCGCCTAAGTGCAGGCTCATGCGCCTGAATAGTTCATGCGCCTAAGTGCAGGCTCATGCGCCTGAATAGTTCATGCACCTAAGTTAGTAGAACATCAGTTAAGTGTTGGGTCATGCGCCCAAATAGTTATGATGCGCCTAAGCAGGGCTGATGCGCCTGCATAGTGCCCATGCAATTTGGTGCTTTTTGATCCCCAGTTGCTATGGGGAACAAAGGACAAAATACAATCGATTCCTCCATTTAAGTGGTTCTCGCTTCTCCTTGTTCCTGTTCCTAACTCCTCCCCGCACTAAAGTCGTGGAACCGGCTTCCATCTAAAAAAAAGATGATTAGTTTCATCTATATAAATGGATCATTCTTAATTGGCCCAGAACACTTAGAATCATTTCTAAAATTTTAGGAATCTATGATTTTAGGGTTTTGACCCTAGTTGGACTTGAGGTTATTATATGCTTATTTTATGCATGAATATGATTTGTTCTTATGTTCCATATTATATTATATTGTATGACTTTACGTGGTGTGTTTATGATCATAAACGTAAAGTATTATCATTAATAAAGTGACAGATTAATGATGATGAAAAGTGGAACATAAATGAAAGAATGAAAGACTTGCAAGCAAAATGAACGGAGGTGCATGACCATGTTGTCATTAGCTCAACTGTGATGCGGGTTAGCTACCCCAAAGGATGCACACAGGGTCAATCATTGAGATTGACAGGGACCCTTGTAGCATACCCTAGGTGACTGGGTCAAGCTTCGTGCATAATGTTCGGGGTCTATTTATAGACCTCAAGCCCAGCATCAGCTTCGTGCACAATGTTCGGGGTATTGCACATTGGTCCAGAAAGAAAGTGAAAGATAATGATAAGAGTACGAAATGAAGGAATGAGCATGGTAATGAATGAATGAAAGAAGGTATTACCTTGTTGTATGTATGATGAATGCTCACGAATGAAAGTAAAGAAAGTATTTTATTATAAAGAGTATTTTCATATATAAGCTATTCAAGGTATTTTAATGTTTTTAAAACTAGAACTCACTCAGCAACGCTGACTTTTATACATTTTCAGTTGGCAGGTAATGATTGCTGAGTATGGCACGAGGGTGAAGCTACTCGGCGGGGAAAGACTGACGTCCATTCTTATTTTCTTGATATTGTTGTTTTGTAATGCAATTAAACAATCTTTTTGTAACCAATGACTTATGCTGTATTACTCAACAACAGTATTTATTAATGAAATGAATGGTTTTTGTTAATGTATTTCCGCTGCTTAATATATAAAATATGTGATGTTTTATACGTATAATGCTATGATTGACCAACTATGAGGTCTTTGGGATTAGGGCCTTACAAGTTGGTATCAGAGCCAAATTTTAAGAGAAACAGGTAAATATTTTCAAAAACCTAAACTTAAACTAAGAATGGGACGAACGGAGGGATGTCAGCCCAAGTAGCTACGTGCCATCAGGTATGTCTTTTCTTAATATTATCTGGTATTATGTGCGCATGCTATTTGATTTACGTGCTCTTAGTAGATTTAGATACTGATGTAGTCAGGATAGGGAATGCTTAGGGTAAGAAGAGTAAAGTAAGTAGCTAATCATAACTGGCCACCGTAATTAGGGACTTACTATACTTGACATAAACTGAGCTATTACCTTGAATGACTGTGTTAGTGTTTGAATTTTAGAGGATGGCTGGATGGAAATCTTCGAAGGCTTCTAGGGGTAGAGGTCGTGGTGGACGTGGTACTGGGCCACGTGTGACAAGGAGTAGTGCTAAGGCTCCTGAGATGGCTCACGAGAACCCTGAGGTTCATGGTCGAAGTGACAAGAATGAGAATGCTTGTTTGAATGCCTCAGCTAGGGAGGCGATTGCTGACGAGGTGCACCAGGTCATGCAGACAGTCTTACCGTCTGTAGTGACCGAAGTCATCAGGGCTGTGAGGAATGAGGAGAGGAAGGAGAAGGAAGATAGGAAGGGGTCAACGGGTAAGGAAAGCAAGGGGAGGAGGAACAACTTGAGCCTGAAACAGTGTTTTCTGATGATGAGGAGGATGATTCAGTGGGGGAGACGACAAATGGATGCAGTTATGGGGCATTACAGAGGTGTAAGCCCCCGACCTTCGATGGCAATGGTAATGCTGCTGCCGCTCACCGCTGGGTGAGGGAGATGGAAGCAGTGTTGGAAATCAGCGAGTGTCGTGAAGACCAGAAGGTGAAGTTCGCCACTCACTCTTTTGCTAACTCAGCACTGTGTTGGTGGGACAATATTGTCCAAGCTGAGGGTGACAGGGCCATCGGGAAGATGCGATGGAAGGAGTTGAATAAATTGGTGATCGAAGAATTCTATCCTCACCAGGAACTGGACAAGATCTAGAGGGACTTCCCGCAACTTGAGGCGGGAACCATGACCCACCAGCAGTACACCACCAAATTCAACGAAATGGCGAGGATGGTGCCGGATCAGGTGACGCCAGTATCGAGGAAGATCAAGAGATACATTCAGGGGTTGCCGGCTGACATACGCATGCATCTGATTGCTGCCCGGCTGGGTACTTTTCGATCGGTTGTAGACCTGGTAGGTAGGCTGTATGATTAACGAGAGGAGACGGTGGTAGAAGTGAAGAAGAAAGGTGGCGGTGATAAGAATTGGAATGGGAAGAGGTTTGGGCGTGGTGGTTTCACCCCAAACAACAAGAAGATGAGGGTGGATGACCACAGGTTGGCGTCATCAAGTTTGGGACCGAGGAAGTGTAGTAAGTGTGGGAAGGAGCATGCGTGTGAGTGTAGGTTAGGGCTCAATGTGTGCTTCAAATGTGGAAGGCCTGACCATATTTCCAGAGACTGTAGGGTGCCAAAGTGTTGCACCTGCGACGAGGAGGGCCACATGAGTAGGGACTGCAAGAAGCTGAGGGCGGAGAGCTCCGGGGCGAAGAAGAAACCAGAGGAAAGGGGACAGAGGGTGAGTGCTAGAGCCTTCACGATAACCAGGGAGGAAGCCAGAGTGGACCTTGATGTCATGTCAGGTATGTTTCTAGTAAATCAAACTTGTGCCTCTGTGTTATTTGATTCTGGTGCTAGTAGGAGTTTCATCTCTACTACTTTTTGTGCTAAATTGTCTGTTAGTAGTAGGAGTATTGATGAGCCATTCGATTTAGAAATTGCTATTGGTAAGTCTACTAGAGTTATTGATATGATAAGGGGCTGTACCATAGAACTAGAAGGTCATAGGTTTTCTGCCAATTTACATGTGATGCCCCTAGGTGGATTTGATGTAGTACTAGGGACGGATTGGTTAGCAACCTATGAAGCAAACATCGTGTGTTGCAAGAAGATGATTAGATTAGTTGCGCCCAATGGAAGTTCGGTGACGGTTTACGGCGATCGCGTTACCACGGTTCTGATGGTGATTTCGATGACGGTGGCGGGGAAGTACATGAGACGTGGGTGTAGTGCCTACCTAGCCTACGTGAAGGATGTGGACGTGTCGGTGCAACAGTTGTCTGATGTACCAGTGGTATGTGACTTCCCAGACGTATTCCCATTGCCAAGCGTGCCACAGGATCGCGAGATTGAGTTTCAGATCGACCTGATACCCGGTGCTCAACTGTTGGTACACATGTCCCTAGTTCTAGTTCTAGTGAGCTTAAATGTAATTGACTTTCATTTTGTAACACTGATGTAATGTTTGATATACGAAATGAAAAACTCTTCATTGAATGTTTATTGGTTGTTGAATGTTATATCTATTAATCTGATTGATTGTTACACGCTTATATGAGCATGTTATATAGGTTTACAGTTGTTAGACATAGTTCTGTATCATTAAAGGTTCAGGAATATGTTTAACTAAGTCTCATGATTCAGTTGCACGATTGGACCATGCGAATGGGCCAGTCGCACGACTAAACCAGGTGATTGAGTCAATCGCATGATTGAGTCATAAGACTGACTCAGTCGTACGAATGAATCAATCGTACAACTCAGTCGTACGACTGAGCTACACGCATGGCTCAGTCATACGAATGAAAACTAAAACCTATAAATACCATTTAATTCGTGGAAAAATGGGACACTTCGAGAATTCTTAACCCTAGCCGTCCCAGTCGCACGATTGACTCAATCGCACGACTGAACTCCATTCGCTCAGCTCACTCGTACGATTGGCCCAGTCGCTTGTTCAATCGCACGATTGGCCCAGTCAGCTTATTCATTCACACAAGTGTCCTAGTCATCTGCTCAGTCGCACGACTAAGCTCAATCGCACGGTTGAGTCTCAGTCGCACCCTAGTCGCATCCCTAGTCGCACCCTAGTCGCATCCCCAGTCGCATCCCCAGTCGCATGCAAAGTTGGTTTTCAAGTTTTAAGACTAATTTAATATGGAGACACAGAACTTTGCACTCTCAGCAGGGAAGGACTCCAGGATCCAGAATCTATTGCTCTTGGAGAATGAGATCAGGAATCATAACAAACCACCAAATCTTCTGTCTCTTGACGAATATCCTCAATGGAAGCAACGGTTTGAAATACATCTGAATGGAGTGGACACAAACTTATGGAGCACTATTGAGACTGGTTACACTATGCCAGTTGGAGCTGATGGTGTTCCACTGACTCTAAGTGGTTTGAGTGATGCACAAAAGCTTGCCTACAATGCTGAGAAAAAGGCCTATGCTTTGTTGACACAGTCCATTCCAAAAGACATCTTCCATCAGTTCTCAGAACACAAGCAATGCAAAAAGTTATGGAAGGCTCTTGAGAAACGTTATGAAGGAAATGCTACGCTTAAGTGTCTAAAGGCTAATGCTTTGAAGAAGGAATTTGATAACTTCTCATCATTTGGGAATGAAAGTTTAGATGATGTGATCGACCGCTTTTATCATTTGATGAGTGAACTGCACACTCATGGGGTTAAAACGTCCATGGAAGATAAAGTGGCGAGTTTGGCTGATGTGTTACCTGATAAGTGGGATTCATTTGTTTCCACTTTGAGACATGATGATGTGCTCGAGACATTGGACATTAATGATTTTATTCTGAAATTGAGGGAGGAAGAGGTTAGACATAAGTACAAGTCTAAGAAGGGTAACTACACTCAGAATCCTTCTCTCTACAATGTGACTCCTACTAAAACGTCTTCTAGTACACCTTTATAGACTGCTTTCGTGACTAACACATCTGCAAGCATCCCAAGTGCATCCTCAAGTTTTGAATCAGGTGGATCATCAAGTGTCCAATTCAGTGCTCCAGAAATTCAACCGACGAAGTTAACCACAGAGAATTTGAGCAACGTAACTGTTGAAGTTGCTATGGAGCATATGGATCTACTTGCGGCTGTGGTACATTCTTATGACGGATTAGTAGCATGAAAGATTGGTAACTGCAACTTGGCTGATGAAGATTATGAACAGGTTGATGAAACAGAGCTTGAACGGATGGATATAATGTGGGCTCTCGCTAGTGCTGTGCGTAGAGCAAAGAAGTTCGTTAAAAAGATGGGACAGAACCTGGTGGCTACAAAAGATACAACTTTTGGATTTGACAAGTCAAAAGTCACCTGTTTCAACTGCAGTGATAAAGGCCATTTCAAGAGAGAGTGTGTCAAGCCTAAGAAGACAGGAAATGGCAATCCGTTCTCATCATTTAATAGGCAGGATAAGGACAGGACTCCAAAGGCAAAATCAACCAGCCATGACTCCAAAGCAATGGTAGCACAGGGTGATGAAGGACAAGACTGGTCCTTCTGTTTCTCATCTGATGGTGAAGCTAACATTGCATCGGTTGATGATCTGAATGAAGACACAGCGAGTGAGGGGGAGAACTCAGTTGAGCTTGATACTGCTGATATGAATGAGACTATGGCTGCTGTTGATCAACTAGTGGAGGATGAACTAAGTGCAGAGTCTGCAGCACACCAGGAACCCCGGGCTGCTTTCATGGCTGGCACCTCTACATCTGCACAGGTAGAATCAAAAGACGTTCTCTTTGATAAACATGCATGTGTTGAATGTAATAAGTTTAGGGAAAGCGTCGATCTAAAATTTGCTATGTTATTAGAACATAATGGTAACTTAGTAAATGACTTAAAACTTTGCACTGAAGCTAACCGAGTATTAAAGCAAAATGAAAGCAGTTTTAAGGAGAAAATTGACTTGCTGAGAAAACAATTAAAAGAGACTGAGGTTGTTGCGTTTAACCAAGAAAACGACATAAAGTTTTACATAAAAACAATTGAGGAAACTAAAAAGGACAGATCTGTTTTACAAGTTGAAAATGAATCCTTAAAGCAAAAACTACATAGTTTAGCTAGTTCCTCTCACATCTTGAAAAACTTGGTTAAAGAAAGAAACAACGGGGAAGGGTTGGGTTATAAAGTTGTGCCTCCACCGCATGAGATCCTCCTGAACACCAAACAGAGACCCGTTAATAATAATCCCATCAAGGACCATGTGGTGACTACTCCTCTTGTTAGTGATCCGGACACTGCAGTTAAACCTGCTCCTCCGGTTGCTGATCAGAAGACATCAACTTCAGGCACAAAGGATAAAACCATCATTGAGAACAGGGTAGAAGAGAATGTTCAAGCATCTCTTGTGTTGGGTTCAAAATCTGTTGTAACACAACCTAAGACTTCAAAATCTACTAAGTCCAAATCGGTTAAGCAAGATCTTAATCATCTTAAAAGACAAAGTAATCATAATGTTAAACAAGTAAAATTTGTCAAAGAAGGTGAAAATCAAAAGGTTGAGACCAAAAGACTCATGCCTGAAGTGTACTCCCCACCCCACAAGAGATCTCCTAGTCCTGTTGAGAGGAGATCATGCTATACTTGTGGACAAAGAGGTCACATCTCTTCACACTGTCCTCGCTATCAGACACCTAGGCTTAAAGTTGAACTAGATCAAGAAGTTAAACAGTTTTCTTCAAAACAGAGATCTAAGACTCCTGTTAGGTCTAAACGCCTACTTGGTCTTTTACCCCTCCCCAACACCATAGACCACACAAAAATGTCACTGGAAAGTCTATGATGCCTGAGGTGAAACTTGTTTTTGAAAATAAATCTAAAGTTCAAACTGTAAATCAGTCATCAGTTTACCACAAACAAGCCTTACACAAGGATGGTTTGTGGAAAGCTAAAACATCTGATGTGTCTGATAGTGTTGATAAGCAGAAGAATGAGGCTTCTCTAACTCCAAACGGACAGTAGGTCGAGTTTGTAATATGCAATGCCTCAGGGAAACCCAAGCCAGTAAAGGCTTGGGTCCCCCTCCTTAACTAATTATTTTCTATTGTGTACAGGTTGTCCGCTATAGTGCTTCTACCAACACATGGATTGTAGATAGTGGAGCATCCAGGCACATGACGGGAAATCAGTCTCTCCTTTTCAACGTCAAACAAATTAAAGGGGGACACGTTTCTTTCGCTGGAAACAAAGGAGGATACATTACCGCACGAGGAGAAGTAGGTAATGGAAAGGTAAAGTTTGATAAAGTAAATTATGTTCAACAGTTAGAAAACAATTTGCTTTTAGTTTCTCAGATATGTGACAAGGGCTTCAAAGTAATGTTTGTAATAGGAAGTGTTACATTCTGAAGAAGGAGATGGAGATTCCTAAGGAGCAGGTTTTAATGTCAGCATCAAGGTACAACGATTTGTATGTCTTGGACATGTCAAATGCTTCTACTACTGAGTCCACTGTTTAGTGCTTTTTATCAAAAGCAATAGAGAAGGAGTCCATCTCATGGCATAGGAGAATGGGACACATAAATCATAGGAAGATGAATCATCTGATTCATAACAACCTACTTGAGGGAGTTACTGTAAAGAACTTTAAACTTCCAGATTTTTGTGTCTCGGGCAAGAAGGGAAAGCAGACCAGGAAGTCTCACAAGACCAAGCATGTTAACTCTATCAAGATACCCCCGGAGCTACTGCATATGGATCTTTTCGGTCCCGTCAGCACCAAGAGTATCGCTGGAGACTGGTACTGCTTTGTAGTCACAGATGACTACTCACGTTTTTCCAGGGTGATGTTTTTGAAAGCTAAGTCTGAAACCTTTGAATCGTTCAAGGTGCTCATCACTACACTGGAGTCTCTCTACAATCTGAAGGTCAGGAAGGTTCGTTCAGACAATGGAACTGAATTCAAGAATCAGTGGATGGATGCTTTCTGCAAGGAAAAGGGAATTGTTCATCAGTTCACCTCTGCATACACGCCACAGATGAATGGAGTTGCTGAACGCAAGAATAGAAGCTTGATCGAGACTGCAAGGACTATGTTGGCAGATTCAAAACTGCCAGTACAGTTCTGGAATGAAGCTGTTGCCAATGCATGCTACACACTTAATCGTGTGTTAGTAGTTAAGCGGCATGGGAAGACTTGCTATGAGTTGCTTCAGAAGCGCAAACCAAACCTGGAGTATCTTGAACCATTTGGAGCTCCATGCACGTTACTGAAGAAGACTTCGGAGGGCAAGTTCAGCGAGAAAATAGATCAGGGGATCTTTCTTGGATACAGCATACCAGACAAACAGGTTTATAACAACTCAATATGTCAGGTAGAAGTATGGTGCAACGTTGATGTGCAACGATACACCATCCCCCCTGCAGGAAAAGGTCCATCATCATTCTCGTCTACGATGGCTATTTCAAATCATTCAACCTTCCTTAGATAGATTCAGATGAAGAGATTGCTGCTCAGATGATGTACGACGTCCTAAATACACCGAATCTGTATATCAGCAATATGGCACCGGCTAGTGGTGCTTCGGGATCTTTAGCAGCTGCTCAGGACGAGAGTGATGACTCATCAGACAATGAAGACATAGTTGAGACCGGCAATGAGCATAACATTAATTAAGATAGAAGCTCAACAGATGCTGAACATGCATCAGGAAATCCGGATACTGAACCTACCATCACAAATCTGGATACTGAAGTTGTCGTTCCTACGACACCTGTGACTAGGATCAGTGTGAATCATCCCTCGGAGACTATCATTGGGGATCTTCACTCCGGTGTGCAGACGAGAAATCAGCTATACGCTGCTGATTATGCTGCAATTATGGAAAAGGGCTACGTGAATGATGGGGCTTTCAAATGTTTTTTTCTCAAGTCGAGCCTAAACACGTAAGCGATGCCCTGAAGGATGAGGCCTGGGTCAACGCTATGCAGGAGGAGCTGCTACAGTACAAGAAGCTTGGAGTGTGGACACTCATTGACAGGCCCAAAGGAGTAAAAGTGATTGGCACCAAATGGGTGCTACACTGTAAGAAGGATGACCAAGGTCTCATAATCAGAAACAAGGCACGTTTGGTTGTTCAAGGCTTCAGACAAGTCGAGGGAGTCGACTATAATGAAGTGTTTGCACTCGTGGCTAGAATGGAAGCAATCCGTATCTTCCTAGCCTCTGCATCGTATATGAAGATCAAAGTCTATCAACTAGATGTAAAGAGTGCATTCCTTCATGGGGAAATCCGTGAAGAAGTCTACGTCAGTCAACCCGAAGGATTCGAGGATCCTTACCATCGGGACAGAGTCTACAAGTTGGACAAGGATTTGTACGGGCTACATCAGGCTCCTAGAGCTTGGTGTGAGAAGCTCTCCACCCACCTGTTGAAACACGGTTTTTGTCGGGGTGTGATTGATTGCACGTTGTTTATCAAAGAAAAAGATGGAGATTTACTTATGGTGCAGATTTATGTGGATGACATAATCTTCGGCTCTCAAAACTAAGAGTTATGTAAAGAATTCGAATCTGTGATGAAGGCAGAATTTGAAATGAGTGCAATGGGAGAGATGAAGTTCTTCCTAGGTTTACAGGTGGATCAAACACCTACCGGCATTTTTCTGCATCAGACTAAGTATGTTGGAGACATTCTGCGTCGATTCGAAATGGAAAATGTTACTGTTGCCGGTACCTCACTCGCCACAAACCATGAAGTGGCACCTGATGAGAATGGGGATTTGGTGGATGCCACTATGTATCGTGGGATGATCGGATCTCTTATGTATCTCACTACTTCACGTCTAGATATCATGTAAGCCACATGTCTGTGCTCAATATATCAAGCCAAACCAAAAATAAATCATCTAATCGGGGTGAAAAGGATTTTTCGTTATCTGAACGGTACTCCAACACTGGGGTTGTGGTATCCTCATGATGATGACTTTGAGCTAACTGCGTATAGTGATTCAGACTATGGCGGCTGCAAGATGAACTTCAAGTCAACATCAGCAGAGTGTCAGTTCTTTGGAAGGCGTTTAGTCACCTGGCAATGCAAGAAGCAGACCTCAGTTGTCTTATCAACCTATGAAGCTGAATACGTTGCTGCTGCAAGTTGCTACTCTCAGATCATCTGGATCCAACAGCAAATGCGGGACTACGGTTTGCAATTTTCTCATTCCCCGTGTTGATAACTCTACTGCCATAGCTGTAACTAAAAATCCTGTTCAACACCCTAAAACAAAACACATCAGCGTCAAATATCATTTCATACGCGATTGCTATGAAAAACAATTAATTGATGTGGTTTAAATAAACAAAGATTTTTAGCGCGCCGACCTCTACACCAAACCTTTTGATATACCCAGATTTTTATATCTGTTAGAGGTCAACGGTGTGAAAAAGAAAAGTGACATCATTTCAGAAGACACAGATGCTTAGTCCGACACTTGTTTAGCTTTTCAATTTTATTTTATTTCTATTTGTTTTTAATTTCCTTGTCTTATAAAAATCCAAAAACACAAAAAGATTTGTTGTTTTAGAATTTTAGGGGGAGATTAGTTTACTTTCAGTATTTATTTACTTAAAAAAAGGGGGGGGGAAGGCCAGATAAGCTAAAAAGGCAAAAACAAAATATTTAAGATTGTGATTCAATGCTATGGAAAGTGATAGTACACAGGCGTCGAGTTACTTGGAACACCAAAAATATTTTCATTTTTTGCAAATTTAGTTTAATTAAATCACAGAAAATTGTTAGTCAGAGAATTCTAAGTCTAACAAGTTGGGAAAATGATAATAAGCTTGTTTGTAACTGTAATTACACGGAGAAAGTCGATCTAAGGAGGTGCTAGTTCATTATACGATGTGTTGGTAGATTCAAAACAATAGACTAGTAGATATCATTGGTGAACTCAATTTAAACTAATTTGTTCAACTGACTGTGGGTTCCCATCTTATCACTGGTTAACACAATCAGTTATTTCCAATAAAGGGTGATGAGCAAATAAACACCACTAAAAGTGTGCGGATGACCACAGAAAGAGCAAAGCACGAAAATTGAAAATAAACGCAATCAAGCTGATAACCTATGTTGTTGGTGTGTTATGTGCAAAAGAAAAATTTAAATGTGCTCTAACAAGAAGATAGGTTGTGTGCCTCTCTGCTATGCGATGACACTGACCTGAGGTTAAGCATAACCAGAAGCTAGGTTGTGTGCCTCTCTGCTGTGCGATGGCACTGACCTGAGGATAAGCATAACCTAGATATTCTAGAATTCATTGTTGTTTGCCGCCTCTCTACTGTGCGGTGGCACTGACCTGAGGCTTGGCTTCTCTTTCAAAGCTCTATGAATAGTCTCTTCTTGTCAAAATACCCGTAGACCGCTCAAAATTCTCCTGAGGAATGTTGATTACCATATAAGCTTGGGATCCACAAATGTTGGTTGAAATAATATAACCTAATACATCACCAATATGTGTCAAAAGTCTGTGTATGGATTTAAGTGGACAAGTATACTGACAATCGTCGTGGCTGCACTGCCTGATGTTCAAAATCAATGTGTGTTACATATCAGATCAAGCATGATTTCCAGTTAGAGCTTAGAAGTCTTAGATGAATGAGAAACTGTGATATGTAAATATGTTAGTTTCCATTTCAATAGATATATAAAAGTTCCAAGTAATTGAGTTTATGCCTGTTTGATTCCATATGAATCTGTCTTAGAAATAATGTTAATGCTAATAGGTTACTCTACCCTACCCTAACAAAATCACAAAAACATGTTACTTAGTTTAGTTTTTCAAGTTATTTGTAAAGTGTGTCAGTGTCGGACTGGGATATGTTATTCATCTTTGAATAGGTCACAAAATGAGCTCAACATTAATCTCAAATCACTTGTTACTAAAAAAGTAAATGGATCACGTCTGAGTTGATCAGGTGGATAAATGGATCAAATCTGAGGTGATCAGGTGGATAAATGGATTTGATCTTTATAGACCTGTTTTTGACTCTCTCTGACGTCTTGTTTCGACTCTATAGGTAATGCGCGACAGTATTTGCACGAATAAACAGTTACTACAACGTCAAAAAGTTCGAAACGATGACCTAATGTTAACCAAACCAAATACGACAAATAAACCACTAAAACTAAGCTTTTTGATCAAATGAAAGTTATTAGGGGTTTAGTCGATCTTCTGCGAACCTAATGAGCCAATCCTCAACGTTTAACATCAAGTATAGCTCAAAAATTGAATTTGGATGAACCAACAGTTGGACATGCGATTGGACACTCTGATGAACTTCTATCGCATGACTGATGGGCGAATGGCTCAACCGCACGACTGAGCTGGACGAATGGTTCAATTGTACAACTGAACCATGCGTATAAGCTCAGTCGCACAACTGAGATAAACGCATGAGAGAACATACGACTAAGTCCAGTCACATGACTCAGTCGTACGTATGAGCTCAATCGCACGACAAGATCGCAGTCGCACAGTTCAGTCGCATGACTAGATCTCAGTCGCTTAGCTCAGTCGCACGACTGAACAAATTTTCTAGTTCATTGCACAAAACTTTTATTCTCTGACACGTGCTAATGTTTACTTACTTTGTGTCACAGATGGCTTGTCAGTGGACGATGAGTACCAAGCACAACATCTGTGCTCATCTTGATCTCTCATCCCGCAACGCTAAGGATTTTGCTGGCATTATCATATTTCTACGTTGTTCGAGGATTTTCCGAGCGATCTCTACGCCATGCACACCTTACAGATCCGTACAGCAGGTGTTTTGGGAAGGCGCTACTGTTGATAGGTCCACTGAGCCCCATACTATCTGGAGTTCTATATTTGGGCAGGCCATCGAGGTTACTGAGGAGGATATCCGGACTGTGTTAGAGTTCGGGGATGATTCTGACTGCCCCACTCGATTACATCCCCTTACTGTTCGAGGTTGCTTCATGGGGGCTAAGTATTCTCGGGACATCAATGCAAGTATGCTCAGCAAGAGCAACTTGTGCCCCCAGTTCAAATACTTAGCCCACGTTCTACTGAGATGCATCGCCTCAAGGAAGGGTGGTTTCGACGAGCTCTCCGACCAGATGCAGAACGCCTACGTGGCGTTGGTGCTGAATCATCCATTCAGCTTTTCTAGGATGATCTTCACCTATCTGGTGGAGAACATCGAGGCGAAGGGGAAGGAAAGCTTCTGTATGTATCCACGGTTTATACAGATGATCATAGATCAGATGCTCCACTGCGTAAGGAGAAAGAGGATGCTGTGGTCCTGGAGGTTAGGGATGACACTACTCTGGGATGGATGAAGGTCTACCGGGGCAAGCAAGTGAAGCCCCCAATGAGGAGATTATTCGAGCATCTGGCCCAGGAGGACTATGTGGCGCCAGCTAGGTGAAAGTGGTACCACGATGATAGTGATTCTGAGGTAGAGCAGATAGTCCTTCCAGACGATGACTCTGACAATGATGATAGTGGTGATGGTGGAGATACAGGTCCTTCTCATACTCAGACAACTACTACTGATGTTACATCTCTACCATCTCCACACGATGATTTAGAGACACCTGGGTTCCACCATGACTTCCAGCCTAATGTGGAGGAGGAGTCTGATGAGGAGCCACTGACTAGGACGATGGTCAGTCGGGTGGTTTCCACCGAGAAGGGGATTAGGACGGTTGGTGGACGTCCGGGCGGGTCTGGGGAGGCTACTTTAGATCCATCATACACCCCAGACCAGCCCAGTAGCCAAGGGGGAGCCTCCGGGTCAAGGGGGACTCGGAGGAAGAGGATGGCTCTGCCCCATGGGATGAAGCCAAAGAGACGGAGGATCATGTTGATTACTACCTCCACCACCACTTCTACCACTCTACCATCCACCACCACTACACCACCTACCACCACTACACCACCTACCACCACTACACCACCTACCACCACTACACCACTTACTACAGCCACCCCCTATACCTCTCCACCTATTCATACTCCACCGCCCATATTCACCACATCCACTGCTACCACCACCAGCCACCAAGCTGGCCCTTCCACATTCCCCACTGGATCATCCCTCCCTCCCGTTGTAGTGGAGGAACAGCTGGCGTCACTGAACAGGATAGTGCTGAAGCTGTTAGCCGCTGATGAGGAGAAAACTGCGCAGCTATGTCAGCTGGTGGAGCTAAATGCTTCCCAGGCTCAGTAGATCTCTCAGCAGGCAGAGCAGATCGCCAAACTCCAAGAGCACAAGGATGAGTCTGCCAAGAAGCTGGAGGAGTTGGAGGCTACAAACAAGAAGATCATGCTCTAACTAAAAGGATCTAAAGAGGAGCTTCTGAATATTGGTGAAGGAGATGATGGTGAGGATGATGATGATGAGGAAGATGATGAAAAGGATGAAAGTGATTATGATGACAATGTGGGTGGTGATGAAGCTAGAGGTAGGCAGGATGATGATGACGATGAAGGAGATGCAGCTGTATCTACCTCTGCTCATGGTCAAGAGCAAAGGACTAAGAAGAAACGAGACCATGAAGCTTCATCAGCCTCACCTACCTCACCATCAGCTGAAGACACAGAGAGGATTCAAGATAAAAGTAAAGATTAGATGTTATATTTTGTTCAGCTTTTGTACTTAAAATCATCATTTGATGTTATGTAAATAATGTATATATTTATTATTCAGTGTTTGATTATCTTGATTACATACTAACTATGTTGTGCTACATATTTAAATCAAGCAGATCCAGCATTTCAGCAAGATAGTACGATGTTGCTCCCTTACAGCAGATCAAGACTCAACTGACTATGATACTTGATCTGCAAGGGATTGTTAGGAGGTCTGTGAGTTATACTCCTGAAGAAGGAGAAATAATTCATGACCTCACTGATGAGCAACTTGCTGAAATGTTCTAGCTAAATCCGAATGAGATAGTGAAGGATGCTCCTACTTTTGATGTGGCTAGTGATGAGGAGCCGAATGATATAGACGAGATAGAGATCGAGGACGTCACATCTCAGCATTATCCAGAGTATACTGACCGAGAGGGAAATATGTTTCCTGATCTGGGTAGTACTCTCGGCAATGATACTTTGGAGAAGCTGAATCAGAAGGAAAAGGAAGTAGAAGCATCTACAAGCCAAGCCCCAGCCTCGGACGCCGAGGTAGATATCAGAAAGGCTGAATGGGCAGCTTGTTTCTCAGAGATTCGAGCCCAGCGCGCTGCAGCTAAGCCAAGTACCTACACCAAGATCTATAAAATGAAGAAGCATCTGAAGGTGTCAGGGAAATTACAGCATGGGCTTATTTTGAGGATCTTAATGTTTACACAGTGAAGAGGGAGAGGGGAATCGAGTACTTTAGATTTCCACACGATCTAAAGACTCTCCCTGGTTTTGAGCTTAACCAGCTGGCACAACTGAAGCTGCTGTATGCTGACACGAAGAAAATGTCAGGCAGGTTTGAGGCTGTGTTGAAACGAGAGTATCTTACCAGGTGGGTGAACTTCAAACACCAACAGGCTACGAGGTATATCAGAAGATCTGAGGTAAACCCCATTACTGGAAGACCAAAGATAGTCTTGAAATGGCACCCTCCACGCACAATGTCTCGTATTCCATTGAGGGAGATTCCACAAGATTTTGCACCCCATTTCAAATGGTGGTATTATGACTGGCGCACTGGAGAGGCCGTCATAGTTTTGGATAGGGAGGGGACGGTAGAGATAATAAGGGTATTTGACCCAATGTGGCTCACAAACTTGTCTGCAGCTGATGTTTACACCTTGTACAAGTGGCCACAGTTTTTTGATACGCAGGATATAGTGCAAGCACTTCAATTCCAACATGTCATACACTTATGCTTTGCACTTAATATCCATGCTGGTGTCTCTAAAGAAGAACGAGCTAAAAGGTTTGAAGAGTTTAAAAAGGAGGTTAAAGATTAGATAGAACTAGGTCCAAGGGGGAGTTTGTTGGTACACATGTCCCTAGTTCTAGTTCTAGTATGCTTAAATGTAATTGACTTTCATTTTGTAACACTGATGTAATGTTTGATATATGAAATGAAAAACTCTTCATTGAATGTTTATTGGTTGTTGTATGTTATATCTATTAATATGATTGATTGTTACACGCTTATATGAGCATGTTATATAGGTTTACAGTTGTTAGACATATTTCTGTATCATTAAAGGTTTAGGAATATGTTTAACTAAGTCTCATGATTCAGTCGCATGATTGGACCATGCGAATAAGCCAGTCGCACGACTGAACCAGGTGATTGAGTCAATCGCACGATTGAGTCATAAGATTGACTCAGTCGTACGAATGAATCAATCGTACAACTCAGTCGCACGACTGAGCTATACGCATGGCTCAGTCATACGAATGAAAACTGAAACCTATAAATACCACTTAATTCGTGGAAAAATGGGACACTTCGAGAATTCTTAACCCTAGCCGTCCCAGTTCGTCCAGAGAGTCCCTTCCAACTTCATAGAACGTTTCTGATTGATTCTAATCAATTCTTAACGTATTCTCATCGTTAGTTTTGATTGGATTAATGTTCTCCCTGATTGGATCGCCAATCAAATAGGATTCCGCACTATTTGATCTGGTTTCACGTTGAATCAGTTAGTACTCCGTCCGTACACGGTCCTAACAAGTGGTATTAGAGCTTTGGCTCTTGCTTCTTCATGGATTCAATCGCGTTTTTGCAAAAGTCAACATTTTTTATCAAAAGATCCGTTCTTTCTGCATAAAAATCCAGTTTTTACGAGTGCATGTGTTCAAAAGTTTGTCTTTTTCGAGTTTCAGCCGACCAGGGTTTTCAAAATTGTGTTTTTAGGTCGAATTGCATGAAAAGTTTGAAAAAATTCAAAGTCAGCAGTCTCAGTCGCACGATTGACTCAATCGCACGACTGAACTCCATTCGCTCAGCTCAATCGTATGATTGGCCCAGTCTCTTGTTCAATCGCACAATTGGCCTAGTCGGCTTGTTCATTCGCACAACTGTCCTAGTCATCTGCTCAGTCGCACGACTAAGCTCAATCGCACGGTTGAGTTTCAGTCGCACCCTAGTCGCATCCCTAATCGCATACACAGTTGGTTTTCAAGTTTTAAGACTAATTCAATATGGACACACAGAACTTTGCACTCTCAGCAGGGAAGGACTCCAGGATCCAGAATCTATTGCTCTTGGAGAATGAGATCGGGAATCATAACAAACCACCAAAGCTTCTGTCTCTTGACGAATATCCTCAATGGAAGCAACAGTTTGAAATTCATCTGAATGGAGTGGACACAAACTTATGGAGCACTATTGAGACTGGTTACACTATGCCAGTTGGAGCTGATGGTGTTCCACTGACTCTAAGTGGTTTAAGTGATGCACAAAAGCATGCCTACAATGCTGATAAGAAGGCCTATGCTTTATTGACACAGTCCATTCCAAAAGACAACTTCCATCAGTTCTCAGAACACAAGCAATGCAAAAAGTTATGGAAGGCTCTTGAGAAACATTATGATGGAAATGCTACGCTTAAGTCTCTAAAGGATAAAGCTTTGAAGAAGGAATTCGATAACTTCTCATCATTTGGGAATGAAAGTTTAGATGATGTGATCGACCGCTTTTATCATTTGATGAGTGAACTGCACACTCATGGGGTTAAAACATCCATGGAAGATAAAGTGGCGAGTTTAGCTGATGTGTTACCTGATAAGTGGGATTCATTTGTTTCCACTTTGAGACATAATGATGTGCTCGAGACATTGGACATTAATGATTTTATTCTGAAATTGAGGGAGGAAGAGGTTAGACATAAGTACAAGTCTAAGAAGGGTAACTACACTCAGAATCCTTCTCTCTACAATGTGACTCCTACTACAACATCTTTTAGTACACCTTTGCAGAATGCTTTCGTGTCAAACACATCTTCAAGCATCCCAAGTGCATCCTCATGTTGTGAATCAGGTGGATCATCAAGTTTCCAATTCAGTGCTCCAGAAATTCAACTGACAAAGTTAACCACAGAGAATTTGAGCAATGTAACTATTGAAGTTGCTAAGGAGTATATGGATCTACTTGCGACTGTGGTACATTCTTATGACAGATTAGTAGCATGAATGATTGGTAACTGCCACTTGGCTGATGAAGATTATGAACAGGTTGATGAAACAGAGCTTGAACGGATGGATATAATGTGGGCTCTCACTAGTGCTGTGCGTAGAGCAAAGAAGTTCGTTAAAAAGACGGGACAGAACCTGGTGGCTACAAAAGATACAACTTTTGGATTTGACAAGTCAAAAGTCACCTGTTTCAACTGCGGTGAAAAAAGGCCATTTCAAGAGAGAGTGTGTCAAGCCTAAGAAGACAGGAAATGGCAATCCGTTCTCATCATTTAATAGGCAGGATAAGGACAAGACTCCAAAGGCTACATCAACCAGCCATGACTCCAAAGTAATGGTAGCACAGGGTGATGAAGGACAAGACTGGTCCTTCCGTTTCTTATCTGATGGTGAAGCTAATATTGCATCAGTTGATGATCTGAATGAAGACTCAGCGAGTGAGGGGGAGAACTCAGTTGAGCTTGATACTGCTGATATGAATGAGACTATGGCTGCTGTTGATCAACTAGTGGAGGATGAACTAAATGCAGAATCTGCAGCACACCAGGAACCCCGGGCTGCTTTCATGGCTGGCACCTCTACATCTGCACAGGTAGAATCAAAAGACGTTCTCTTTGATAAACATGCATGTGTTGAATGTAATAAGTTTAGGGAAAGCGTCGATCTAAAATTTGCTATGTTATTAGAACATAATGGTAACTTAGTAAATGACTTAAAACTTTGCACTGAAGCTAATCGAGTATTAAAGCAAAATGAAAGCAGTTTTAAGGAGAAAATTGACTTGCTGAGAAAACAATTAAAAGAGACTGAGGTTGTTGCGTTTAATCAAGAAAACGACATAAAGTTTTACTTAAAAACAATTGAGGAAACTTATAAGGACAGAGCTGTTTTACAAGTTGAAAATGAATCCTTAAAGCAAAAACTACATAGTTTAGCTAGTTCCTCTCACATCTTGAAAAACTTGGTTAAAGAAAGAAACAATGGGGAAGGGCGGGGTTATAAAGTTGTGCCTCCACCACATGAGATCCTCCTGAACACCAAACAGAGACCTGTTAATAATAATCCCATCAAGGACCATGTGGTGGCTACTCCTCTGGTTAGTGATCCGGACACTGCAGTTAAACCTGCTCCTCCGGTTGCTGATCAGAAGACATCAACTTCAGGCACAAAGGATAAAACCATCATTGAGAACAGGGTGGAAGGGAATGTTCCAGCATCTCTTGGGTTGGGTTCAAAATCTGTTATAACACAACCTAAGACTTCAAAATCTACTCAGTCCAAATGGTTAAGCAAGATCTTAATCATCTTAAAAGACAAAGTAATCATAATGTTAAAAAAGTAAAATTTGTCAAAGAAGGTGAAAATCAAAAGGTTGAGACCAAAAGACCCATGCCTGAAGTGTACTCCCCACCCCACAAGAGATCTCCTAGTCCTGTTGAGAGGAGATCATGCTATACTTGTGGACAAAGAGGTCACATCTCTTCACACTGTCCTCGCTATCAGACACCTAGGCTTAAAGTTGAACTAGATCAAGAAGTTAAACAGTTTTCTTCAAAACAGAGATCTAAGACTCCTGTTAGGTCTAAAACACCTGCTAGGTCTTTTACCCCTCCCTAACACCACAGACAACACAGATAAGTCACCGGCTAGTCTGTGATGCCTGAGGTGAAATCTATTTTTGAAAATAAATCTAAAGTTCAAACTGTAAATCAGTCATCAGTTTACCACAAACAAGCCCTACACAAGGATGGTTTGTGGAAAGCTAAAACATCTGATATGTCTGATAGTGTTGATAAGCAGAAGAATGAGGCTTCTCCAACTCCAAACGGATAGTGGGTCGAGTTTGTAATGTGCGATGCCTCAGGGAAACCCAAGCCAGTAAAGGCTTGGGTCCCCCTTCCTTAACTAATTATTTTCTATCATGTGCAGGTTGTCCACTATAGTGCTTCTACCAACACATGGATTGTAGATAGCGGAGCATCCAGGCACATGACGGGAAATCAGTCTCTCCTTTTCAACGTCAAACAAATTAAAGTGGGACACGTTTCTTTCGCTGGAAACAAAGGAGGATACATTACCGCACAAGGAGAAGTAGGTAATGGAAAGGTAAAGTTTGATAAAGTAAATTATGTTCAACAGTTAGAAAACAATTTGCTTTCAGTTTCTTAGATAGGTGACAAGGGCTTCAAAGTAATGTTTGACAATAGGAAGTGTTACATTCTGAAGAAGGAGATGGAGATTCCTGAGGAGCAGGTTTTAAAGTCAGCATCAAGGTACAACTATTTGTACGTCTTGGACATGTCAAATGTGTTGGAGCTGTAAAAGATAGTCTATATTATCAACACATTGAAAGTCAACAAAAGTCAACATCATGGTCAAAGTCAACAAAAGTCAAACTCGACACGTTCGAGACGTGGAACCGAGACGAGACGTTGAAGATTTAAATGATTAGGAGTTTTATTGTAATAAATATATTTTGTGTGAACAAAATATATTTTATCTTGTTTTTAGTCATTTTTATGCTTAATATGTAATTTTGTATTAATTAGCCTAAGTCTAGGGGGTTAAGTGCAATTAGTGAAAGTTAGTCTAGACTATAAATAGCCTATTTGTAATTAGAATTGGTTAATGGTTACATGACCAATTGATTGAGGGATTTAATTGTAAAGATATCATTTGCAATCTAATTGAAGATCAAAGGTGTTTTGATTGTGATTATCATATTTTGATCTAATTCTTCATGATTTGATTCAAGTTTGTTTATCCTGGAGCTACAATTTGGTATCAGAGCCTTATTGGATCAAATGTATTGAAGAGTTGAAGAAATTGTTGCTGATTTTTGAAGATGTTCATTAATTTTTAGAGAAAGAAAGTGGGTTTTTAGAGAGAGAAAGTAGAACTGAGTTCAAATTTTTACAAATTCAACATCAACAACATCAGATCTATCATTATCTACAACATATATTTTGATCTACATCATCGTTTATACAAGAAAATTCAAAGAAAATCTTCAGATCTGAAATTTCTCTCACACACACTAGTGTGTGTGTTCTTGGTGTTCTTGAAAGCTTCAAGTCTTCATGGGGCGAAACTAGATTTGACCTTGAACGAAAGTTCAAACTGTTCCGGCGAAATTACAGTTTCGTCCGGCGAAAGTCCGGTGAAATTCTGGCGAAACTGTAATTCCGGCGAAACTGCAGCTCCGGCGAAACTAATTCCGGCGAAACTGCAACTTCGGCGAAACTAATTCCGGCGAAACTAATTCCGGCGAAACTGCAACTTCGGCGAAACTAATTCCGGCGAAACTACAAATTTCTCCGGTGAAAGTACGTCCGACGAAATTCCAAGCCGAAATTACATTTTCCAGCGAAACTAACTTCAAAATCAGCGAAACTAACATCAAAACCAGCCAAACTACATCTTGGTTTAACAAAGATAAAACCAACAACAAGTTCTAGCAAATATAAGATTATACTAAAATAAAAATAAAAAAATAAGAAATACAAAAAATTGAAGACATATCTGAAACATCTTTATCACCACTGTTCATATTCTCACATTTTGAGTTTTGTTGGTTGGGATCTCAACCACACCTCCATTTCTCACAGCAGTTGCATCACTTCCAATCCCTTACCACGACACACACCAGTCAACCACCACAAACCACCGCCACAACCCCACCACTGCCCTCACCCGACAACCTCACTTTCATTAGCTCCTCCCTCGACCGAACCTCGACCACCACCTCCACTCGCAATCCCCCTCACCCGACAACCCCATCTCATCAACCCCTAAATCTCGACCCTAACCCCTCGCGAACACACCTCCTGTCGACCACCTCCGCCGCAACCTCCACCGCGAACCCAACAACCATAACCACCACACCCGTCGCCCTCCACCCCTGCACCACCACCCGCCTTCACCACACAACAACCTCCACCCCCGAAGCAACTTCGGCCAGACCACCCTCCACCATCACTTGCGCTACCACCCCAATTGCCACCACCATCAAGATCGCTGTGAAACCCTTGAAATCGGAAGAAAGCTTAACCTTCATTGCCGGAGGCTCGCCGGAAAGAATCCGTCGGAACCCTAAATATCAGCCGCATCTCTCTCTCTATGTTTTGTGTGTGTTTTGTTTTGTTGGTATAAGGGTTAGGGTTGGGGTTATATTTGCAATTGGGCTGACTTTTTTAAAAAATATGGGTTGACTATGTAAAATTGGTTTTTCTCATTGGGCTGGGTTTTCAATTGGGTTCAGCAAATTGGGCTGAATTTTTTTAAAAACATTAATGTGTGGGCTCATTAAAAATTAATAAAGAAAAGGTTGGGCTGTATTTTCAAACTTTATATGGGTTAACAACTGGTTGGGCTAAAAAAATTAGGCTGTGTTTTCTTTAGAAAAATGATGTGTGAGCCAATAAAAATCTCAAAGAAAATTGACTAATTGGGGTTAATTGAGTTTAAACCGATAAAGAAATATTCAACGATTTTGCAAGATTTATAAAACAAAAAATATTTAAAACAAAAAATATTTTCCCGGGGGAGAATTATTCTAAATTTTTTGGGAAAAATATTTTTGGGGCATTTAATTGTTTAAACAAAATAAAAATAAAAATGGCTTTTGTAGAACTGTTTAAATCCTTCGAATCTGATAATTTCAAAATTGCACAATATCGGTTTGATAATTTTGCAGCTTTAAAGAATGAAAAGATGTCCAATTTTGTTGATCGTTTTCTATTGGTGGCAAGAAATCTGAAGAAGTTTGATGACCAATTGGGAAATCATGAACAAGTTCTAAGATTGTATGATTCCCTTCCATCAGAATGGAGCTCACACGTCAAGTCGATTAAACGAGATAGAGGTTTTCGGGATTACAAACTGATGGAGGTGATCAACAAATTGAAACAAAATTGAGTTGGATATCAAACGTCGTGAGTACTATGAAGCGACATATCTAACTCCAAAGATCACATCAAACTCCAAAGAGAAACCAGAAGAGAGGTCAGATTCTAGCACCAATTCTGAAGGTTTACCGAAACCTGGAATTGAAGAGGTACAAGAGGAGCTTAAGCAGACATCAATGGGTAAAGGTGGAGCTGAGTTGAATGCTGAAGTTTGTGATGCTGAGAAGGAAGACGAATGGAAGCGAAATACCAGAGTTTGCAACTGTGAGAAGGCTCTTACTGCTGAAAGAGTCATCCTGGATCTTCCATACGAGACAGTTCAGGATATGTGTTCTTCTGCTTGTAAAATTCATTTATTTGGTGTGTATAAAGCTAATAGGTTACTTTTAGATAACCAAAAGGAGTTAACCACCATAAACGTAGAACTTAAAAATAATGAAGCCAAGCATTTCATAAAATTAAATGAAGCTTTAAAAGAAAATGATCATTTAAATGAACTCTTCTTGAAAGAAATGTTGAAATTAATCTTTTAAACGAAAGAGTCACTTTGGCTGAATTTGAAACAAGCAAGCTTAAAACAAAGCTTGATAGATGGACCATATCCGGAATGAAACAGGAAGAGCTATTGTGTAAACAGAGGGGAGCTAGGATTAAAATGGGAGTGGTTTATGGTGAAAATCCATATGTCTATCCTCCTTCTAGCACCTATTGTTACTCTCCTATGCCTTAACCTCATCCATCTAATGATTTGATTGAAGCTGCAAAAACTAATAGTTTAAATGCAGGTTTAAGCAACGCTAATCTTAAAGAGGTTAGAGATGTGAAGGATTCTCCTGTAGGTTTAGGATCTCTCAGGCAGGGGTCTGACAAGAAGACTAATGATGATTCTACCTCTGATGCTCCAAAATCAATATCAGTTGCTTCTCCAACCTTCTTCAACAAAGTCAAAACAGGTAACATTCCTTCGTTTGTTCCTGTCAGGTTTGTCAAAGAAGGAACAGTTGTTGAATCGTCAGGCAATCAAAATCCTATAACCGAAGCTGACAAAATAGGAGGTGTCAATCAAGATCATTTGGAAGCAGATTTGTGTATACGAGACTGGATAAGCTCAGATGATGAATCAAACACAGAGGAGCGTGTTGGTTCCTCACAGATCAATATATCTCCTGACATTGTCAAGTCTTAAAAGCTTCCAAAAGTTGAATTAAGACCAATACGGATCTCATCTCCAATTGCAAAGCATCCCACTCAATCAGTGAAGATCTCATTTCCTGTTCAGCATAGCAAATGCCAAAACAAGCAAGAATCTGCTACAAGCTCGAAGCAATCCTCATCCCTTCCTGCATGACTCGGTTCAGTCAAGCATCAAAAGCCATTCAAGGATTGTTTTGAGTGTGGAAAAGAAGGTCATGTGGTGAAGAAATGTCCTCAAAGGCTTTGCTATAAATGGTAAAGGCAAAATAAATTGCTTCTCCAAATGTAAGTCTAAAAGGAATGTTCCAGATGGTAAAGGCAACACGGGTTGCTTCTCTGGATCAAGAGGTAAACCACACACATCTTTGAATGGTTGGATGAAAAACCCTCCATCCAAACCGTTTCATGTGAAGCCGGTTTCACATGATACAAAGATGAAAATGACCAAAGCTTCAAAACCAAATTCTTTTCCTTCTAGTCTTAAACAGAAAATGACTTCCAAATTTAATTCATTAAAATCCAAGTTAATTGAACCGTAACAAATTTGACAAATTAAAAAGAAGGATACAGCAATCCCCGATTGTTTAAACGGTTGTGTGCAGAAGCTTGTTACTTATCTTGATGAAAAAGGAACTTCCAGGATTACGAAGGCCTGGGTTCCCTTTTCAAACTAATCTGTTTATGAGTGCAGGAACAATTCAGGAGGACTGTTAGTAATCCGATTTACTGACAGGGATTGTTCCTAATTCAAATTTGAGGCGGAACAAACAGGTTAAGGTCACGGTATTATATCCACAATCGGGATTTTTATCTACATTCTCACAGTTCTCACTTCACAGTCACTGCATATTTTTTGATAATTCATTTCTTATCTTGATAATCGGTGTAGATTGGAAGATCTTCTTTGATAGATTTTTAATTTTGTATAATTTTATAAAAAAAATTAAAAATTAAAAAATTAAAAAATATAAAAAATATTAAAAAAATAAAAAAAATAATAAAAAATAAGTTTGCAAAAATAAAAATTTAGGGGGAGAGCATAAGTAAATAAAAATGAAAAGCTTGATTCGAGATAATTGAGAAATGATTGTATATCTTCTTGAAATGCTTGTTTTTGCATGACTTGCATTTTTTAAATGAGAAATGATAGTAACTGATGCTGTTATCTGATTTACATCTTATTTTTAAGTAGAAATAATAGAAAAACAAACAGATTCTTTAATGATATGCTTGGTAGGTTCAGCTTGAAGAATAAAGCAGCATGATGATTTATATTAAATATATGCTTAAGGATGTTTGCATTTACGCAATCATTTTGGCCTGCATGAAAACTGAGTCCCGAAAAAATTAGATTGAGAATTGATCTTTCACCCACCATGATGCAAATCATATAAGCTATATCTCTATCTCTTTGCCGTGTTTGGTGTATTTATGTGTCTTGTGTTTGTGTTAATCTCCTCTGTTGTACGGAAGTACTGACCTGGAGTGATGATCTCCTTTGCTGTATGATAGTACTGACCTGGAGCTCTCATCGGCACATGATTAAATGGTCATCTCCTTTGTTATACGTGAGTATAGACCTGGAGCTCTCATCATTTTAATCTAAGTTGTGACAAATCATCTAAATGATGAATTCATCACAGAATGCAATATTCTGTTGATAATCACTTACACACTCATGCACAAGCATTGTTCTATAAAGATGATAACAAAATTCAAGAAATCCTGAGGTTGGGTGAGGGTTTTTGCCAAATGATTGCGGGGTCCTAGCATTCTAAAATGCTTAATCGAACCTTAACGAAACATCTGATGCTTGTTGAAAAAGATAGGGCATGGATTTAAGTGGACAAACATATCAGCAATCGTTATTGATCTGTTTGAGAATTTCAAAATCTTTCAAAGACTGTGATTAGATTCAGTTATCAGTGTGATCTCATTGCTTGTCGATGATTAATTTCATCTTTATGCTAAAGTATATTTTGAGGATGTGATCTCATGATCGATTCAGTTCTCGGTTATAAAAAATTAATAGATATATAAAATTAAAAAAAATATAATAAAATATAATAAATTTTCATTTCAAAATTATTTTAGGTCTTCCATATTATGCTGTTACAATTTTATCATTTTTCATGCATTTCACAGAAATTGCGCACAAACAAACACGGGTTCGCTTGTTTTTCACACACAGATAAACACGGGTTTATTTTGTTAAAATTAAATGATCTAATTAGAAATGTCGAGATTGTGTTTATGAATGTGTTTCAGATTTTTGCTGTAAGTGATGGCCGATCATCAATTGCGCAATTTACTTGATCAGAGAACCTGTTCCTCAAGTTTGCAGAAGATACCGAGCTAGGAATCCTCCTCCTACATCTTCTGAAGCACTCAATATTAGAGAGTTGTGAAAGCTTTTAAAATATCTTCACAAACGATGCACTGGAAAAGGGGGAGCATATAAATAGGGGGAGCATATGAGATGAATAATCTTTCTCATCAGATTGAGAAAACTTCAATTGGAAGATCTTTCTTCTGTTGACTTCTCGGTGCTGATTTTGTTTGAAAACGTTGATAATGATAGACTAAGGGGGAGTATTGTTGGAGCTGTAAAAGATAGTCTATATTATCAACACAGTGAAAGTCAACAAAACTCAACGTCACGGTCAAAGTCAACAAAAGTCAAACCCGACATGTTCGAGACGTGGAACCTAGACGAGACGTTGAAGATTTAAATGACTAGGAGTTTTATTGTAATAAATATATTTTGTGTGAACAAAATATATTTTATCTTGTTTTAGTCATTTTTATGCTTAATATGTAATTTTGTATTAATTAGCCTAAGACTAGGGGGTTAAGTGCAATTAGTGAAAGTTAGTCTAGACTATAAATAGCCTAATTGTAATTCGAATTGGTTAATGGTTGCATGACCAATTGATTGACGGATTTACTTATAAAGATATCATTTGCAATCTAATTGAAGATCAAAGGGGTTTTGATTGTGATTATCATATTTTGATCTAATTCTTCATGATTTGATTCAAGTTTGTTTATCCTGGAGCTACAAAATGCTTCTACTACTAAGTCTACTGTTCAGTACTTTTTATCAAAAGCAACAGAGAAGGAGTCCATCTCATGGCACAGGAGAATGGGACACATAAATCATAGGAAGATGAATAATCTGATTCATAACAACCTAGTTGAGGGAGTTACTGTAAAGAACTTCAAACTTCCAGATTTTTGTATCTCGTGCAAGAAGGAAAGCAGACCAGGAAGTCTTACGAGACCAAGCATGTTAACTCTATCGAGATGCCCCTGGAGCTACTGCATATGGATCTTTTCGGTGCCGTCAGCACCAAGAGTATCGTGGAGACTGGTACTGCTTTGTAGTCATAGATGACTACTCACGTTTTTCCAGGGTGATGTTTCTGAAAGCTAAGTCTGAAACCTTTGAATCGTTCAAGGTGCTCATCACTACACTGGAGTCTCTCTACAATCTGAAGGTCAGGAAGGTTCGTTCAGACAATGGAACTGAATTCAAGAATCAGTGGATGGATGCTTTCTGCAAGGAAAAGGGAATTGTTCATCAGTTCACCTCTGCATACACGCCATAGATGAATGGAGTTGTTGAATGCAAGAATAGAAGCTTGATCGAGACTGCAAGGACTATGTTGGCAGATTCAAAACTGCCAGTACAGTTATGGAATGAAGCTGTTGCCAATGCGTGCTACACACTTAATCGTGTGTTAGTAGTTAAGCAGCATGGGAAGACTTGCTGTAAGGCCCACCTTTCTCAGGGGGACCTCACAGTTGGTCATTCACAGCAAAACATCGATTTGAAACAGTCATTTACTCATATGTGTATAAATATATATATATTGCAACGGAAAATACTGTAAATTTCAATCCCTTACAATTGAAATATAAACATTGTCTTTAATTCTTAAAAACTATTTAAAGTCCTCTTAATCTTTGCTTCATCAGGGATGCCAGTCTTCTAGTGCCAAGAAGCTTCAGTCCCATGCTTCTATCCCATAGCTCTAACTCTCACCTGTCAACTGATATGCATACAAAAGTCAGCTTCGCTGAGTGAATTCTAGGTTTACTTTACTAAATAACTTTTGTAAAATATATTAGCTTTATCAGTTGAAGATAATCATTGTCTATCAAAATATAAATACACACAGGCTATCACTTTATCACTACTTTATCATTTATTGTTATTTGTTACTCTTCTTTATCCGTCAATTCTCAGTCACTGTCGGTGCCTAGGCTCGCCTAGGACTTTAACGACATGCCAATTAAGGACTTACTGTCGTACCCGATCAGACCATTATTGTCATGTCAATTAAGGACTTACTGACCTGCCTGTTCGAGCATACTTTATCACTTTATCACTGGTGAGGGCACAACGAATGCAACCCTCCTTTATCAATTGCTTGCAAGGCTTTACTTTATCACTTTATCAAGGTACATGTTATGGGCCTCATAACCTTTCTTTAAGTTTCACTTTCATTTTAAGTTATACATAATATAACACAACACAATACAAGGCAATTCATTAGAAAACCATTTTCCATATAGGATAGTGTATAAAACTTTACTTTAAAAGAACTGATAATAAAGGTAAGTATTTAGTATGCACACCGCCCCAAAACATTTAAAACATGTATAAAACGGGGGATCTAGAACTCACCTGAACTTGTCCAGTAGCTTAGATTCTAAGTCACTTAAGCTATAGCCTGAATACTCTAGCTGCACGAAAGTTAATATGCAAAATCGTCATTTTCTTCATAGTTTCGCCCACAGTTTCGCTGGTAGTTTCGCTGCCAGTTTCGCTGGCAGTTTCGCTACCAGTTTCGCTGGGCAGCACTTCTGTCAATTTCGCTGGACAGATTCGCTGGCATGATCGCCCAACTTTCGTTGGAATTTCCTAGTTTCGCAATGTCTAAGGTGAGCCTAAGTACTTAGCGAAGCTATCAGTGAAACTGTAGTTTCGCTAGGATTCTCCTAGTTTCGCTGGATAAATGCACAGTTTCGCTGGATGGATACTTAAATTCGCTGGATCGGCCCAGTTTCGCTGGATGAACAAAAACTCAGATCCAGCTCGTTTTTAACCCAAAATCTTATCTTTTTACGTCCAAATCCTTAGTTTACCTTCCATGAAACCAAATCTAAGCTTTTTACACTTTTTCATACGTAAAAATTCAACCTTTATGTGTTTCTTTAAACTTTTCAAAACCCTAAAACCCTAGAATCCGGGTTTGATCTACAGAGGGCCTTAGAGTTCGATTCTTACCTTGTTTTGTTGCTCTTTCCTTGTGTTTTGATGCTCCAATCCACCAGAACTTTAATCCTTCCAACCTTCAAGCTCCAAATCTTGAATTTCTTCACTTTCTCTCTCTACTTTCTCTCTCTATGAATTTGGTGGCTAGGGTTGTAATGTGATGGAATGGGACTGATTATGCATGTTTAAGGGCTGATTAGGGCCCTTAAACCCACCAAGTCTAGCCCATTAAGGCTAATTTGATCCATAGCCCACTAATTTACCCCTTTTTTTCTTAAATTAACCCTTAAAAGCCCATTATTATTAAATGGCTCGTTTCGGGAAATTTCGGGGCGTTACAAGTCTCCCCCCTTATTTAGGTTTCGTCCTCGAAACCTGACTCGTCATTAAACAGATCAAGGTATTGGCGCCTCATTTCCTCCTTGAATTCCCAGGTGGCATCCGACCCCTTTCGGTGTTTCCATTGCACCTTGACTTGTTTGACTACTTTACTTCTCAATTGTTTCTCCTTCCGGTCCAGTATACCCACTGGTTGTTCTACATAGTTCAGCTTCTCGTCCACCTTGATGTCATCTAGAGGTATGACTGCCTCATTCGGTGCTAAACATTTTCTTAAGTGCGACACATGAAAGGTAGGGTGAATCCCACTTAACTCTTCTGGAAGGTCTAGCCTGTAAGCTACATCCCCAACTCGTGCTAGTACCTCGAATGGTCCGATGAACCTGGGACTCAGTTTCCCCCTCTTCCTAAGTCGGATAATCCCCTTCCATGGTGACACTTTTAACATTACCCTGTCACCCACACTAAATTCGATAGGTCTCCTTCTTCTGTCGGCGTATGACTTTTGTCTATCCTTTGCAGCCTTCATATACGCCTTGATTTTCTCCAACTTTTCCGTTGTGGCTTCCACGACTTCTAAGCTTCCTAACTCCTTCTGTCCGACATCACCCCAACAAATAGGAGTTCTGCACCGTCGACCGTACAATAACTCATATGGGGGCATCTTAATACTAGCGTGGTAGCTGTTGTTATAGGAGAACTCTGCTAGTGGCAAATGATCATCCCAGTTACCGCCAAATTCGATAACGCATGCCCGAAGCATATCCTCTAATGTCTGGATCGTTCTTTCCGATTGCCCATCGGTCTGCGGGTGGTATGCGGTACTAACATGCAACCTCGCACCCATCTCTTCATTGAACTTTTTCCAAAACTTTGAGGTGAACCGCATATCCCTATCCGAAACAATCGATACGGGCATACCACGTCGCGCCACAATTTCTCGGATAAATAGTTCAGCAAGCTTTTCTGAACTAATTGCTTCCTTGATTGGCAAGAAATGCGCACTTTTAGTCAGTCTATCCACAACCACCCATATCGCGTCACGGCCTCTCGTCGTGCGGGGTAGTTTGGTGATAAAGTCCATGGTAACATGTTCCCACTTCCACTCTGGCACTTCTAAAGGTTGAACATAACCATAAGGTCTTTGGTGCTCAGCCTTCACCTATAAGCACGTGAGACATTTATTTACATACGCAACCACATCTCTCTTCATCCCAGGCCACCAATAATCTTTCTTCAAATCGTGGTACATCTTATTTGCGCCTGGATGTATTGAGTAGCGGGTCTTGTGCGCTTCATCCATAATCTTTTCCCGCAAGTCACCATGCTTCGGAACCCATATCCTGCCATGGAAGGTCTTAACACCCAAGGTGTTCTCTACCAATTCATCCACCTTTCCCACCATCCTTTCCTTATCGATTTGCTGCTCTTTTAAAGCGTCCATTTGAGCTTGGCTCATCATCCTCATAACATCTGGGGTCATTATTAGTTGGCACGCCTTCACCTGGATCGGTTCATATCCTTCCTTTCGGCTCAGGGCATCGGCTACCACGTTCGCCTTACCCGGGTGATAATGGATTTCACAGTCGTAATCCTTTATCAACTCCAACCACCTCCTCTGTCTCATATTTAGGTCCTTCTGCTCAAAGAAATATTTCAGACTTTTATGGTCAGTAAATATGGCGCACTTAGTTCCATACAAATAGTGTCTCCAGATCTTCAATGCGAACACTATTGCGGCAAGTTCCAAATCGTGAACCGGGTAGTTAACTTCCGTGTCCTTTAACTGTCTGGATGCGTAAGCTATAACCTTTCCTCTTTGCATCAACACACAGCCTAACCCGTAGTATGAAGCATCGGAGTATACCGTTAGGTCTTCATCTCCCTCGGTAGGGTTAGTACAGGAGCTTTGGTTAGTCTATCCTTCAGTTCCTGAAACACATCTTCCTGTTCTTTTCCCCAATCGAATACCACGTTCTTCCTCGTTAACCTGGTTAATGGGGAAGCTATCTTCGAGAAATCTTTGATAAACCTTCTATAATAGCCAGCCAATCCCAAGAAACTACAGATTTCGGATGGCGTCCTCGGGGAATTCCATTGCGTAACTGCTTTAACTTTCGATGGATCAACCATTACCCCCTTGGAATTTATAATGTGCCCTAAAAACTGCACCTCCCGTAGCCAGAAGGCACATTTAGAGAACTTCGCATACAGTTTCTCCTTTCGTAAAGTCTCTAACACCTCCTTAATGTGACAAGCGTGGTCTCCTTCATTCTTTGAGTATATCAAAATATCGTCAATGAAGACTATCACTGATCGGTCCAACATCGGGCGACACACGCGATTCATTAAGTCCATGAATGCCGCAAGAGCATTGGTTAGCCGAAAGACATAACCAGGAACTTATAGTGGCCATAGCGTGTTCGGAAGGCCTCTTTGGGATATCTTGCTCGCTTACCTTCAGTTGATGATATCCGGATCGAAGATCTATTCGGGAGAACCAGCTTGCCCCTTGCAATTGATCAAACAGATCATCTATCCGGGGTAGATGGTATCGATTCTTCACGGTCAGCTTATTCAACTCCCTGTAATCTATACACATCCTCATGCTGCCATCCTTCTTCTTCACAAACAGCACGGGAGCACCCCATGGAGACATGCTGGGCCTATGAATCCTTTGTCAAGGAGTTCTTGCAGCTGTGACATGAGCTCCTTCATCTCGGAGGGAGCTAGGCGGTAGGGTGCTTTGGCAATGGGTTGGGCTCCTGACAGCAAGTCAATCTGGAACTCTATCTCTCTATCCGGTGGTATTCCTGGCAGATCCTCCGGGAATACGTCAGGAAAGTCCCGCACCACTGGTACATCGGACAACTCTTTCGCTTTATCTTTAACATCCTTGACATACGCTAGATAAGCTTCGCACCCTCGCCTCATACATTTTTCCGCCTTGATCATGGAAATGATCCTTGGAACCCTGCAACCGTTATCACCGTAGATCGTAATCGGACTACCATCTGGAGCCGTTAATCGGATCATCTTTTGCTGGCATATTATGTTAGCATCATGGGCAGCCAACCAATCCATCCCTAGTACAACGTCAAAACCTCCTAAGGGCATGGCAAACAATTGTGCGGGAAAGTAATGACCTCCTAGTTTAATATGGCAATCCTCTATCACTCAGGCTATTCTAATGGACTTACCATCGGCCGTTTCTACTTCGAAGGCATCATCTATTTTCTTAGTTTGAGCATCTAGTGTAGCACAGAAGGATACAGATACAAAACTCTTACTGGCACCACTATCAAATAATATGGAGGCGCAAACATCATTGACAAGGAACGTACCTGACACTACGTCCAGGTCCTTCCTTGCTTCCTTCTTGTTCATGGTGAAAGCCCTTGCCTTGACCTTGGGCTTTCCATCATCCCCTTTGTCATCCTCCCCGCTTGTTCCCGAGCCTCCCGCCTTAGCTTTCTTGCAATCACTGCTGCGGTGCCCCTACTTGTGGCAGTTGAAGCACTTGTCCACTTTCGGGCACTCTCTCGCCAAGTGACCAGTCTTCCCACACCGGTAGCACCCAGGGCTACCCATCCGGCATTCTCCGGGATGCCTCCTCTCGCACTTTCCACATTCCTTAACTTCTTCTACCCCCTTCACAATCGCTTGTTTGCATCCACTCTCGTTTTCTTGTTTCCCGGTTGGTAGTTACCACTTCCATGCCTCTTCCCATTATTATTCCACACTTTCCTCGTCTCACCCACCGTCACAGGCCTGCGATGATCATACAACCTTCCGCTGAGGTCCACTACTGACCTAAAAGTACTAGGTCGGGCAGTGACCATATCCCTACGAATGTCCAGAGGCAACCCTTGGATATACCTCTTGATCCTCTTGGATTCGGGAGTCAACAAGTCAAGCACCAGGCGGGCCATTTCATTGAATTTTGTAGTGTACTCCTGGTGAGTCATATTTCCAGCCTCCAAACTCACAAACTCTTGTTCAATCTTGTCAAGCTCTCTTTCCGGGCAGTACTCCTCTATCACTAACCTTTTCATCTCCGGCCATTTCAGCCTCTCAATAGCCTCCCCTCCGTAAGACTCAGCAATGTTATCCCACCAACACAGTGCTGGATCCAAGAGGGAATGGGAAGCAAACTTCACCTTTTGGTTTTCACAGCACTCACTGATCTTCAGTACGGCCTCCATTTCCCTGATCCAGCGCTGAGCAGTAGCAGCGTTACCAGTGCCGTCAAACGTTGGGGGCTTACACCTCTGAAAATCCCCGTAGCTACACCCCTTTGCCCTCTCTTCCAACTAAGGACCATCATGGTTACACTGACGATCTCCCTCGTCGCTCAACTCCTCAGTCTTGACCGCCCCTTTCCTATCAACTCTTTCTGAAGCCGTACTCTTCTTACTGTCGCCCTTAACCTGCTCCACAAATTCCACAAGCAGAGCGGGCATCACTCCAGACAGGACCTGGTGCACCTCTTGGCAATAGCTTCCTTTACTGTTTCCTTCAGTTTTTCCTGGTCAGTGGTAGGCCCCTCGGCTCCTGTTTCTAACTCAACCTCCTCCTCCTTAACTGGGTCGTCAACCGGCCTTTTGGTTGACCTTGTTGTTGGCTTCACAGTTGCACCTGCAGTTTCATTTGCCTTAGTTGGGGGCCTTCCCCTGGTGCTTCTCCGGGTGACTATGGTTGGAACTGCTTTCTTTGGTGCCATTCTTTCTACTTCCTATAAGATTCAGAATGTTAATATGGTCTTTCAAGGCAAGTTTAGTTCAGGACAAGTTTTGTAAATTTTTAATAACAGTGGCCAGTTGTGATTAACTACTTACAGAACTTCTCGTGCCATAAACTTTCCTATCCCGAACCACACTAACACTAGAACCTACTATACTTATTCTATGCACGTATAAGTCACATAAATTTAGATAGGCATCACAGATAACATTATCCTACTCCACCTCGGCTCTAACTTAAATAAGGAGGCACTACCCACTAGAATAATATCTATAGCATATTTTGTTACCTCTTGGCATGGAGCTTCTTGGACTGGCATCCTTGACACTTGGTCCCATTATCTGTTTAAGTTTAGGTTTATAAAATAATTTTCCCAAATCTCTTAAACATTGGCTCTGATACCAACTTGTAAGGCCCACCTTTCTCAGGGGGACCTCACAGTTGGTCATTCACAGCAAAACATCGATTTGAAACAGTCATTTACTCATATGTGTATAAATATATATATATATATTGCAGCGGAAAATACTGTAAATTTCAATCCCTTACAATTGAAATATAAACATTGTCTTTAATTCTTAAAAACTATTTAAAGTCCTCTTAATCTTTGCTTCATCAGGGATGCCAGTCTTCTAGTGCCAAGAAGCTTCAGTCTTATGCTTCTATCCCATAGCTCTAACTCTCACCTGTCAACTGATATGCATACAAAAGTCAGCTTCGCTGAGTGAATTCTAGGTTTACTTTACTAAATAACTTTTGTAAAATATATTAGCTTTATTAGTTGAAGATAATCATTGTCTATCAAAATATAAATACACACAGGCTATCACTTTATCACTACTTTATCATTTATTGTTATTTGTTACTCTTCTTTATCCGTCAATTCTCAGTCACTGTCGGTGCCTAGGCTCGCCTAGGACTTTAACGACATGCCAATTAAGGACTTACTGTCGTACCCGATCAGGCCATTATTGTCATGTCAATTAAGGACTTACTGACCTGCCTGTTCGAGCATACTTTATCACTTTATCACTGGTGAGGGCACAACGAATGCAACCCTCCTTTATCAATTGCTTGCAAGGCTTTACTTTATCACTTTATCAAGGTACATGTTATGGGCCTCATAACCTTTCTTTAAGTTTCACTTTCATTTTTAAGTTATACATAATATAACACAACACAATACAAGGCAATTCATTAGAAAACACCATTTTCCATATAGGATAGTGTATAAAACTTTACTTTAAAAGAACTGATAATAAAGGTAAGTATTTAGTATGCACACCGCCCCAAAACATTTAAAACATGTATAAAACGGGGATCTAGAACTCACCTGAACTTGTCCAGTAGCTTAGATTCTAAGTCACTTAAGCTATAGCCTGAATACTCTAGCTGCACGAAAGTTAATATGCAAAATCGTCATTTTCTTCATAGTTTCGCCCACAGTTTCGCTGGTAGTTTCGCTGCCAGTTTCGCTGGCAGTTTCGCTACCAGTTTTGCTGGGCAGCACTTCTGTCAATTTCACTGGACAGATTCGCTGGCATGAGCGCCCAACTTTCGTTGGAATTTCCTAGTTTCGCAATGTCTAAGGTCAGCCTAAGTACTTAGCGAAGCTATCAGTGAAACTATAGTTTCGCTGTAGCGAAACTGTAGTTTCGCTAGGATTCTCCTAGTTTCGCTGGATAAATGCACAGTTTCGCTGGATGGATACTTAAATTCGCTGGATCGGGCCCAGTTTCGCTGGATGAACAAAAACTCAGATCCAGCCCGTTTTTAACCCAAAATCTTATCTTTTTACGTCCAAATCCTTAGTTTACCTTCCATGAAACCAAATCTAAGCTTTTTACATGTTTTCATACGTAAAAATTCAACCTTTATGTGTTTCTTTAAACTTTTCAAAACCCCAAAACCCTATAATCCGGGTTTGATCTACAGAGGGCCTTAGAGGTCGATTCTTACCTTGTTTTGTTGCTCTTTTCTTGTGTTTTGATGCTCCAATCCACCAGAACTTCAATCCTTCCAACCTTCAAGCTCCAAATCTTGATTTCTTCACTTTCTCTCTCTACTTTCTCTCTCTACGATTTTGGTGGCTAGGGTTGTAATATGATGGAATGAGACTGATTATGCATGTTTAAGGGCTGATTAGGGCCCTTAAACCCACCAAGTCTAGCCCATTAAGGCTAATTTGATCCATAGCCCACTAATTTACCCCTTTATTTCTTAAATTAACCCTTAAAAGCCCATTATTATTAAATAGCTCGTTTCGGGAAATTTCGGGGCGTTACACTTGCTATGAGTTGCTTCAGAAGCACAAACCGAACCTGGAGTGTCTTGAACCATTTGGAGCTCCATGCACATTACTGAAGAAGACTTCAGAGGGCAAGTTCAGTGAGAAAACAGATCAGGGGATCTTTCTTGGATACAGCATACCAGACAAACAAGTTTATAACAACTCAACAGGTCAGGTAGAAGTATGGTGCAACGTCGATGTGCAACGATACACCATCCTGTAGGATTCTATATGCCCAAGACACGTAGAATATTGATGCGGTTAGTACGTTATGATCCAAGTCGGGTTATACCCAATAACAAGCTTAGCAAACACCAATTAATATTTAATTGATGATATGATCATGCAATTAAATATTTACACCAATTTAGAAAATGGGTTTTCTAAATAAGTTGCATATGAGAGGGAACAACTTATTAGGATATTTTGTTCAATAATATTATTTGAAGTGTTATTTAAATTAGTTAGATGGCACCAAATAATAATGAGAAATTATAACTTATAAGTTAAATGGTTAATTGTATAAGTTATATAACTTGTACATACAATTAAATGGTTAATTATGTGTCTAGTTACAAGACTTTTTTTAATGTGTGAGTGTGTCTTGTTTAAAGGGGGGAAAACCCCTTTTGAACTTGGGATTCGGCCGCCCCCCTTGCGTTATTGGACCAACTTTGCTTTGAAAGACACACACATTTAACCTGTCTTGGATACTCCATTTTTCTCCATTGACTCTCATAACATGCAATAGGCAAAATCACCTCTCTTTTTCTCTCTAATCCTTCGGCCAGGCAGCAGCAAAAAGAGAGTATTTGGAGTGATTTCTTGTGGGATCTTCCTAACAAGAAGGTTTTTAGCAAAGGGCTTGGGGTATACAAGCTTGAGGACCTCTACACTTGAAGTCTTGGCCGATTTAAGCATCCAAAGTCTTCTTTCTTTGGTCGTTTTCGCTGCTGAATAAGGTAGATATCACAACTCATTGAAGCTGTGATTTTATGTAGTTTTACATTTGTTCATAGCTTGCTTATTCACATAAATGATCCTTTGTTATATGGGTTTATTTTATACATATATTTGACACCTAAAAACATGATTTTTCAGTTTATAATCATGTTTCAAAACATATATATCCGCTGCGTTTTTCTGAAAGTTTAAATGGTTAAACTTGGTTTTATGTTCTAACAAACCCTTCACACCCCCCTGCAGGAAAAGGTCAATCGTCATTCTTCGACTACGATGGCTTTTTCAAATCATTCAACCTTCCTCAGATAGATTCAGATGAAGAGATTGCTGCTCAGATGATGTACGACGTCCTAAATACACCGAATCTGGATATCAGCAATATGGCACCGGCTACTGGTGCTTCGGGATCTTCTGCAGCTGCTCAGGACGAGAGTGATGACTCATCAGACAATGAAGAAGCAGTTGAGACCAGCAATGAGCATAACGTTAATCAAGATGGAAGCTCAACAGATGCTGAACATGCATCAGGAAATCCAGATACTGAACCTACCATCACAAATCTAGATACTGCAGTTGTCGTTCCTATGACACCTGTGACTAGGATCAGTTTGAATCATCCCCGGAGACTATCATTGGATCTTCACTCCGGTGTGCAGACGAGAAATCAGCTATAGGCTGCTGATTATGCTGCAATTATGGAAAAGGGCTATGTGAATGATGGGGCTTTCAAATGTTTTGTTTCTCAAGTCGAGCCCAAACACGTAAGCGATGCCCTGAAGGATGAGGCCTGGGTCAATGCTATGCAGGAGGAGCTGCTACAGTTCAAGAAGCTTGGAGTGTGGACACTCGCTGACAGGCCCAAAGGAGTAAAAGTGATTGGCACCAAATGGGTGCTACGCTGTAAGAAGGATGGCCAAGGTATCGTAATCAGAAACAAGGCACGTTTGGTTGTTCAAGGCTTCAGACAAGTCGAGGGAGTCGACTATAATGAAGTGTTTGCACCCGTGGCTAGAATGGAAGCAATCCGTATCTTCCTAGCCTATGTATCGTATATGAAGATCAAAGTCTATCAACTAGATGTAAAGAGTGCATTCCTTCATGTGGAAATCCGTGAAGAAGTCTACGTCACCCAACCCGAAGGATTCGAGGATCCTTACCATCGGACAGAGTCTACAAGCTGGACAAGGCTTTGTGCGGGCTACATCAGGCTCCTCGAGCTTGGTATGAGAAGCTCTCCACCCACCTGTTGAAACACGGTATTCGTCGGGGTGTGATTGACTGCACTTGTTTATCAAAGAAAAAGATGGAGATTTACTTATGGTGCAGATTTATGTGGATGACATACTCTTAACGAAGAGTTATGTAAAGAATTTGAATCTATGATGATGGCAGAATTTTAAATGAGTGCTGACAGGATCTCAGCCTCTCGTGTTGATCAATTAGATTATGTTTGCAGCGGATTTAGCACATTAATTAGCAATTAAAGCAAGAACATAAAAGATATTGCAATTAAAGCATAAACATAGAGAGAGAAGAGTTCTGCGAAGCAATAAATGTTCTATTGCTCGCACGTTTCGGCAATTAAAACAGTATGGTTACCCATCCTTTTATAGGCGGCAAAAGGATGGGCATGATGTCCTTTTTCTGACATCACTGAATATTCAAATTACAACTGACAAAACATAAAACTACTGAAGATGTCAACAACTGACATCTTCTTACAAAAGTTCCTAAGTGCTGACAAAAGTAAACTACTGAAATCCTACAACGACTGAAGAACAAACTCTTCAGTCGTTTATAACTACTGATACTATAACAACTGAAGAACATGCTCTTCAGTTGTTGTACAACTACTGAAATGAAATAAACTACTGATAAAGAAAAACCACCACAACAACTGAAGAAGACTTCTTCAGTTGTTGTGACAAACTCTGAGTCTTCAGTACTTGGTCTTCAGACTTGGCTTCAGATGATATAACAACTGATGACTTCAGTAGATATCATCAGTTGTTGTCTTCAGTCTTTGTCTTTAGACTTTGTGCTTCAGTAGAAGGTCTTCAGTTCTTTAGTTCTTCAGCTTTTGATTCTTCAGTACTTGTCTTCAGTACTTGAAGTCTTCAGTACTTGTAAGATCAGTACTTCAGACTTTAGTACTTGGTCTTCAGTACTTTGGAGTCTTCAGCTGATATTCTTCAGTTCTTTGATCTTCATACTATGTTCTTCAGACTTTGTCATAACAGCAGAAGGCTGGAGCTAATATGCTCTCGAGTTTGACATTCAAGCAAGAGAACACAATAGCTGATGAGAGTCTTCAGATGTTCTCGAGTCTGACATTCAAGCAAGAGAACATTGTAACTGATGGGAGTCTTCAGCAGTTGTAGCAGTGGCATGTGGGACTTAGAGGTTTTCCTGATCTTGGCTCATTGGTTCTTTTGGTCCAACAAGTGCAATGGGAGAGATGAAGTTCTTCCTAGGTTTATAGGTGGATCAGATACCTACCGGCATTTTTTTTGCATCAGACTAAGTATGTTGGAGACATTCTGATTTGATTTGATATGGAAAATGTTACTGTTACCGGTACCCCACTCGCCACAAACCATGAAGTGGCACCTGATGAGAATGGGGATTTGGTGGATGCCACTATGTATCGTTGGATGATCGGACCTCTTATGTATCTCACTGCTTCACGTCCAGATATCATGTACGCCACATGTCTATGCTCAAGATATCAAGCCAAACCAAAAGTAAATAATCTAATCGGGGTGAAAAGGATTTTTCGTTATCTGAAGGGTACTCCAACACTGGGGTTGTGGTATCCTCATGATGATGACTTTGAGCTAAATGCGTATAGTGATTCAGACTACGGTGGCTACAAGATGAACTTCAAGTCAACATCAGCAGGGTGTCAGTTCTTAGGAAGGCGTTTAGTCACCTGGCAATACAAGAAGCAGACCTCAGTTGCCTTATCAACCTATGAAGCTGAATACGTTGCTGCTGCAAGTTGCTGCTCTCAGATCATCTGGATCCAACAGTAAATGTTGGACTATGGTTGCAATTTTCTCATTCCCCGTATATTTGTTGATAACTCTGCTGCCATAGCTGTAACTAAAAATCTTGTTCAACACCCTAAAACAAAACACATCGGCATCAAATATCATTTCATACGCGATTTCTATGAAAAACAATTAATTGATGTGGTTAAAATAAACACGGATTTTCAGCGCGCCGACCTCTACACCAAACCTTTTGATAAACCCAGATTTTTATATCTGTTAGAGGTCAACGGCATGAAAAAGAAAAGTGATATCATTTCAGAAGACACAGATGCTTAGTCCGACACTTGTTTAGCTTTTCAATTTTATTTTATTTCTATTTGTTTTTAATTTCCTTGTCTTATAAAAATCTAAAACATAAAAAGATTTGTTGTTTTAGAATTTTAGGGGGAGATTAGTTTACTTTCAATATTTATTTACTTAAAAAAAAGGGGGGGGGGAGGGCATATAAGCTAAAAAGGCAAAAACAAAATATTTAAGATTGTGATTCAATGCTATGGAAAGTGATAGCACACAGGCGTCGAGTTACTTGGAACACCAAAAAGATTTTCAAGTTTTTGCAAATTTAGTTTAATTAAATCACAGAAAATTATTAGTCAGAGAATTCTAAGTCTAACAAGTTGGGAATATGATAGTACGCTTGTTTGTAACTGTAATTACACGGAGAAAGTCGATCTAGGGAGGTGCTAGTTCATTATACGATGTGTTGGTAGATTCAACACAATAGACTAGTAGACATCATTGGTGAACTCAATTTAAACTAATCTGTTCAACTGACTGTGGGTTCCTATCTTATCACTGGTTAACACAATCAGTTATTTCCAATAAGGGGTGATGAGCAAATAAACGCCACTAAAAGTGTGCGGATGACCACAAAAGAGCAAAGTACAAAAATTGAAAATAAATGCAATCAAGCTGATAACCTATGTTGTTGGTGCGTTAAGTGCAAAAGAAAAATTTAAATGTGCTCTAACAAGAAGATATGTTGTGTGCCTCTCTGCTGTGCGATGGCACTAACCTGAGGTTAAGCATAACCAGAAGATAGGTTGTGTGCCTCTCTTCTGTGTGATGGCACTGACCTGAGGATAAGCATAACCTAGATATTCTAGAATTCATTGTTGTTTGCCGCCTCTCTACTGTGCGGTGGCACTGACCTGAGGCTTGGCTTCTCTTTGAAAGCTCTATGAATAGTCTCTTCTTGTCAAAATACCCGTAGACCGCTCAAAATTCTCCTAAGGAATGTTGATTATTATATAAGCTTGGGATCCACAAATGTTGGTTGAAATAATATAACCTAATACATCACCAATATGTGTCAAAAGTCTGTGAATGGATCTAAGTGGACAAGTATACTGACAATCGTCGTGGATGCACTGCCTGATGTTCAAAATCAATGTGTGTTACATATCAGATCAAGCATTTCTAGTTAGAGCTTAGAAGTCTCAGATGAATGTGAAACTGCGATATGTAAATATGTTAGTTTCCATTTCAATAGATATATAAAAGTTCCAAGTAATTGAGTTTATGCCTATCTGATTCCATATGAATCTGTCTTAGAAATGATGTTAATGCTAATAGGCTACTCTACCCTACCCTAACAAAATCACAAAAACATGTTACTTAGTTTAGTTTTTCAAGTTATTTGTAATTTGTGTTAGTTTCGGACTGGGCTATGTTATTCATCTTTGAATAGGTCACAAAATGAACTCAACGTTAATCTTAAATCACTTGTTTCTGAAAAAGTAAATGGATCACGTCTGAGGTGATCAGGTGGATAAATGGATCACGTCTGAGGTGATCAGATGGATAAATGGATCACGTCTGAGGTGATCAGGTGGATAAATGGATCACGTCTGAGGTGATCAAAGGATCTTTAATTTAAAATAGTCATGTCTGAGATGATCAACTGCTCAAAATGTTTTATCTACTGTTAGAAGGAACTAAGTGTCAAACGGTCAAAAAGTCAATATTTCATAAGTATGACCCATTCGCACGACTGGATCATAAGTATGGACCAGTCGTACGATAGGACCATACGAATGAGTCCAATCGTACGATTGGACCATACGAATAAGCCAAATCGCACGAATGATCCTCAATCGTACGATTGGAGATGACTGAATGGGTGAGTCGTACGACTGAAGCTCAGTCGCACGAATCAATCATGCGACTAGGTTCAGTCGCACGACTGAAGGTTGCCCTAGTATAAATAGAGGGGGAGTCGATCTCAGTCGTTTCATTCACCCAAATCGCCTCTCAGATGCACGACACAAACCATACTGCCAAAATTTGATTTGAACTTTAAAGACCGGTTTTTGACTCTCTCTGACGTCTTGTTTCGACTCTATAGGTAATGCGCTACAGTATTTGCACGAATAAACAGTTACTACAACGTCAAAAAGTTCGAAACGTTGACCTAATGTTAACCTAACCAAATACGACAAATAAACCACTAAAACTAAGCTTTTTGATCAAATGAAAGTTATTAGGGGTTTAGTCGGTCTTCTGCGAACCTAATGAGCCATGCCTCAACATTTAATATCAAGTATAGCTCAACAATTGAATTTGAATGAACCAACAGTCGGACATGCGATTGGACAGCATGATGAACTTCAATCGCACGACTGAGCGAGGCGAATGGCTCAACCGCACGACTGAGCTGGACGAATGGTTTAATCGTACGACTGAACCATGCGTATGAGCTCAGTCGCACGACTGAGATAAACATTTTTGGAGCCCCATACTATCTGGAGTTCTATATTTGGGCAGGCCATCGAGATTACTGAGGAGGATATCCAGACTGTGTTAGAGTTCGGGGATGATCCTGACTGCCCCACTCGATTACATCCCCTTACTGTTCGAGGTTGCTTCATGAGGGCTAAGTATTCTGGGGACATCAATGCAAGTATACTCAGCAAGAGCAATTTGTGCCCCCAGTTCAAATACTTAGCCCACGTTCTACTGAGATGCATCGCCTCCAGGAAGGGTGGTTTCGACGAGCTCTCTGACCAGATGCAGAACGCCTACGTGGCGTTGGTGCCGAATCATCTATTCAGCTTTTCTAGGATGATCTTCACCTATCTGGTGGAGAACATCGAGGCGAAGGGGAGGGAAAGCTTCTGTATGTATCCACGGTTTATACAGATGATCATAGATCAGAAGCTCCCCTCACTACGTAAGGAGAAAGAGGATGCTGTGGTCCTGGAGGTTATGGATGACACTACTCTGGGATGGATGAAGGTCTACCGGGGCAAGCAGGTGAAGCCCCCGATGAGAAGATTATTCGGGCATCTGGCCCGGGAGGACTATGTGGCGCCAGCTAGGCGAAAGTGGTGCCACGATGACAGTGATTCTGATGTAGAGCAGACAGTCCTTCCAGACGATGACTCTGACGACGATGATAGTGGTGATGGTGGAGATACAGGTCCTTCTCACACTCAGACAACTACTGCTGATGTTACATCTCCACCATCTCCACACGGTGATTTAGAGACAGGTGGGTTCCATCAGGACTTCCATCCTGATGAGGAGGAGGAGTCTGATGAGGAGCGACTGACTAGGACGGTGGGCAGCCGGGTGGTTGCCACCGAGAGGGGGATTAGGACGGTTGGTGGACGTCCGGGCGGGTCTGGGGAGGCTATTTTAGATCCATCATACACCCCAGACCAGCCCAGTAGCCAAGGGGGAGCCTCCGGGTCAAGGGGGACTCGGAGGAAGAGGATGGCTCAGCCCCATGGGATGAAGCCAAAGAGACGGAGGATCATGTTGATTACTACCTCCACCACCACTTCTACCACTCCACCACCCACCACCACTACACCACCTACCACCACTACACCACCTACCACCACTACACCACCTACCCCCACTACACCACCTACTACAGCCACCCCTATACCTCTCCATTACCGAGGATCGATTTGTCAATCAACTCCAGGGTGCCAGTTGGTTTTCGAGGATAGATCTTCGATCTGGCTACCAACAATTGAAGGTGAAGGAGCAGGACATTCCTAAGACAGCTTTTCGCACGCATTATGGACACTACGAGTTTCTCATTATGTCTTTCGGTCTAACTAGCACGCCAGCTGCCTTTATGGATTTGACGAACCGAGTGTGTCGGCCGATGTTAGATAAATCAGTGATCGTGTTTATTGATGATATCCTGATTTATTCTAAGAGTGAGGAAGAACATGCCAACCACATACGCGAGGTATTGGAAGCACTTAGGAGAGAGAAGTTGTATGCTAAATTCTCTAAATGTGCTTTTTGGTTGCGCGAGGTTCAATTTCTGGGTCACGTGGTAAATGCTGAGGGAATCATTGTGGAACCGGTAAAGGTTGAGGCGGTGATGCAATGGAAGTCTCCAAAGACGCCATCCGAGATTTGGAGTTTCTTGGGTTTGGCGGGCTACTACATAAGATTCATCCAAGACTTTTCCAAGATAGCCTCACCTTTGACCAAATTGACTCGCAAGGATGTGAAGTTTGTGTGGGGTCGAGAACAGGAGGATGCTTTCGAGGAGTTAAAGGCGAGATTAACTCAAGCTCCTGTCTTGACATTACCTGAAGGGAGTGAAGACTTAGTGGTATATTCAGATACTTCTTATTCTTGGCTAGGTTACGTATTTATGCAACGTGGTAGGGTAATAGCCTATGCGTCCTGACAACTGAAAACCCCGTGAAGTCAACTATCCCACACATGATCTGGAGCTAGCTGCTGTGGTTTTCGTGTTGAAGATTTAGAGGCACTACTTATACGAGACAAAGTGTACAATATTCATTGACCACAAGAGCTTAAAGTACCTCTTTGAGCAGAAGGATCTCAATATGAGTCAAAGGAGGTGGTTAGCATTGATCAAGGATTATGATTGTGGGATCCACTACCATCCGGGCAAGGCCAACGTTATGGTCGACACCCTTAGTTAAAAGGAGAGGCCTGAGCCGATTCAAGTGAAGACATATCAATTAGTAATGACCTCGGACGTGATGACGCATGTCAAAGAGTTTCAGAATGAGGCGCTGAAACAAGATCACCTCAACTCTGAACGAATGAGAGGTATAGCCGTGGAGTTGGGAGAAAACACTCACGGAGTTAGAACCCGCTTCGGACGAATGTGGATCGCTGGTTATGGAGACTTACAAGGGCGGATTATGGATGAAGCCCATAAGACTCGATACTCTATTCATTCCGGTGCTACCAAGATGTATCAAGACATGAAAAAGGACTAGTGGTGGCCGGGTATGAAACGTGATGTGGTGGAGTGTGTGAGTAAGTGCCTTACTTGCTCACAAGTGAAGGCAGAACATCAAAAGCCATACGGGAAGATCCAATTGTTGGATATACCTGAGTGGAAGTGGGAGCATATCACCATGGATTTTATTACTAAGCTACCCCGTACGGCAAGGGGATGCGATACCATTTGGGTGATAGTTGATCAACAGACGAAGAGTGATCACTTCCTGCCGATCCGTGAGACGTACTCATCCGAGAGACTGGCAGATCTGTTAATCAAGGAGATTGTAGCTCGTCATGGAGTGCTGGTATCTATCGTGTCGGATCGTGACACCCAATTCACATCGGAGTTTTAGAAGAAATTCCATGATGCGATGGGGACGAGGCTACACATTAACACGGCTTATCATCCTTAGACAGATGGTCAATCTGAGAGGAAATTTCAGATGCTTGAGGACATGCTTTGGGCATGTGTAATCGACTTTGGAGGAAGTTAGGATGAACACTTACCGTTAGCAGAATTCTCGTATAATAACAGTTATCATGCCAGCATTGGCATGCCACCTTACGAGATGCTATACGGTAGAAGGTGTAGGACACCCGTATGTTGGGGTGATATTGGAAAAAAAGTGTTTGGAAGCCTTGAGGTGATCGAGGCTACCACTGGGAAGTTAGAAAGAATCAAAGCCTTTATGAAAGCGGCGAAGGATAGGCAAAAGTCGTACGCCAACAAGAGTCGTAGACCAATAGAATTCAAGGTGGGCGATAGAGTCATGTTGAAGGTCTCACTTTGGAAAGGGATTATCTGATTCAGGAAACAAGGTAAACTAAGCCCGAGATACATAGGACCTTTCCGAATCATCGCACGAGTAGGAGAGGTGGCCTATCGACTTGGTTGTACCACTGGAGGATATTGAGGTGGATGAACGGATCAATTATGTAGAGCAACCAGTGAAAATCATAGATCGGAAGGAGAAAAGGTTAAGGAATAAAGTGGTTCCACTAGTGCGTGTACAATGGAAGCACAGGAAGGGTTCTAAGTCTACGTGGGAGACAGAAGAGGAAATGAGGCAACATCACCCACAGCCATTCGAAGAGTGACAGGTTTCGGGGACGAAACCTCTTTAAGGGGGTGTAACACCTCTGAAATCTAGCCCAATTAGAAAGATTAATGTATAATAGGACCCAATAAAGGTCCGGATTGATTTGGGCTTACCAAGGAAATCTTGCAAAACGAAACTAGCCTTTTGGGCCCAATAAGCCCAATAAGGGCCCGAACATACAAACAAGGCCCATTTAAGGCCCAAATGCATGTTTATGAACTAATTGAATGAGAAACCATGAAACAATGAATTCTTATGTGATTTGAAACAACTATGGAAAAGATCCAAACTGAAAACAGATTCAGAACCCATACCGGGTAAAATCCGTCAATTTAACGCCTACTAACGTCTGAATTCCATCAGAAGTCCTTATAATGACTTGTCATCCAATCTAAATCCTTGTTAATGCTTACAATATCATAAATAATGCTTGCAAAAAGATTTTTCATCAATCATGCATAAACAACAGAATTTCGTAAGTGAAACGCGAATACCGGTTTTCACCGGCATTTAACTGACTTCTATTATGACAACCGAGTCTCGTAACTCCGTAAATATTCATCTAACCATTGTTTATTATCATAACATAGCAAATTTGGTGAGTGATACGTTGTCTGGAATAAATGCGTTCCGAAACGCGACCGTGACGCGAATCGGGTTACGATCAGGCCAAACCCGAGAATTCGTCAGATGAGGTTTTAACGTGACTAATAGGGGGAGATAACGCTCAAAATATCATTCTAATGCTTAATTTCATGCATTTAGATATCAAAATAATAATAAAAACACTCGTTCGAGGAAAACGCGTAAAACCGTTAACTTGTCGATTTCGCGGTATCGTTTAACTGTTCGGCATGTTCTAAACGCGATAAAATCATTAATCACGGAATAATTAGAATACTTGGTAAAAAAATCGAAGCTAACAGGAAATGAAATCTACAACGTTACGTGAGAACTAATACGCGTAAAACCGTTAACGTGTCGATTTCGCGGTATCGTTTAACTGTTCGGCATGTTCTAAACGCGATAAAATCATTAATCATAGAATAATTAGAATACTTGGTAAAAAAATCAAAGCTAACAGGAAATGAAATCTACAACGTTACGTGAGAACTAATTCGAACGCGTTACGAACCAAACCGTTAACGAACCTGTCATTTAACCCTACTATATAAACCCCTTTTACCCATTTTAGGGTTTTGCACAAAGAAATTAGGGCAGAGAGAGAGTGAGCGACCAGCCCCTTCTCCCCCTCCTCTCTCGGTTGAACACCGAGCTCCGGCCACCGGCGACTCCTCCGGCGAGTGCCGGCAAGTGCCGCACCATGCCGGAACCCCCTCGATGCCCGGATTACAATGGTGGCCTTGATTTCTCCCAGAACGCACCAAATCAACGGGAATCGAAGGAAGAGGGCGGCGGTTGCAGGTCGGGTTCGGAGTGGTGGTGTCGAGGGTGGTCGCGATGCTGAAAGCAGTCAAGTGGCGAAGCTACGGTGGTAATTTTGTGGTGTGAAGTTGCGATGGTAGTGGATCCGGAGGTCCGACGAGGCCAATGGTGATAATGGTGGTCGATGGTGGTCGCGATGTGGTGTTGGTGGTGCAAGGCCGCAGCGGGGATGGTGATGGTGGCGTTGCTGCTGGATGTTGATGGTGGTGGTTGTGTTCGCTGTTTAACAGGCCGATGGTGTTAGGCTGCTGTCGATGGTTGTTCGAGATCTAGACCTGGAAACAAACGGTTGAAGGTGATGATGTTGGCTGATGGCTGCGGTGGTGAAGGTGATAGCAGCAGTGGCTTCGGTTGTGGCTGTCGGGTAGCAGTGGCTTCGGTTGTGGTGATGGTTGGGGCTGCATGTGGTTGGTGTTTGGGTGTTACAAAACAACAGTGATGGTGAGGTAATCTGTGATTGTGGTTGTGTTGTGGTTTGTTGTGGTTCATATTGGCTGTGATTCTGTCTATCGTTGGGAGTTGTTGTTATTCGGAGTATATTTGGGGTTGTTAATGGTGATGTATCAGTGTGCATGTCGACTGTGGTTGGTCTAGTTTAGGTTATGGTCTTGGTGGTGTGTTGGACCATGGTTGTCGATATAATTTTGATGGTTGTGGGCTGTGATTGTGTTGGTCGGTTGTGGTGATGTTGGCTGTGGATGGTTATTGACTGTAATTGTGGTTGTAGTTGCTGTGAAGGCAGGCATGGTGCGGCTGTGTGGTGAAGGTAAGGCCAGGTTGATGGTGGCGGATCTAGGGGCTGCCCGTGGTGGTATGGTTGACCACAGTTGTAGATTTAAGGGTTGTGTTGGTAGCGGTTATGAACATCAGTTGTGGTGGAGGTCGATTCTTGAAATGGTGGTTAAGTGGTGGTAGAATGGTGATGAGAATTGGTGTTGCATGTGGTAGTTGTGGATTATTAGTAGTGGTTGTGTTAAAATGTAAGGTGGGGTTTGGTCAAGCACGGTCAACCGAGGTCAACGGGTAGCCAACATCAAGAACAATACGAGTGGGTTAGCGAACGTGAACCGAGCGAAAGGTATAATCGCACGCGCAACACATTTGAAATTTAATTATAATTTATATACGTGTTATTTGAGCTCTAATTAATACAAAATACATAAATTATAAAGCGAAAGCGAATGGCACAAGATTTAAATAGCAAGGATAGTTATTAGAAACCAACCTAGATAAGATATATGAAGCATTACATTTTGGGAAATGGTTATAACATGTTATTGATTAAACAAATAAGTTGATATCATGTCACGTTAAATCGTTACAAGACTTAGAGATGTAATTCATACAATACGATTATGCACTTATATATATATATATATATATATATATATATATATATATATATATATATATATATATATATATATATAGGATTTTGACATCTACACGTGTTTATTCAAGGAAAAAGATTTATAAACACTATAACAATCCATCATCTTATTATTATTATTAGTTGATCATCTCATTGTTATTAAAATAAATATTATGTGTAACACTCTTTCTATTCAAAATGCCGTCAACTATTATCAATAATTGGATTATTTAGCATCAACCAAGTTAACAAATATGATATAAACAAGAACATTATAAACATTGTTTGAAACATTATATATTACTTACATCATCAACGTGAGTTATTTTTAAAGATTTGGAATCCATGATATAAATTGATTTTTCTACATTATTTATGCTAAGACTCAATTTTTGATTAAGTGCATTAACTAACCTATGTACACGAGTTAATTCATGACAATTAACAAATACACAAGAAGCTAAGATACACTGAGGATACTAATCACCAACCTTAAGTCAACTAAAGAGCTCAACCGCACGCATGTAATAGCATCGTGCTAATTCTAAACGTGCATCTTATATGTTCTAATTAGGATTGCTTAGTTGGTGATCATCACTTTTCTTATCGAGCTCTGAATTTTTATAAGGATACAAGGTGAGTTCTAGTGATCCCTTTTTACTTACTGTTTTTGGGATGAAGCATGCTCTTTTAACTGAAACAATTATTTGAGATACTATATGATGCAAATTATGTTGTGGATTTTTATGGTACCTGCTGATACATGAATCACAATCATTAACTCTTTGGTGAACCGCTTGATTATATCGATAGATCTATTTGGGGAATCCCCCATACACAGTGGCTCCCGCTACAGGGAGGTACCCCACTGAGATCCTGAGGGGTCGTATGTGGCATGTGACAAGTTTATATAAGATACAAAGGTGGATCATCCGGCAGGTGGGTCCACTGCTATGAGGCTCAGATTCTCCCCTTTGGGGTTAACCGGTTCAACACAACTTTAGAAAAGGCAAGCCAGGACTGAGTGCAGGGTTGATTGTGACCCCATAACAGCTATAATAGATACAAATACTTTAATATATGGACTTTAAGGGTCCCTTTTTATTTTATTTTCTGAAACTACAACCACTTGAACTCACTAACTTTTTAGTTGACACAATTCTTTTTGAGCATGTCTTCAGGTACAGCTAGGGAGAATAGTTGAGCTATAGAAGTTACCCAAATCCGAAGCAAGACATGTGGGTAGAGGATAAAGACACAAGTTGAGCCTAGAAGCCTTAGTTATCGAAACATCCAGAAATTTTTACCGAGAGACTGATCACGACACCTATAGATTGTAGGTTGAACCACCTTGTGAATTGGAAACAAAGCCAATATTTTAATGTAAATACTATGTGACACTTTGTAATATACCATTTAGTTTCCACTGAAATTTGGTTATTGTTTACTAATCGTTACGTCCCGCCTCTCTGGGGCCCGGGGTGTGACAGATTGGTATCAGAGCCAAAGGTTGTAGAAGTAGGTCTGCTTTGCCAGGCTGAAACCACAACCATATGAACCTCATAGGACCACCTTAGTAGGATGACTCTTCTGAGCCTTGCTGAACCAAAGGTGTAGAAAGGTAGGTTTGTTTTGTAATACCTAAGCTATAACCATAAATAGGACCAGCCTAGTAGGTTGTTTCCATGATCCAGTGATCCAAAGTTTGCAGCAAGAATAGGTTCCCTTAAGAACTCCCATCCTTAACCTATATACCTTAAGGATTATATCCATATCCCATTAAGAATTCCCTACTCTATAAGAAACCTTGATATATTAGGGTATTACCGATGATAGGTGCACCCGAGTAAATCAAGAAAGGTATGGAACCTCTTGGAGAGACACTTATCTGATTGGACAGTTGACTTTTGTCACTATATGAAACAAATGCTGTTAGCCATACACTTGATACGACTTGTGTCGTTACATGAGACAACTGTTATAATGATGCTTGTTGGAATGATGATACATGCTTATATGCCTTATTTGTAGGATGATACATGTTGGAATTTAGTGGTAAGATAGTAACCATGATGCCTTTTTGTTTGCTCTGCTCCCTAGGATAGCATGTACCTGAATGCTCATTCATTGCTCGATTTGTTGAAACTAACTTTGAGACAATTTTTTTTGGGGGTTAACAAGAATGTTGGCATAATTTGACTCTAAGTGTGCTTAATTGCAGATGATGACCAAATGAGAACTTTAACTCAAGATATAATTATGTAAAACTTAGAACTTATGATGGGAATGACTAGAATGATAGTGTAAGGTAAATTGACGATTACGGGTGCACACGTAATGGTGAATTTACAGGTACACTTGAATTCTGGTGGGCCCTGTCATGTAAACCAATATCAACGTATAACACTCAAGAAACAAATAAATACAAGATTTAAACATGAATACCCAACATATACTAAATGAATATGTTCCCAAAACTTTCGTGCCGGGCAAAGACATTTGACACTTAAAGAGCTACCAAGGACGACATTGTAGTAACTATTCTTTTTCTTCATCTTCTCTTTTTTTTAGTTCTACTACCCTATTGGGTTACAATGATGCAATTATCTGACTCAAAAGATCATCAAATGTTCCTTCTCAAGCTCAACCAGCCTCGCGCTGAGAGTACGATACTTCACCTAAGTTATGCGTGTACTTTAGCAATATTGTTCATTCCTTTTGTGATGCCCAAGGATTTCTTCCTACCTATTATAGAATTCGTTTCAACTTTGTTGGTATCATAAAAGATTCTCTAACATAAACTCTACAACCAAGAATGGATTGGAGTAATGGACTGTCAAGAAGCACGTCATGTGGTCAATGACATAGAAGACTCGTCACTTCTTTCATCCTTATTAGCCATCACTTCATAGGACATTCTAGACTCTAGAATTCCTTTATCAATTTCTTAAAAATCTTTGATAACTGATTACTTGATAACTATTTGACGTCACAGAACCACTTAATCCAAAAGAAGATTCTTAATATCAGCTCCGATAATGATTAACAATCACCTTTCATAGCACCAGGTGTTGTGAAATCCTTCACATCAGTGAACCGTTAGTTACCTACTAATGATCCTTGCCTGCAGCATAAGTTGAATTATTTTGACCATGATTTTAACTGACCGTGTTGTTGGTAAACATCTAAGTGCCGGAATAAATAAAGGATGAAACATCGTCCTAAAATCCTGATTCCATAGAAATAAAGGCTCAGGTGCTAGAGATATTTGTCGAGAAAACTAACCTTCGAGCTTTCAAAACAAAGATATGAATTTACAACTTCTTTGGATCCTTGATTTTTCCACTCACCCTCTGTTCTCGATTTATTCTCTTAACGAGTAGTGCTACTCACCTTAAGCCCTCTAGCATAACCCTCATCTTTGGAAACGTGTGATAGCTGATGCGGAAAACTTTAAAACCTTGTAAGTTATCTCTACTTGGAGATCTCTACTCTTTGAGTGATAAGTTCATGATTCGAGTGCAAAGATCCGAAGTAGAATACGACCTCGAACTATACGATAAGTTATTAGAATGGTAATTAACCTTCTTGTTCTAGCGAGCATCTTGATAAAGTCCTAAACTTGTTCGAATCGATGCAGTCGATAATAATGAAGAGTTCATGGGAAGAACTCATGATCGAACTTAAAGGATGGTATTGCTCCAAAAGATGTACTAAGAAGCATAGAAGATCAGCTACAAGAAATCTCACGTGTTAAATCACTTGAGATCTAACTACAACGAAGTGATAGACATGCAGATGATTGTAGGCAAAGAAAGTCTGTATAATCATCCCCGATCGTAAGCATTGGTGTTATTCCTCTCTAAATTTTCAAACCTCTCCTAAAGTGATTCTCTAATACCTTACCCTATAACGCTCCATAACATCGGAAATTCGAGCAAAAAGCTTACTCCCATATCTCGTTGGAACAATCGATATGATTATAAAGGATTGGAATCTAAACAGAGTTACCTGCTTCACGAATAGACCCTCTACAGGGCACAATTACCTTGTAGAATATGGATCGAGGAAGAGGTCATCTAGAAGGTTGACCTTCAATGGGAAGCACCATGGATGAATTAGTGGAAACATTTGTAGCAATTCTGTAGCTTAAGACAACAGTGGAGGTTGCTGTAAGGAAATTGAGTTGGAGAATAGAAGAAATACATATATATGGGGGTACTGAACTCGAAACTTGTATTAAGGAGCTGGTGGAAGGAAAGCAAATTTGATAACTGTTAGATAAATGGATCATAAGACATAGGGTGTCACCTTGAAGAACCCTGATACACTTTGTGGGGAGAAGAATGGAATGCTCCTAATATGGATAGACTATCAAGAGTTGAATAAAGTTACCAAGAAGAAGCAATACCCCCTTCTCAGAATTGTTAACCGGCTTAATCAGTTGCAAGATACTACTTACACCTTAAATGTATCAGCCAAGAATATAAGCGAAACGATGGTACAAGGCAATCTCCTAGCCTTGTGAGTGGCCTATCTTCTCCATTCTTATCAGTCGTGAAAAATTTCTAGTTTTAACTTGGCTAGAACAAGTGCGCTAACTCTAGATATTAATTTGTACTCTTGAGGAAACCAAATCCTCCTTGATCTGAAGTCTTCAATCTATGACATCTTATGACCTATTACCTCATGATTCTAAGGAGTTAGTAGTGACATATAGCTGACTTGACTATTACGTCTAAATGAAGATATTCACACCAACATCTGATTCTTCACAATCTTTCATAAGATTCTCCGTGAGGACGGTAATACAGCCAAAAGTTTAGTGTTCGTCTCCTTGCTAGATTTATCTAGCAGGATGGTTTAATGAACCACAATGGAACACCTTTTCTTGTCAAAATCTATACAAATGTCAACTAATCGAGTACTGAATCCAGATATCTATGCATGAAACAACTCACTAGTTTTGATAAGCATGTTCAAACATCAGGATACTTACTTGAATCTAAACAAACCCAATTATTTGATACATAATAGATAACTTTCATCCTGGAACACTCAACTTAGTAGTTTCGAATCTTCAGGACTCATACAATGAGTGTATCACACTCAGAAACAATGTTAGAGATACTAAAATTTTGAGGACGAAATTTCTTAAAGGAGGGGAGAATGTAACACCTCTGAATTCTAGCCTAATTAGAAACCTTAATGTATAATAGGACCCAATAAAGGTCCGGATTGATTTGGGCTTACCAAAGAAATCTTGCAAAACGAAACTAGCCTTTTGGGCCCAATAAGCCCAATAAGAGCCCGAACATACAAACAAGGCCAATTTAAGGCCCAAATACATGTTTACGAGCTAATTGAATGAGAAACCATGAAACAATGAATTCTTATGTGATTTGAAACAACTATGGAAAAGATCCAAACTAAAAACAGATTCAGAACCCATACCGGGTAAAATCCGACAATTTAACGCGTACTAACGTCTGAATTCTATCAGAATTCCTTATAATGACTTGTCATCCAATCTAAATCCTTGTTAATGCTAACAATATCATAAATAATGCTTGCTAAAAGATTTTTCATCAATCATGCATAAACAACAGAATTTCGTAAGTGAAACGCGAATGCCGGTTTTCACCGGCATTTAACTGACTTCTATTATGACAACCAAGTCTCGTAACTCCGTAAATATTCGTCTAACCATTGTTTATTATTATAACATAGTAAATTTGGTGAGTGATACGTTGTCTGGAATAAACGCGTACCGAAACGCGACCGTGACGCGAATCGGGTTACGATCAGGTCAAACCCGAGAATTCGTCAGATGAGGTTTTAATGTGACTAATAGGGGGAGATAACGCTCAAAATATCATTCTAATGCTTAATTGCATGCATTTAGATATCAAAATAATAATAAAAGCGCTCGTTCGAGGAAAACGCGTAAAACCATTAATGTGTGGATTTCGCGGTATCGTTTAACTGTTCGGCATGTTCTAAACGCGATAAAATCATTAATCACAGAATAATTAGAATACTTGGTAAAAAAATAGAAGCTAATGGGAAATGAAATCTACAACGTTACGTGAGAACTAATTCGAACGCGTTACGAACCGAACCGTTAACGAACCTGTCATTTAACCCTACTATATAAACCCCTTTTACCCATTTTAGGGTTTTGCACAAAGAAATTAGGGCAGAGAGAGAGTGAGCGACCAGCCCCTTCTCCCCCTCCTCTCTCGGTTGAACACCGAGCTCCGGCCACCGGCGACTCCTTCGGCGAGTGCGGGCAAGTGTCGCACCATGCCGGAACCCCCTCGATGCCCTGATTACAATGGTGGCCTTGATTTCTCCCAGAACACGCCAAATCAACGGAATCGAAGGAAGAGGGCGGCGGTTGCAGGTCGGGTTCGGAGTGGTGGTGTCAAGGGTGGTCGTGATGCTGAAAGCAGTCAAGTGGCGAAGTTACGGTGGTAATTTTGTGGCGTGAGGTCGCGATGGTGGTGGATCCGGAGGTCCGACGAGGCCGATGGTGATGATGGTGGTCGATGGTGGTCGCAATGTGGTGTTGGTGGTGTAGGGCCGCAACGGGGATGGTGATGGTGGCGTTGCTGCTGGATGTTGATGGTGGTGGTTGTGTTCGCTGTTGAACAGGCCGATGGTGTTAGGCTGTTGTCGATGGTTGTTCGAGAGCTAGACCTGGAAACAAACAGTTGACGGTGATGATGTTGGCTGATGGCTGCGGTGGTGAAGTTGATAGCAGCAGTGGCTTCGGTTGTGGCTGTCGGGTAGCAGTGGCTTCGGTTGTGGTGATGGTTGGGGCTGCATGTGGTTGGTGTTTGGGTGATGGTTGCAAAACAGCAGTGATGGTGAGGTAATCTGTGATTGTGGTTGTGTTATGGTTTGTTGTGGTTCATACTGGCTGTGATTCTGTCTGTCGTTGGGTGTTGTTGTTATTCGAAGTATATTTGGGGCTGTTAATGGTGATGTATCAGTGTGCATGTCGACTGTGGTTGGTCTAGTTTAGGTTATGGTCTTGGTGGTGTGTTGGACCATGGTTGTCGATATAATGTTGATGGTTGTGGGCTGTGATTGTGTTGGTCGGTTGTGGTGATGTTGGCTGTGGATGGTTATTGACTGTAATTATGGTTGTAGTTGCTGTGAAGGCAGGCATGGTGCGGCTGTGTGGTGAAGGTAAGGCCAGGTTGATGGTGGCGGATCCAGGGGCTGCCCGTGGTGGTATGGTTGACCACAATTGTCGATTTAAAGGTTGTGTTGGTAGCGGTTGTGAACATCAGTTGTGGTGGAGGTCGATTGTTGAAATGGTGGTTAAGTGGTGGTAGAATGGTGATGAGAATTGGTGTTGCATGTGGTAGTTGTGGATTATTAGTAGCCGTTGTGTTAAAATGTAAGGTGGGGTTTTGGTCAAGCACGGTCAACCGAGGTCAATGGGTAGCCAACATCAAGAACAATACGAGTGGGTTAGCGAACATGAACCGAGCGAAAGGTATAATCGCACGCGCAACACATTTTAAATTTAATTATAATTTATATACGTGTTACTTGAGCTCTAATTAATACAAAATACATAAATTATAAAGCGAAAGCGAATGACACAAGATTTAAATAGCAAGGATAGTTATTAGAAACCAAACTAGATAAGATATATGAAGCATTACATCTTAGGAAATGGTTATAACATGTTATTGATTAAACAAATAAGTTGATATCATGTCACGTTAAATCGTTACAAGACTTAGAGATGTAATTCATACAAATACGATTATGCACTTATAAATATATATAAATATATATATATATACATATATATATATAATGAATATTTAGGATTTTGACATCTACACGTGTTTATTCAAGGAAAAAGATTTATAAACACTATAACAATCCATCATCTTATTATTATTATTAGTTGACCATCTCATTGTTATTAAAATAAATATAATGTGTAACACTCTTTCTATTCAAAATGCCGTCAACTATTATCAATAATTGGATTATTTAGCGTCAACCAAGTTAACAAATAAGATATAAACATGAACATTATAAACATCGTTTGAAACATTATATATTACTTACATCGTCAACGCGAGTTATTTTTAAAGATTTGGAATACATGATATAAATCGATTTTTCTACATTATTTATGCTAAGACTCAATTTTTGATTAAGTGCATTAACTAACCTGTGTACACGAGTTAATTCATGACAATTAACAAATACACAAGAAGCTAAGATACATTAAGGATACTAATCACCAACCTTAAGTCAACTAAGAGCTCAACCGCACGCATGTAATAGCATCGTGCTAATTCTAAACGTGCATCTTATATGTTCTTAGGATTGCTTAGTTGGTGATCATCACTTTTCTTATCGAGCTCTGAATTTTTATAAGGATACAAGGTGAGTTCTAGTGATCCCTTTTTACTTACTGTTTTTGGGATGAAGCATGCGCTTTTAACTGAAACAATTATTTGAGATACTATATGATGCAAATTATGTTGTGGATTTTTATGGTACCTGCTGATACATGAATCACAATCATTAACTCTTTGGTGAACCGCTTGATTATATCGATAGATCTATTTGGGGAATCCCCCATACACAGTGGCTCCCGCTACAGGGAGGTACCCCACTGAGATCCTGAGGGGTCGTATGTGGCATGTGACAAGTTTATATAAGATACAAAGGTGTACCATCCGGCAGGTGGGTCCACTGCTATGAGGCTCAGATTCTCCCCTTTGGGGTTAACCGGTTCAACACAACTTTAGAAGAGGCAAGCCGGGACTGAGTGCAGGGTTGATTATGACCCCACAACAGCTATAATAGATACAAATACTTTAATATATGGACTTTAAGGGTCCCTTTTTGTTTTATTTTCTGAAACTACAACCACTTGAACTCACCAACTTTTTAGTTGACACAATTCTTTTTGAGCATGTCTTCAGGTACAACTAGGGAGAATAGTTGAGCTATAGAAGTTACCCAAATCCCAAGCGAGACATGTGGGTAGAGGATAAAGACACAAGTTGAGCCTAGAAGCCTTAGTTATCGAAGCTTCCAGAAATTTTTACCGAGAGACTGATCACGACACCTATAGATTGTAGGTTGAAGCACCCTGTGAATTGGAAACAAAGCCAATATTTTAATGTAAATACCATGTGACACTTTGTAATATACCATTTAGTTTCCGCTGCAATTTGGTTATTGTTTACTATCGTTACGTCCCGCCTCTCTGGGGCCCGGGGTGTGACAGATGGGACGAAACCTCTTTAAGGGGGTAGACTTATAACACCCGAAACTTTTAGTCAAGTAAAGGAAAATAAACGTGGAAGAAAGAAATAAAGTATCTAGAAGAAAATAAAAAGCAGCCAAAGTTATAGAGGTTAAAGTGTAAAATAGTACAACAACCCATTAATTTAATATATATGGGGAAATGGCCGCCCATATTGCATATCCCATCTGCTTTTTCGAACCCAAAAAGAAGAAGAACAATAGTTTGAAGTTCTCTCGGATTAAAGAAGGAGAAGAGGCTGCACTCACATTAGGTATGTGTTTTGTGTATAATCGGCTCAGTTTTGGTTATGTCTTCGACTAAGAAACCGAGAGTTCATGTTCTTATGCATTTGGTGTGTTTGGATTTGTGTGTGTTCTTGATGTTAGGTGTTAGAAACATCAAGAATTCTTGGCTTTGAGGATGTTGAGCTTGGAAGCTGTGGTGGTGAGTTCTAGACCCTGATTTTACATGTTTTACAACTTCTTTGGGGCTGAAAATGTATTATAATGATTTATAATTGTTCTGTATGTATACCCGTATGTTTCATGTATGTATGATGATGTTTTATGGTTGTTTATATGATGTATAGGCTTAGTATGGTGTTATTAAACTTAGAACAAGTTAGAATGATGCTTGGGACTAAAAATAATTGAGAAGTATGATAAACAGGTTGTTCATGCGCCTAAATAAGGCTCATGCACCTGAAATTGCCTTAGAAATGTTTAAGTGTATGTCATACGCCCAAACAGTACCCCGTGCGCGCAAGTTCATGCCTTAGAATGACCAAGTGTAGTCCATGCGTCTGAATAGTTGTTCATGCGCCTAGAATTTTAGGCGGATTGCCTAAGTGTTGGGGCCAGGCCCCCCAATAGTACTCATGCGTGCAAACTTTAATTCAGGCGCCTAAGTGCAGGCTCATATACCTGAATAGTTCATGCGCCTAAGTGCAGGCTCATGCGCCTGAATAGTTCATGCACCTAAGTTAGTAGAAAATCAGTTAAGTGTTGGGTCATGCGCCAAAAGAGTTATGCTGTGCCTAAGCAGGGCTGATGCGCCTGCATAGTGCCCATGCGCCCAGAACACGTAGAATCATTCCTGAAATTTTGGGAGTCTGTGATTTTTGGGTTTTGACCCTAGTTGGACTTGAGGTTATTATATGCTTATTTTATGCATGAATATGATTTGTGTTGGATCTTGTATGCCCAAGACACATACAAGATTGATATGGTTAGTATGTTATGATCCAGGTCGGGTCATACCCAATAACAAGCTAAGCAAACACCCATAAATATTTAATTGTTGATGACATCAAACAAATAAATATTGACACCAATTTAGAAAATGATTTTTCTAAAACGTTGCATTTGAAATAAAACAAATTATATGGATAATTTGTTCATGAGAAATTATTTGTTACATTATTTAAGTAAGTTGAATAATAACAAATAATAGTGTGTTAATATTATAAAATTAAAAGGGGTTTTAATTTTGTAAATCTTATGATTAAAAGAGTGTAAATTTTATAAAATGGAAAATGGGGGGGGACCTATTTTAAAAGGGCCATTTCAGCCGCCCCTTGTGTGGGGTTGTTGGTTTTTGGTCTTGGTTTAATACAAGACTTCATAACTCTTGCACTCTTCCAAGAACAACATACTTGCTCTCTCTCACATGCAAGAGTCTTCTTTCCTTCTTCTCTCCTAAAATTTTCGAATTTCTTGGCTGAATTTGAAGATCATCTTGGCTGATTTTGGGTTTTAGAAGAAGGAGTTGAATCTTGGTGTTCTACTACCTAACAAGTTAGGTGTTTGCTAAGGCTTGTGGGTATACAAGCTTGAGGACTTCTATTTGGAGGCTAGACATTCAAGAAGCATCATCATCTTCTTCTCATCCATATTACATCATCTTGATAGGTAGTTTCAAGAACACCCTGTGGTTGTTCTTTTCGGTTTTGATAGCATTTCATTTCACATATTTATATGATCCTTTGTTTATGGGTTTTGTTGTGGGTTAATATGGTTCAAATTTTCAGATTATAAAATACCTTTAACCACTAATATCCGCTCCATTTTTCAAGTTTAAATGGTTAAACTTACTTTGATAAACATGTAACAAAACCCAACAATGGCATCTAGAGCCGGTTATGTGGAATACTTGCTTCAAAAGTTCTTGAAAAGTTAGTTTTCATGGACTTTTTCAACCCATTAGGGGCTGTTTTGTTATGGGTGAATGCATCCCTTACGTTTCAAGGTTTAATCTTACATGCTTTAGTATAAAGCTTGAAAGATTAACATCAAATGGTTGATTATATTGTTTGGACAAAACCCTAAAGTTTTGTTCATGTTGGCCGAAACTTTAAGGCTGAAATAAGGGGTACATGGTTGTTCTTGGAAGTTGTATATGATACATATTTTGGTGCATAACATAGCCTTGACCTTATGTGTTTTGGTTTTGGTTGATTGTGATTTTGTCATGTTGGTTTTGTCTTGAAAGGGTTGTTATATTTGTGATTGTATTTTGGGTTGTAATTTATTTATTCATTTGGTTATGTAATAAATAGATTAGGTGCATTTCTTTTATTAGAAAAAAATTGTATTAGGATATAATTTTTTAAAAGAAGATGCACAAGATGAAGACCTAAAGACGGACACCAAAGACATGGACACTTGAAGTTTTTGATGTGGATTCAAGTGGGAGTTCTTGGACACATATGATGTGTCATTATTAACCATTAGGAAAGACCTTATGACAACACTTGTGATGGCAAACAAGTGTAGTCAACTTAGTGGCTATGGTTATGCACTTATGTTTGTATGATTATGCTTGTTTGGTTGTTTGTTCTATGATTGTTGTTTGATATTTGGATATGCATAACAAACTTATTAACAAACATAACAAGCTGAAAATTGATGATTCTTTATCATTAAGTGATTAATAAAAGGTTATTAAAAGGATTAATTACTTTAATAAAAAGGGGTTTTATTAAAAGGTGAACCATAGGGTACCTTGTATTTGAAAGCATGCAAATATAAGGTACATAGAGTTTTCTAAACTCGTATTATGAAAACTTAAAATTTCTTTTATGAACAAGTTTAACACCGTCCTTTTGCACAACACTTGAGTCACTTGGAAACTCTTAGTGGGACAAAGGTCACCTAACCATTTTGAGGGAACTTGTGATTTGAGGTAGGGATACCATATTTGTGGGATAAAGGTCACCTAACCACTTATGTTGGAAAACTCACATGTGTGTGGAAGTAGGGTGACTTGATTTGCAAACCATGTTTAATGGATCACCTACAATGTTTACTCCGACACATGCTAATGTTTACTTACTTTGTGTGAATGAATAATAAATATATACATTATTTACATAAGATCACCTACAATGTTTTCATGGACTTTTTCAACCCATTAGGGGCTGTTTTGTTATGGGTGAATGAATCCCTTATGTTTCAAGGTTTAATCTTACATGCTTTAGTATAAACCTTGAAAGATTAACATCAAGTGGTTGATTATATTGTTTGGACAAAACCCTAAAGTTTTGGTTCATGTTGGCCGAAACTTTAAGGCTGAAATAAGGGGTTCATGGTTGTTCTTGGATGTTGTATATGATACATATTTTGATGCATAACATAGCCTTGACCTTATGTGTTTTGGTTTTGGTTGATTGTGATTTTGTCATGTTGGTTTTGTCTTGAAAGGGTTGTTATATTTGTGTTTGTATTTTGGGTTGTAATTTATTTATTCATTTGGTTATGTAATAAATAGATTAGGTGCATTTCTTTTACAATGTGGTTTACAAAGGTGTTGATGGGATAAACGTGCCGACCACACATATGATGTTTAGGTCGATCCCATACCCTAGAAGTTGCAAAGGGTTGCAATTGTCAAAACGTTGACTACCTTGTTAATTTAAATAATGGGATAAAGGTCACCTAACTACTATTTAAATGTAACGTTGGATTCTAGATTTCAAAATTGTGTAAAACACTTATAAGGGTTTTAATTATTAAAATATGAATGATATCGAAAATACTAAAATTGAACTTTGTTAAAATTTTGTAGAAGGCTACGAACAATAATGAAAATAATGATATCCCATCCGCTCACTCACTATCACTAAGGACCATTCTCCAAAAGGAGCGTCTAAACCATAATAACTTTATAGATTGGTTTCGAAACTTGAGAATAGTTCTCAATCAAGAGAAACGATCGTATATTTTAGACGATCCGATTCCCGATCAACCTAATGAGGAGGATGAGGACGCCTTTATGAATTGGGTAAAATACACCGAGGACTCAGTCCAAGTGTCTTGCCTCATGTTGGCAAGTATGACTCCGGATCTCCAAAAGGAGTATGAACATCATGGAGCGTACGACATGATTACCCTGTTGAAGGAAACGTTCCAACAACAAGCAAGGGTAGAGCGCTTTGAAACGGTTCGAGCACTCCATGCATGTCGTATGGATCACACCCAATCAGTTTCATCTTATGTACTTAAGATGAAAAGCCACATTGACCGCCTCGAAAGGCTGAATTGTCCCGTCTCAAAGGAGTTGGCCACGGATTTGATCCTCAACTCTTTGTCAAAAAGGTTTGACAACTTTGTTATGAATTATAACATGAACGGGTGGGACAAGAACATAAGTGAGCTTCACTTTATGCTCAAAACTGCCGAGGCGGCCATGGGTAAAAAGGTTTTACCCGTTCTCACCATCGATGAAGGTGGGAACAAGAAGAGGCCTCACCCCGCACCCAAGGCAAATGTTGCCAAGGGCGAAGGGTATGTTAGGGGAAAGGGGAAGGGAGTGGTAAGAGCGCCACCATCAAAACAAGCGGAGAAGAAGCAAAAGGTTGCTTCAAATGACCCATGCTTTATGTGTGGGGAGATTGGACATTAGGCAAGAAATTATCCAGTCCATCTCAAAGAGTTGCAAGCAAAGAGGGATGCTGGGCAAACCTCAGGTACAATTTTCATGATTCATATTGATCTAAATTTAGTATCCTCAAACACATGGGTATTGGATACCAGATGTGGAACTCACATATGCAACTTATTGCAGGGTTCAAAAGAAGTAAAGACTTCAAGAAAGGGTGTTAGGACCGAGTACGAACTGGTACTAACCGAATCTACGTGAAACCAGATCAAATAGTGCGGAATTCTATTTGATTGGCGATCCAATCAGGGAGAACATTAATTTGATCAAAACTAATGATTGGAAAACATTAAGAATTGATTAGGAATGATCAGAAATGCTCTATGAAGTTGGAAGGGACGACTTGGACGTTCTGGGACGGCTAGGGTTGTGAATTCTCGAAGTGTTCCCTTTTTCCACGAATTAAGTGGTATTTATAGGTTTGGAGTCTTCATTCGAGCGACTAAACCATCAGCATGGTTCAGTCGTGCGACTAAAACATACGGTTGCTCCATTTGTACGACTGAAGGTCCAGTCGTGCGACTGAGTCAATCTCATGTTACAATCGTGCGACTGATTTAGTCTCCTGGTTCAGTCGTGCGACTGGTCCATTAGCATGAAGTGTTCAAGCGTATGGTCCATTAGCATGGTCCATTCGCATGAGAACTTCATATAATTCACAAACCTATATAGTTAGTTCAATATACGTTATCACATCATAAACAATGAAACATTAAACATTTTAAGCATCAACCACATATTGTATTTCATTTATACTCATTCAATAAAACATATTCATTCATTCAAGAGTCTTTCATTACATATATCAAACGATTACATCAATGTAACAAAATGAAAGTCATTAAACATTTAAGTACATTAGAACTAGAACTAGGGACATGTGTACTAACAAACTCCCCCTTGGACCTAGTTCTACCTATTCTTTGACTTCCTTTGCAAACTCTTCATATCTCTTGAATCTTTCTTCTTTTGAAACCCCAGCATGAATATCAAATGCAAAACATAAACGTATAACTTGTTGAAACTGAAGTGCTTGCATGATATCCAGCGTATCAAAAAACAGTGGCCACTTGTACAAAGTATATACATTGTTTGCTGACAAGTTCATGAGCCACATTAGGTCGAACACCCTTATTGTCTCCAAAGTCCCCTTTCTATCCAACACAATGACGGCTTCTCTAGTACGCCAATCATAGTACCACCATTTAAAATGGGGTGTAAAGTCTTGTGGCATCTCCCTCATAGGTATACGAGACATCGTGCGCGGAGGTTGCCATTTCAAGACAACTGTCGGCCTTCCAGTAATGGGATTAACTTCAGACCTTTTGATATACCTCGTCGGTTGTTGAGGTCTGAAGTTAACCCACCTGGTGCGGTACTCTCTTTCAATGCAGCCTCAAACCAGCCTGACATCTTCTTTGGGTCGGCATATAATAACTTTAGGCGTGCCAGCTGGTTGAGCTCAAAACCGGGAAAAGTCTTTAGATCATGTGGAGATCTAAAGTACTCTATTCCCCTCTCCCTCTTCACTGCGTAAACAATAAGATCCTCAAAGTATGCCCATGCTATGATCTTGCCTGACACCTTGAGATGCTTCTTCACTTTGTACAGCTTGGTGTAGGCACTTGGCTTTGGTGCAGCGCGCTGGGCTCGGATCTCTGCGAAGCAAGCCGCCCATTTAGCCTTTCTGATGTCCATATCGGCGTCTGAGGCTTGGGCTTGGCTTGTTGATGTCTCTGCTTCCTTTTCCATTTGATTCAGCGTCTCAAATGTATCACTGTCGAGAGTACTTCCCAAGTTGGGAACCACATTTCCCTCTCTGTCAGTGTACTCTGGATAATGTTGGGCTGTGACGTCCTCAATCTCTATCTCATCCACATCATTGAGCTCATCATCACTAGCCACATCAAAAGTTGGAGCGTCCTTGATAATCTCATCCGGGTTCAGCCAGAACATTTTAGCAAGTTGCTCGTCATTAAGGTCGTGAATTATTTCTCCTTCTTCAGGAGTATAACTCACAGACCTCCTAACTATCCCTTGCAAATCAAGTATCATAGTTAATTGAGACTTTATTTGCTGTAGGGGAGCAATATCATATTCATCTTGCTGAGATGTTTGATCTGCTTGAATGAAACATGTAAACACACCAATAGTTAGTAAGTGATCAAGACAATCAAACATTTGATAATGAAATATAAACATTAATTTACATAACATTAATACATGATTCAAGTACAAAGATTTCAAAAATACATAGACATCTAAACGTTACTTTTGTCCTGAATCATGTCGGGATCTTCTGTAGTCGGAGATGTAGGTAGGGCAGAGGATGATGCTCCTGGTCTTGCTTGCGCTTTTTTCTTCTTTCCTGACCTGGAGTTGAGGTAGATGCAGCTGCATCTCCTTCTTGTTCATCATCATCTTCCCGCCTCTCTCTGGGCTCTCCATCATCACTCACCTCATCATCATCACTGTCATCATCTTCACCACCACCACCACCACCATCATCATCATCATCATCATCATCATCATCATCATCATCATCATCATCATCATCTCCTTCTCTAATCTTAAGAGGCTCATCCTTAGATCCTTTAAGCTTGATCATGATGGTCTTATTGGCAGCCTCCAACTCCTCTAGCTTCTTTGCTGATTCCAGCTTATGCTCTTAGAGTTAGGCAATCTACTGGGCTTGCTGTGAGATCTACTGAGCTTGGGTAGCATTGAGCTCTTCAAGCTGACGTATCTGCGCAGTCTTCTCCTCATCAGTAGCCAACAGCTTCAGCACCATACGGTTTAGTGCTAAAAGCTGTTCCTCCACTCCAATGGGAGGAAGGGATGATCCTGTAGGAAATGTGGGATGGGATGATGGTCCGGCTTGGTGGCTGGTGGTGGTAGTGGTGGCTGTGGTGAATATGGGAGGTGGTGAATGAATGGGTGGAGAAGTATGGGGTGTAGCAGTGGAAGGTGGAGGTGTGGTAGTAGTAGTGGGTGGTGTGGTAGTAGTGGTAGAGGTGGTGGTAAGTAGTGTAAATATAGGCCTCTTCCCCTTCTTCCAATAGGGCTGAGCCATCCTCTTCTTCCGTGTCTCTTTTGACACGGAGGCTCCCCTTTGGCTGCTGGGTTCATCTGGGGCGTATGATGGATCAGTAACAGCCTCCCCAGACTCACCCTGGCGTCCACCTACCGCCCTCATGCGTCTCTCAGTGGCCACGACCCGGCTTCCTACCGTTCTTACTAGAGGCTCTTCGTCTGACTCCTCCTCCTCATCAGGCTGAAACTCCTGATGGAATCCAACAGTCTCTATATCTCCATGGGTAGGTGGTGGAGATGTAACATCAGCAGTAGTGGCCCTAGGTTGAGAGGGGCCGGTATCTCCACCATCACCCCTGTCATCGTTATCTGAGTCGTTAACTGGGAGCACAATCTGCTCTGTGTCCGAATCACTGTCATCGTGGCGCCACTTTCACCTAGCTGGTGCCACATAATCCCCCTGGGCCAGATGCCCGAACAGTCGCCTCACGGGGGGCTTGACCTGCTTGCCCCGATACACCTTCATCCGTCCGAGGGTGGTATCATCCATCACCTCATGGACCATGGCGTCCTCCTTCTCCTTGGGCAGCGAAGGGAGCTTCTGATTGATAATCATCTGCATAAAGCGTGGGTACATGCAGAAGCTCTCTTTGCCCTTCGCCTCGATGTTCTCCACCAGATAGGTGAAGATCATCCTCGAGAAGCTGAATGGGTGATTCAGCACCAACGCCACGTAGGCGTTCTGCATCTGATCTGATAACTCATTGAAGCCTCCCTTACGTAAGGCGATGCATCTCAACAGCACGTGGGCTAAGTACTTGAATGGGGGCACATGTTGCTCTTGTTGAGCACACCTGCGTTGATGTCCCCCGAGTACCTAGCCCTCAGAAAACATCCTCGAACAGTAAGGGGATACAGTTGTGTGGGGCAATCAGCATCATCTCCAAACTCTAGCACAGTCATGATATCCTCCTCTGTGATCTCTATAGCCTCCCTAAAGATGGAACTCCTGATACGATGGGGCTCGGAGGACCTGTCAACTACAGCGCTTTCCCAGAAAGCCTGCTGAACTGATCTATACGGTGTGCACGGTGTCGAGATAGCACGAAAGATCCTCGATCTCCATAGAAAAGTAATGATACCGGAGAACTCAGCTGCGTTGCGAGATGACAGATCAAGATGAGCACAAATGTTATGTTTTGTGCTCTTCGTCCAACGACTCGCCATCTGTGACACAAAGTACATAAACGTTAGTAATTGTCAATGAGTAACAGTTTGATTCAATGAACTTGAAAACTTTTGTTCAGTCGTGCGAACGAACTATGCGACTGAGATCTAGTCATGCGAATAGACTGAGCAACTGAGATCTAGTCGTGCGAATGAGTTCATATATAAGACTGAGTCATGCGATTGGGCTTAGACGTATGTTCTCTCATGCGTTTACCTCAGTCATTCAATTGAACTCATACGTATCGTTCAGTCGTGCGATTGAGAAATTCGTCCATCTCAGTCGTGCGATTGAGCCATTCTCATAGCTCAGTCGTGCGATTGAAGTTCATTAGGGTGTCCATTCGCATGACAGACTGTTTGTACATTCAAATTCAAATTTTGAGCAAAACATGATGTTAGAAGTTGTGGCTTGGCTCATTAGGTTCGCAAAAGTCCGACTAACCTCCTAATAACTTTTATTTGATCAAGATACTTAGTTTTAATGGTTTATTTGTCAAACTAAGTCTTGGTTCTATGTAGATATTAAGTTCGATTATTTGGACATGTATTTACAGATCTTTGAGGTTGAACATCGTCGCGCAATACCTGTAGAGTCAGTACAAATCATCAGAATACGTTAAACCAAGGTCTATATTGATCGAATGAAATTTTGGCAGAGTGAGTTTAGGTCGTGCGTTTGAGTGGGCGATTGGAATGAATGAACAACTGCGACCGACTCCCCCTCTATTTATACTAGGGTTTCCTCCAGTCGTGCGATTGAACCTAGTCGCATACTTGATTCGTGCGACTGAGAGTCAGTCGTGCGACTGGCTCATTCGGTCACCTTCAGTCGTGCGATTGAGGGTCATTCGTGCGACTGTCACAGTCGGTCACCTCCAATCGTGCGATTGAGAGTCATTCGTACGACTATCACAGTCGGTCACCTCCAATCGTGCGATTGGGTTCATACGTATGGTCCAATCGTACGACTGATCCATACTCATGGTCCAGTCGTGTGAATGGCTCATACTTATGATTTTTAACTTTATGACCATTTGACACTTAGCCCCTTTTAGCAGTTGATAAATGTTTTGAGCATTCGATCATCTCAGACATGACCATTTTAACTTAAAGAAGCTTTAATCACCTCAGACGTGATCCATTTATCCACCCGATCACCTTAGACGTAATCCATTTATCCACCCTTTCACCTCAGACGTGATCCTTTTATCCACCCGATCACCTCAGACGTGATCCTTTTAATTTTCTTCAGAAACAGGTTATTTAAGATTAACGTTCAGTTCTTTTTATGACATTCATAGAGATAAATCTTGTTGCACAGTCCGACACTGACACACTACAAACAAAAACTTGAAAACTAGAAACACTTAACTAAATTAGTGAAATAAAACTATTTTTGTGATTTTGTTTGGGTAGAGTTGAAGACATTTTTAATAGTCACTTTAAAATGATTCTTCCCCTGAGCAGAACAGCCTATTTGCATTAACTTCAGTTCTAAGACAGATTCATATGGAATCAGACAAGCATAAACGTAATTTCTTAGAACTTTTTGTTAATATATTGAAAAGGAAACTACATATTTACATATCACAGTTTCTCATTCATCTAGGTCTTCTAAGCGCCAACTGGAAATCATGCTTGGTCTGTTATGTAACACAAATTGATTTTGAACATAAGGTGGTGCAGTCACGACGATTATTGGTATACTTGTCCACTTAAGTCCATACACAGATGTAAGGCCCCGCTCCCGGGCACCTCACAGTTGGTTGTCATCACACATAAAACACATATTTGATATAAACTTAATAAAATAATGCAGCGGAATTGATAAAAAGGGGTTATTCTCATTTCATCATAAAAGCTTTTACAATGCATTACATCGTGATTTAAATACAAAATACAAGCCTTCTTCACAATGCCTAACTTTTACTATGATTGTTGCTGAAGCATATGAAACCAAGGATTTCTTAAGTAATCCCGTTTATGTGAATCCTCAACAATCATAGGGTCATATACAGTGACCTCTAGTATAAAAACATAAAATTTTTCATCATAAAGGAGATTTCCTTTAGTAGTCCCGTACATCGGAACCCTAAGGAATCTCCTAATGGCATGCAACATAATGTGTTGCGTGCATTATGGGCCCACAACACATTGTGTGGCAGCATTATCAAAAGGAGAATGCCATCCCAAAAGAGCTGAGTAGCCGCCTTGTGCCATCCCCAGCAACACTACCTGCCAACTGGAAACACATAAAAAGTCAGCGTTGCTGAGTGAGTTCTAGTTTTATAATAAACATACTTTATTTACATCATAAACCATTCTTTCACATGATCATACATCATACGTACACAGAGATAATATTCATTATTATCTTCATCATTCGTTATACATCATTATCTTTAACTTCTCATATGGATCCTGTCAGGCTTTACCCACTTCATAGCACTCGACTATGATTACTGTGGTCGAATGACAAGGATCCCATTTCATTCTTACTTGCACATTGAATTCTGATGTACCAACACCATATGCTATACCTTGATTAGTCTTAGCTACTGGGCCGTTAATTAATAGAGCGTATGCCACAGTAGCCTTAGCTACTGGGCCGTGAATCTAAGCGTATGCCACAGTACTAGTAGGTAAGCGGTAGAGGTACCATGACCATGGTCAATCACAAAGAAGGACCAATTGACTTATTCAATGTTTGCAAGACCTAATTTGTTTGTTCGTTAATGCATGTATTCATCTTCGTTTTACCCATTCATTCGTTCATTAATACATGCATTCATCGTCATGTTCCTCTTTCTTTATCTTTCACTTTACGTTACATAGTACTTCGTTTATTCATTGTCATAATACATGAGTCGTGAAAGATATACGTACATCATCATAAGGAACACACACTTATATCAATCGTACATCATCATACATGGCATCATACATACGTAGCCTACATCAACAGTCATCTACAGACACTTACAGGAACGTCCACATAAGGACTTACTTCCGCATTTATCCCGAAAGCTGGGACTTGACTATGCATCTCCTCGGGTGCAACATCTCTAATTGTCCCTCCTAAACCTTGGGGACTCATACTAACACATCATACAAGCACATATGGGCCACAATCGTACCTTAAGCATACTACTCGTGATTATACCTCAAATAGGTCAATCATACATAATTCCATAAACAAGTTTATATGTATTCCAGCCCCAAAATCGTTTAAAACAAGTAAATGAGGGGTCCTAGAAACTCACCTGTGCTTGACAAGCAGCTTCTTAATCAAGCTTTAAAGATGAGGGTCACTCTACACTGCCTGTAGATACGTTAACACTCAAAAGAGTTAATTTCTGCCTAAATTCGCTAATAGTTTCGCCCGTAGTTTCGCCCTAGCGAAAGTGTAGCTTCGCTAGGCGAATCAGTAGCTTCGCTAGGCGAATCAGCAGTTTCGCTGCTAATTTCGCTGGGCAGCATTCCGCCAGTTTCGCTGATCAGATTCGCTACCTTAAGCGCCCAACTTTCGTTGGAATTCCCTAGTTTCGCAATGTCTAAGGGTTAACCTGGGCACCGGCGAAGTTATCATAGAATCTATAGTTTCGCCCAAGAGAAAGTGTAGTTTCGCTGCAGCGAAACTGTAGTTTCGCTGAAACTACTAATTTCGCTGCATAGTTTCGCTGGATGAGTGCTTAAATTCGCAGAACGAGCTGAAATTTATGAATCAGCCCATTTTAACCCAAAAATCCAATCTTTTCCACCCAAACCCTTGGGTTATCATCCAGGAAGCTATATCTAAGCTTATTACATGTTTTCTTACCCAAAATCATGCGTTTTTGGGCGATTTGTGCCACTTTTAAACCCCAAAAACCCAAATCCGGTTTTTCACCAAATTGAGCAATTACACTACGTTTCTTACCTGGATTCTTGTTGTTTAGGAGTCCACAAACACCAGCCTTCGATCTCGACCAACCGAGCCTCGATCCGACACTTTCTCTCTCTACACTTTCTCTCTCTAGAAATAGGTGTTGAGTGCAAATGAGAGTTACTCAGCTGATCCATCTATTATATATACCATACGGCGTTCCCGCGACCCCAAACTCGTTAAACTCGTGACCCCAAGGGTTAACTCGGTCTAACACCCACAACCATCCCATTTTATATAAATGGTCCCAACTAAGCCCATAATTATTATTTGACTTGCTTGGAAAATCTTCTGGGTATTACAACAGATTTTTGACACACATCAGTGATAATTAAGTGGATTTGACCAACAAGTGTTTGTGCTTCCCACTAGTATATGGTAATCAATCTTCCTCAGGAGATTTTTGAGCGGTCCGGTGGTTAAGAAGATTTTGGTTCTAAGAGCTTTCAAAGAGATGCAAAGCCTCAGGTCAATGCCATCGTACAGCAGAGAGGCGCAAACAACAGTGAATTCTTAGAACGGATAGGTTATGCTAAGCCTCAGGTCAGTGCCATCGCACAGCAGAGAGGTGCAAGACCTATCTTCTTCTTAGAGCAGTATACTTTAATATACATTTCAGCAGTGACTTTTGTCATCTTTTGCTCTGCTTTTCGGGTCTTTGCACACATTTATGGCATTCAATTGCTCCTCACCCCTTATTGGAAATTGATTGATTGTGCAAACCAGGGATACCATGGGAACCCACAACTTGTTGATAGATTCAGGTTTAAGTGAATCACCAATGATGTCTACTAGTCTTTGTGTTGAACCTACCGATACATCGTATAATGGACTAGCACCTCCCTAGACCTACTTTCTCCGTGTAATTACAGTAATAGACAAGCATACTATCATTTTTCCAATATGTTAGACTTAGAGTTGTCAGACTTATGATTTTCTGTGATTTAAATTAAACATTGCAAAAATGGAAAATCTTTTTGGTGTTCCAAGTAACACGACGCCTATGTACTATCACTTTCCATAGTGTTGAATCACTTTCTTAAATTTGTTGTTTTTGCCTTTTTGGCTTATCTGCTCCCCCCTTTTTTTTAAGTAAATAAATACTAAAACTAAACTAATCCCCCTAAAATACTAAAACCGCAAATATTTTTGTGTTTTTGGATTTTTTAAGACAGGAAATTAAATAAGATAAATAAAAGAAAATAAAAGAAAAAAGAAACTACGCAAGTGTCGGACTAAGCATTTGCATCTTCTAGAATTACGTCACATTTCTATTTCACGCCGTTGACCTCTAACAGATATAAAAATCTGGGTTTATCAAAAGGTTTAGTGTAGAGGTTGGCGCGTTGAAAATCCGTGTTTATTTTAATCACATCAATTAATTGTTTTTCATAGCAATCACGTATGAAATGATATTTTATGCCGATGTGTTTAGTCTTAGGGTGATGAACAGGATTTTTAGTCACAGCTATGGCAGCAGAATTACCAACAAATATAGGAGTGTTAGAAAATTGCAAACGGTTGTCCCGCATTTGCTGTTGAATCCAGATGATTTGTGAACAACAACTTGCAGCAACAACGTATTCAGCTTCACATGTTGACAGAGCAACAGATGTCTGCTTCTTGCATTGCCAGGTGACTAAACGCCTTCCAAAGAACTGACACCTTGCTGATGTGGACTTGAAGTTCATCTTGCAGCCACCGTAGTCTGAATCGCTATAAGCAGTTAGCTCAAAGTCATCATCATGAGGATACCACAACCCCAGTGTTGGAGCACCCTTCAGATAACAAAAAATCCTTTTCACCCCGATCAGATGATTTACTTTTGGTTTGGCTTGATATTTGGAGCATAGACATGTGGCGTACATGATATCCGGACGTGAGGCAGTGAGATACATGAGAGATCCGATCATCCCACGATACATAGTGGCATCCACCAAATCCACATTATCATCTGGTGCCACATCATGGTTTGTGGCGAGTGGGGTACCGGCAACAGTGACATTTTCCATATCAAATCGACTTAGAATGTATCCAACATACTTAGTCTGATGCAGAAAAATACCGGCAGGTGTCTGATCCACCTGTAAACCTAGGAAGAACTTCATCTCTCCCATTGCACTCATTTCAAATTCTGCCTTCATCATCGATTCGAATTCTTTACATAATTCTTCGTTTTGGGAACCGAAGATTATGTCATCCACATAAATCTGCACCATTAGTAAATCACTATCTTTCTCTTTGATAAACAACGTGCAGTCAATCACACCCCTGCGAAAACCATGTTTTAATAGGTGGGTGGAGAGCTTCTCATACCATGCTCGAGGAGCTTGATATAGCCCATACAGAGCCTTGTCTAGCTTGTAGACTCTGTCCCGATGATAAGGATCTTCAAATCCTTCAGGTTGACTGACGTATACTTCTTCACGAATTTCCCCATGAAGGAATGCACTTTTAACATCTAGCTGATAAACCTTGATCTTCATGTAGGATGCATAGGCCAGAAAAATGCGAATAGCTTCCATCCTAGCCACTGGTGCAAACACTTCATTGTAGTCGACTCCCTCGAGTTGTCTGAATCCTTGAACAACCAATCTTGCCTCGTTTCTGATTACTACACCTTGGTCGTCTTTCTTGCAGCGCAGCACCCATTTAGTGCCAATCACCTTAACTCTTTTAGGCCTATCCACGAGCGTCCACACTCCAAGCTTCTTGAACTGTAGCAGCTCTTCCTGCATAGCATTTACCCAGGCCTCGTCCTTCAGGGCATCACTTACATGTTTGGGCTCAACTTGAGAAACAAAACATTTGAAAGCAACATCATGCACGTAACCCTTTTCCATAATAGCAGCAAAATCAGCAGAGTATAGTTGATTCCTCGTCTACCCAGAATGGAGATCCCTAATGATGGATTCCTGGGGATGATTCATACTAACCCTTGTCATAGGTGTCGTAGGAACGACCACTTCAGTATCCATGTTTGTGACTACAGGTTTAGCATTCAGATTCCCTGATGCGTTCTCAACATTTGTTGAACTATCAGCTTGATTGAAATTATTCTCAATACCTGCTTCAACTGTTTCTTCATCATCTGATGAGACATCACTAACGTCCTGAGCAGTTTCTGAAGAGGCAGAAGCAACACTAGTTGGTAATGTATTACTAAAATCCAGATTTGGAGCGTTTAAGACATCGTACATCATCTGTGCAGCAATCTTGTCATCTGAACATGCTGGAGGAAGGTTGAAGGATTTGAAAAATCCATCATAATCGAAGAATGAAGATGGACCTTTCCCAACAGGGGGTGGTGTATCTTTGCACATCTACGTTGCACCACACTTCTACCTGTACTGTAGAATTGTTATAGACTCGTTTGTCAGGTATGCTGTATCCGAGAAAGATGCCTTCATCCGCTTTCTCACTAAACTTGCCCTCTGGAGTTTTCTTCATAACATACATGGAGCCCCGAATGGTTCCAGATAACTCAAATTTGGTTTGCGTTTCTGAAGCAACTCATAACAAGTCTTACCATGTCGCTTCACTACCAATTCCTGGTTAAGAGTGTAGCATGCATTGGCAACTGCTTCATTCCAGAATTGTACTGGCAGCATTGAATCTGCCAACATAGTCCTTGCCGTTTCTATCAAGCTCCTACTCTTGCGTTCAGCAACTCTATTCATCTGTGGCGTGTATGCAGAGGAGAACTGATGAACAATCCCCTTTTCATTACAGAATGCATCCATCCATTGATACTTGAATTCAGTCCCACTGTCTGAACGAACCTTCCTTACCTTCAGTTTGTACAGTGATTCCAGTGTGGTGATGAGCACTTTGAACGATTCAAAAGTCTCTGACTTAGCTTTCAGAAACATCACCCACGAGAATCTCGAGTAGTCATCAGTGACCAGAAGCAGTACCAGTCTCCTGTTATACTCCTTGTGCTGATAGGACCAAACAGATCCATATGAAGAAGCTCTAGGGGCATCTCAATAGAATTGATGTTCTTGGACTTGTGAGATTTCTTGGTCTGCTTTCCTTTCTTTCATGAGACACAAAAATCCGGAAGTTGGAAGTTCTTTACAATTACTCCCTCAACTAAGTTGTTCTGAATCAGATGATTCATCTTCTGAGGATTTATGTGTCCTATTCTCCTGTGCCATGAAATGGAATCCTTCTCTGTTGCCTTTGATAAGAAGCACTGAGCAGTGGACTCAGTTTTAGAAGCCTTAGACATGCCCGAGACGTACAAATCATTGTACCTTGAAGCTAACATTAGTACATGCTCCTCAGGGATATCCATTTCCTTCTTCAGAATGTAACATTTTATATTGTCGAACATAACTTTAAAACCCTTGTCATATATCTGAGAAACTGAAAGTTAATTGTTCTCCAACTGTTGAACATAATTTACCTTATCAAATTTTACCTTCCCATTACCTACTTCTCCGTGAGCTGTGATGTACCCACCTTTGTTACCAGCAAAGGAAACATGTCCCCCTTTAATTTGTTTGACATTGAAAAGGAGAGAGTGATTCCTAGTCATGTGCCTGGATGCCCACTATCAATAATCCATGTGTTGGTAGAAACACTATAGAGGACAACCTACACATAAACAGAAAAAGATTAGTTAAGGAGGGGGACCCAAGCCTTTACTGGCTTGGGTTTCCAAGAGGAATCACACATCACAAACTCCACCCACTGTCCATTTGGAGTTAGTGAAACCTCATTCTTCTGCTTATCCTCAATATCAGACACATCAGATATTTTAGCTTTCCACAGACCATCCTTGTGTAAGGATTGTTTGTGGTAAACCGATGACTGATTAACAGTTTGAACTTTAGGTCTATTTTCAAAAATTGGTTTTGCCTCAGGCATCACAGACTTGCCTGTGGCTTATCTGTGTTGTCTTTGGTGTTCGGAAGGGGTGTAAGACCTAGCAGGTGTTTTAGACCTCTGTTTTGAAAAAGTTGGTTTAACTTCCTGAACTAATTCAATTTTACGTCTAGGTGTCTGATAGCGAGGACAACATGAATAAATGTGTCCTCTTTGTCCATAGTTATAGCATGATCTTCTTTCAACAGGACTAGGAGATCTTTTGTGGGGTGGGGAGTACATTTCAGGATTGGTCCTTTTGGTTTCAACCTTTGGTTTTTCACCTTCTTTGACAAATTTAATTTGTTTAATATTTGGTTGTTTTGTCTTTTCACATTGTTGAAATCTTGCTTGACCGGTTTAGACTGAGTTGTTTTTGATAGTTTTGGTTTTGACACAGCAGTCCGTGATCCCAAACCAAGAGGCACATGATCATCCTCTACCACCCAGTCCCCAATTAAGACCTCATCTTTTGTGCCCAAAGTTGATACCTTCTGATCAGTCACCTGAGGTGCAGGTTTAACTACAGTGTCAGGAGCACTGACCAAAGGAGTAGTCACCACATGATCCTTGATAGGATTATTGTTAACAGGATGATGTTTTGTGTTCAATAAAATCTCATGTGGTGGAGGCACAACTTTATAACCAAGCCCTTCCCCATTGTTTCTTTCTTTAACCAAGTTTTTAATGATATGTGAGGAACTAGCTAAACTATGCAGTCTTTGTTTTAATGACTCATTTTCCACTTGAAGAGTAGCTTTGTCCTTTTTAATTTCCTCAATTGAATTTAAATAAAACTTTATGTCATTTTCTTGGTTAAAAGCCACAACCTCGGTTTCCCTTAGTTGTTTTCTCAATAATTCAAATTTCTCTTTAAAACTGCTTTCTTTTTGCTTCAACACTCTGTTAGCCTTAGTGCAAAGTTTTAAGTCATTTACCAAGTTATCATTATGTTCTAATAACCTAGTGAATTTTAAATCAATGCATTCCCTAAACTGATTGCATTCAACACAAGCATGTTTATCGAATATGGTTTCTTTAGATTCTACTTGTGCAGAGTTTGAGGTGCCAGCAACAAATGCAACCTGGGGTTCCTGGTGAGGTTCAGAAGCATCATTCAGTTCATTCTCTACCAGATGATCAACAGTAGCGGTTGAGTCATTTACATCAACAGTATCAAACTCAGCCAAGTTTTCCCCCTCACTTGCTGAGTCATCATTTAGATCCTCAACCAACGCGATATTAGCTTCACCGTCAGATAAGAAGCGAAAAGACCAGTCTTGACCTTCATCACCTTGTGCCACCGTTTCTTTGGAGTCCTGATTGGTTGTAGCTATCTTCTTGTCTTTTTCTTGTCTATTGGTTGATGAAAACGGGTTACCATTTCCTATTTTCTTAGGTTTAACACACTCTCTCTTGAAATGGCCTTTTTCTCCATAGTTGAAATAGGTGACCTTTGACTTGTCCAATCCATAATTTGTATCCTTTGTGGCCACTAGATTCTGTCCCGTTTTCTTGACGAATTTCTTAGCTCTTCGCACAGCACTAGCTAGAACCCACATGATATCCATCCTCTCTAGCTCGGTCTCATCCACTTGCTCGTAATCTTCATCTGCTAAGTGACAGTTACCAATCTTCCCTGCTACTAACGCATTATACGAATGGACCATAATAGTAAGTAAATCCATATGCTCCTTAGAAACTTCCACAGTTACGTTGCTCAGATTCTCTATCGTTAACTTCATTGGTTGAGCTTCTGCAGATGCACTTTGAACGTATTGAACACTTGATGAACCACCTGACTCACAACCTGAAGATGCACTTTGAACGGTTGCAGATTTGTTAGACATGAAAGAAGTCTGCAAGGGTGCACTCGAAGAAGCAGTAGTAGGAGCCACATTGTAGAGAGATGGATTCTGAGTGTAGGTTCCCTTTTTGGACTTGTACTTCTATCGTAGCTCTTCCTCTCTCAGTTTCAGAATAAAGTCATTATAATCCAACGTTTCTAGCACTTCATTATGTCTTAAAGTGGAAACAAATGAATCCCACTTATCAGGTAAACCATCAGCCAAAGTCGACACTTTATCTTCCATAGATGTTTTTAACTCCACGAGTGTGCAGTTCTCTCATCAAATGATAGAAGCGATCGATAATGTCGTCCGGACTCTCATTTCCGATTGACGAGAAGTTATCAAACTTCTTCTTCAAAGCTTTAGCCTTTAGAGACTTAAGCGTTACATTTCGTTCATAACGTTTCTCCAGAGCCTTCCATAACTTCTTGCACTACTTGTGCTCTGAGAACTGATGGAAAATATCCTTTGGGATGGACTGTGTCAACAATGCATTGGCCTTCTTCTCAGCATTGTACGCAACCTTTTGCGATCATTCAAACCACTTAGAGTCAGTGGAACACCGTCAGCTCCAACTAGCATAGTGTAGTCAGTCTCAGTTATGTTCCATAAGTTGGTGGCCACTCCATTCAAATGAATTTCAAACCATTGCTTCCATTGAGGATATTCGTCAAGTGTCAGAAGCTTTGGTGGTTTCTTGTGGTTGCCGATCTCATTCTCCAAAAGTAGGAGATTCTGAATTCTGGAGTCCTTCCCAGCTGAGAAAGTAAAGTGTTGTTCATCCATGATGACTTTATCTGAAAAACTTGACAAACTAACTGACTGATGCGACTGGGGAATGCGAATGAGACTCAATCGTGTGATTGAAGTCAACCGTACGATTGAAGTGTGCGACTGAATTCACACGTGCGATTGAGGTCAATCGTGAGAATGAATATGTGCGAATGAACTATACGACTGAGCTGAACCAAATGAATGAGCTTAAACGTGCGAATGAAACGGACGATTGGACCAATCATGCAAATGAGCTGTGCATATGAAGTTCAGTCGTGCGATTGAATCAATCGTGCGACTAAGACGTCTGACTTCGAAATTTTTCAAAATTTTCACTCGATTCGACCAAAAACACGATTTTGAAAACCCTAGACGGCTAGAACTCGAAAATGCGAACTTTTGAACACATGCACTCGTAAAAATCAAATTTTAATGCAAAAGGAACTGATCTTTGATTGAAAAATGTTGATTTTTGCAAAAACGTGATTGAATCCACGTAGAATCAAGAGCCAAAGCTCTGATACCACTTGTTAGGACCGAGTACGAACTGGTACTAATCGAATCTACGTGAAACCAGATCAAATAGTGCGGAATCCTATTTGATTGGTGATCCAATCAGGGAGAACTTTAATCTGATCAAAACTAACGATTAGAAAACGTTAAGAATTGATTAGGAATGATCAGAAACGCTCTATGAAGTTGGAAGGGACGACTTGGAAAAATCTGGGATGGCTAGGGTTGTGAATTCTCGAAGTGTTCCCTTATTCCACGAATTAAGTGGTATTTATAGGTTTGTAGTCTTCATTCGTGCGACTGAACCATCAGCATGGTTCAGTCGTGCGACTGAAGCATACAGTTGATCCATTCGTATGACCGAAGGTCCAGTCCTGCGACTGAGTCAATCTCATGTTACAATCTTGCGACTAATCCAGTCTCCTGGTTCAGTCATGCGACTGGTCCATTAGCATGAAGTGTTCATGCGTATGGTCCATTATCATGGTCCATTCGCATGAGAACTTCATATAATTTACAAACCTATATAGTTAGTTCAATATGCATTATCACACAATAAACAATAAAACATTAAACATTATAAGCATCAACCACATATTGTATTTCATTTATACTCATTCAATAACACATATTCATTCATTCAAGAGTCTTTCATTACATATATCAAATGATTACATCAATGTAACAAAATGAAAGTCATTAAACATTTAATTACATTAGAACTAGAACTAGGGACATGTGTACCAACAAAGGGAATGTTAACCTCTACATGGGGAATGGGGCAAAAGTTCAAGTTGAAGACCGAGGGGACTACATCTTGAAACTTCCAAATGGTTTGGAAGCAATTTTGAACAATGTTTTGTATGCTCCTAGTATGACTAGGAATAATATTTCTGTTTCTCAATTAAGACGATATGGTTATGTTTTAACATTTATTGAAAATGAAATTCATGTTTCTTTAAATAACATCTTTTATTTTAAAGCTATTCCTATTAATGGTATTTATGAATTGGTTCGTGAAAACACATATATGATAGCTCATTGTACCAAACCACCAGCAAGAAACTCAAATTGGATTTGAGTGATACCTATCTTTGGCATTACCGTCTTGGTCATATAAACAAGAAGCACATACAAACACTTCAAAAGAACGGTCTTTTAAAAGCAAATGAATATGATTCATTTGATGTATGTGAATATTGTTTACAAGCTAAAATGACTAAGGAACCTTTTAGTGGCAAATCCGAAAGGGAAAAAGATTTATTAGGAATCATACATTTGGATGTATGTGGTCCTTTTAAACCAATGACTAGGTATAATGAAAGATACTTCATTACCTTTACCGAAGAATATAGTCGATATGGTTATGTGTACTTATTAAGACACAAAGATGAAGCTTTTGAAATGTTCAAAAACTTCCAGAATGAAGTAGAAAATCAACTCAACAAGAAAATAAAAATTCTCCGCACTGATAGAGGAGGTGAATACCTAAGCGATGCTTTTAGAGATCATCTTAGAAGTTGTGGTATCGTCTCACAACTATTTCCACCTGGAACACCACAACACAATGGTGTGTCCGAGAGGAGAAATCAAACTCTATTGGATATGTTTGACCTAAGATGGCTAGAAGCTCATTGCCTCTATCATTTTGGGGTTTCGCTTTGCTCTCAGTGGCCCGTATTTTGAATATGGCCCCAACCAAGAAAGTAGAAAAGACACCTTTTGAAATATGGCATGGAAGGGTTCCATCACTATCATATTTATAGGTATGGGGTTGTGAGGCTTATGTTAAGACTCCCACCTCCAACAGGTTAGAAAACCATTCCACTAAGTGTATCTTCATTGGATATCCTAGAGATTCTATGGGATATTATTTCTATGATCCATTGGAACAAAAGTAGTTTGTTGCCAAGAAGGCTGAATTCTTAGAAGCTAAGTTCCTTATGGAAGGAACTAGCAGTAGAACTTTGGATCTTGATGGGGATTGAGAACTACAAACCGATACATGTTTGGTTGACACTAGCAGTCAACATGATGATGCTGAGGGTGATCAAAAGGTTGATCAATACACACAAAATGTTCGCAGATCTGGTAGAATTAGCAATCCACCTGAAAGATACGGATTTTTCATAGATGGATGCTATGTGGTAGATTCCAATAAACCAACCACTTATCGTGATGCAATGTCCAATTTGGATTGTGACAAATGGCTTGAAGCCATGAACGTTGAGATGCAATCCATGTATGACAACCAATTATGGGACTTGGTTGAACCACCTCTTAACTCCAAGATAGTTGGAAGTAAGTGGGTTTTCAAGAAGAAAACTGATATGCATGGAAACTTGGATACTTATAAAGCTAGACATGTTGCAAAAGGTTTCACTCAAACTCAAGGGTTTGATTATGATGAGACCTTCTCACCAGTTGCAATGCTAAAGTCTATTAGGATATTATTTGCCATAGCTGCTCATTATGATTTTGAGATTTGTCAAATGGATGTCAAAACCGCTTTTCTAAATGGATATCTTGAGGAAGATGTCTATATGGTTCAGCCTGAAGGTTTTGTCGATCAAAAACATCCTAACAAAGTATGCAAGTTAAAGAAATCAATCTATGGATTGAAACAAGCATCAAGAAGTTGGAATCACCATTTTGATGAAGAGATAATCAAATTTGGGTTCATCAAAAACGCTGATGAAACATGTGTATATAAGAAAGCTAGTGGGAGCATCGTCACTTTCCTAGTATTTTATGTCGATGACATTCTACTATTTTGAAATGACATTCCAACCTTAGAGGGTGTAAAAACCTAGCTTGGAAACTGTTTCTCCATTAAGGATCTTGGTGAAGCCGCCTATATTTTTGGAATAATGATCTATAGGGATAGATCAAGGTGGTTGATAGGTTTAAATCAAAGTGCATACATTGATAAGATCTTGAAAAGGTTCAAGATGGAAAGCTCTAAGAAAGGTACGACACCTATCCAAAGAGGAACAATATTGAGCAAGACTCAATGTCCAAGCCCAAAGGATGAGCAAGACAAAATGAAGGGAATCCCATATGCGTCTGCTATAGGATCCATCATGTATGCAATGATATGCACTAGGCCGAACGTGTCATGCGCTTTGAGCATGACAAGCCGATACCAACAAAATCCTAGAAACAGTCATTGGATGGCTGTTAAGAACATACTTAAGTATCTAAGGAGGACCAAAGATATGTTCCTGATCTATGGATCTGGTGAGGAGGAACTCGTAGTAAATGGTTACACGGATGTGAGTTTCAAAACTGATCGAGATGATTCACGATCACAATTGGGGTACATTTTCATCTTGAATGGAGGAGCAATTTCTTGGAAGAGCTCAAAGCAAGATGTGGTGGCATTGTCAACTACAGAGTCAGAATACATCGCCGCTTCATTAGCAGCTCAGGAAGCTGCATGGTTAAAGAAATTCATGACCGATCTAGGGGTAATCCCTTCCATTCAAGACCCCCCAGAAATTATTTGTGATAACGAGGGTGCGATTGCTCAAATCAAGGAACCCCGTGCACATCAACGGACTAGGCACATTGAACGGAGATTCAACTACATAAGGGATGAAGTTGAAAAGGGAAAGATATATATTCGCAAAGTTCACACGGATCAAAACATTGCGGATCCACTCACGAAGCATCTTGAAAAGGCAAAGCATGAAAGTCATGCTTGTGCCATGGGACTTCAATACTCCAGTGACTGGATTTGATCATTAATTTTGTATTTAGATATTGCAACCCTTTATTACTTGAATGAATTATTTGGTTATAATGGTTCAACTAATATTCCTACTTTGCATGTTTAAAATCCATGAGTAAATCATTTACTCAGAACATCCGTAGTCGTTCATGCTTATGGGAACAAGTATGAAGGTAAGACTATTATGAACTTGGATTGGTAGATATTCATATAGATGAATATAGAGCAAAGGGTTGCTGCGAAAGTTCATAGATATTTGGGGGATACAAATATTGGAATGACCTGCATCTCAAATATTACTACATGGAATCTTCCTGATTGATCATAAGTAATTTTGAGTAAAGGCGAATATCATTTGGTTTCCTCTAACCTGAGATACATATTGGGTCTTGATATTTACTGAATAATACACTTTGACTTAGTTCTTCGCTGCTCTGAAACATGGCAGTACATAAGTCTAAGTTCAGGTATAATACAAGGAAATTGTGAGAGACGTATGTAGTCAAGATGGGATTTGTCCCTCTTATTCGTTGAGAGTAAGATGTCTAAGGCCTGATAAAGTAAAATCAATGGAGAATGATCACTCTGTGTCTCTGGGATTTAACATGACATCTGTGACAAAAGGATAGATGATTGGTTCACCTAAAACAATTCGAGTAAGGTACTTGAAGGGGATGATGTTATTGAATGGAACTTTTTCATACGTATTAAGGGTAGTGAACCGTGTTAGGCGGTATTTACTGCTTGCATCAATCTTTTATGAATCTTGTGAAAGTGGGAGATTGTTGGATCTTTTATGCCCAAGACACATACAAGATTGATTTGGTTAGTACGTTATGATCCAAGTCGGGTCATACCCAATAACAAGCTAAACAAACACCAATAAATATTTAATTGTTGATTAGATCAAACAAATAAATATTGACACCAATTTTGAAAATGGGTTTTCTAAAACATTGAGTATGAAATAAAACAAATTATATGGATAATTTGTTCATGAGAAATTATTTGTTACATTATTTAAGTAAGTTGAATAATAACAAATAATAGTGTGTTAATATTTAGAAAATTAAAAGGGGTTATAATTTTATAAATCTTATGATTAAAAGAGTGCAAATTTTATAAAATGAAAAATGGGTGGGAACCCATTTTAAAAGGGCCATTTCGGCTGCCCCTTGTGTGGGGTTGTTGGTTTTTGGTCTTGGTTTAATACAAGACTTCATAACTCTTGCACTCTTCCAAGAACAACATACTTTCTCTCTCTCACATGCAAGTCTTTTTTCCTTCTTCTCTCCTAAATTTTTTTAATTTCTTGGCTGAATTTGAAGTTCATCTTGGCTGATTTCGGGTTTTAGAAGAAGGAGTTGAATCTTGGTGTTCTACTACCTAACAAGTTAGGTGTTTTACTAAGGCTTGTGGGTATACAAGCTTGAGGACTTCTATTTGGAGGCTAGACATTCAAGAAGCATCATCATCTTCTTCTCATCCATACTACATCATCTTGTTCTTGAAAGGTAGTTTCAAGAACACCCTATGGTTGTTCTTTTCGGTTTTGATAGCATTTCATTTCACATATTTATATGATCCTTTGTTTATGGGTTTTGTTGTGGGTTAATATTGTTCAAATTTTCAGATTATAAAATACCTTTTAACCACTAATATCCGCTGCAATTTTAAAGTTTAAATGGTTAAACTTACTTTGATAAACATGTAACAAAACCCAACAATTTGTTCTTATGTTCCATATTATATTATATTGTATGACTTTACGTGGTGTGTTTATGATCATAAACGTAAAGTATTATCATTAATAAAGTGAAAGATTAATGATGATGAAAAGTGGAACATAAATGAAAGAATGAAAGAATTGCAAGAAAATGAACGGAGGTGCACGACCATGTTGTCGTTAGCTCAACTGTGATGCGGGCAGTGTTGTAAAAATCGGGCTAGGCGGCCGATTAATCGGGGATTAATCGGTAGTGGCCCCTAGCCTTGTCGATTATGGCTAATCGGAGCCATTAGGCGCTCGGCGGAGCTAGGCGATATTAATCGGAGAAAATCGGTCCTAGGCGGTGGTAATCGGTGTAATCGGTGGTTCCGGTCAAAGTCGGTCAACAAAAAATTTTGCTTAGATCTCATCCAAAGAGAGTGAAAGCCATATAACCTAACCTGTGGTTGTGTGTGCTCCACCGCCGCATCACCTAAACTCAGCTCCTCCCTTGCTCCGGCGAACCCCCTTGCTCCGGCGACCGCCCCTGCGTTGCCGCAGCGAGCCCCTTGCGCAGCCGCAGCGACCCCCTTGCGCAGCAGCAGCGGCGCTCCCTTGCGCAGCCGGTGAACCCCCTTGCGCAGCCCTTGCTCCGGCTTCTTGTGCGGTTGTGCTCCGGCACATACTTTTCAAAGAGAAGGGCTTTTCTAAAGAAGGAAATAAAAGGGCTATTCTAAAGTCGGTAGATATATATTGTGAATTATTGTCATATATGTCAATTAATTATATATGTATATTGTGATTATTGACAATTATATATTGTCTATTTTATTATATATTATTTTCTCTATTATGTGTTGAAATATTTGATTTTTAAACTTTAAAACACTTGATTGTTATTTTTATGTTTTGTTAATTATGTTTGAAGTATACTAATCTTAACTATATATATAATTTACGAAAAATACATATAAAATCTCCAAACCGATTAATTCCGATTAATCCCGATTAATCCCTAGTCCCCACCTCACCGCCCGACTAGCGCCTAGCGATTTTTACAACACTGGATGCGGGTTAGCTACCACAAAGGATGCACATAGGGTCAATCATTGAGATTGATAGAGACCCTTGTAGCATACCCTAGGTGACTGGGTCAAGCTTCATGCACAATGTTTGGGGTCTATTTATAGACCTCAGGCCCAACATCAACTTCGTGCACAATGTTTGGGGTATTGCACATTGGTCCGGAAAGAAAGTGAAAGATAATGATAAGAGTACGAAATGAAAGAATGAGCATGGTAATGAATGAATGAAAGAAGGTATTACCTTGTTGTATGTATGATGAATGCTCACGAATGAAAGTAAAGAAAGTATTTTATTATAAAGAGTATTTTCATATATAAGCTATTCAAGGTATTTTAACATTTTCAAACTAGAACTCACTCAACAACGCTGACTTTTATACATTTTCAGTTGCAGGTAATGATTGCTGAGTATGGCACGAGGGTGAAGCTACTCGGCGGGGAAAGACTGACATCCATTCTTATTTTCTTGATATTGTTATTTTGTAATGCAATTAAACAATCTTTTTGTAACCAATGACTTATGCTGTATTGCTCAACAACAGTATTTATTAATGAAATGAATGGTTTTTGTTAACATATTTCCTCTGCTTAATGTGACAACTGACCCATAGGTCATGACTCTAACCTTTATAAACCTGCATCATTACCCATTCAATTAATATTAATGATAATATCATTGCCAATATTTTTATTAGCACTTTTATTATTGATGTTATTAGTACCATTTTTATTATTTCATGTGCCATTTTTTGATGATTTAGCTAGTTCAAGCCTTAACTTAGTGTTTCGGGAAAGTCAATTAGTCACCCTAGCATAATTTAATTCTAATTGAGATAATTAAAATGTGCATGAGCACATAATTCTCGAATTAATGCATGCATGATCATGCACAATACATAACAACCAACTAAACTTTACCATCTAATATACTACACTACACTACAAAATAGCACCACATAATAACAATTTCTATTTAAATTTAAATTAAACACCCCCCACTAGGCTCCAAGCTTGGCCGACCCTCTCTCCACCAATCGCTTTCCCTCTACACCACTTGACTTACCACCACACCCTCCTCCACTCTCCATTCATGCAATTTCATTCAAACACACACACTCCTCTCACTCATTCCCTCTCCCTTTCGGTTTCTCTCAGCTGAAAACACACACATATTTTGATTTCTCTCTACTTCCAGCCACATTTTCAAAGAACACAACATCACAAGGATCGGCCAAGCTTCAAACAAGCAAGAAGGTGCTACCTTGTGAGCTTTTGGTACACGGTTTCATCAAGTTCAACTTCTCCAGCCCTTGTTCGAATATTTCCAGATCATTTTGTCTCTCTACACTCTCCAAATCGTGAACCACACAAAGAGTAAGGTTCGTCTCACCCGAAATAAGCTATATCTTGTGTTTTCTTTACTTTTCTTTCAAAAACCTTATCTTTCTTTGTTCTAGCAGAATCTTGCTGCCATCATCTTCTTCCTTAGGAGCTTTTAACTTCACTAGAGGTACCTCAAATGTCATAGTGGTCATTCTAAGGGTGGAACCCAAATTTCACCATGAAAACCCTCTTTTTGGGTGTTTTTGCACCATTTAACTTGCATATCTTGTAACCCTTCGAAGAAAAGATTGTAACCTGCTCAAAAATAGTTTTCTAACCTTCTAATAACCTGTTTTTAAAGTTACAAAAGGTATATACCATGTTATGTTGGTAAACATGTGGTTGAACACAAGTTACACCTTAGAAAACCCTCTTTTTACATAAAATGACACCATTTATGCACTTGTTTGAAAACCCTCCCAACCAAGGATCATAACATGCTCAAGAACGAATTTGGGAAACTTTAATAATCTGATTTTAAAGTTATTATAATGATTAGGTGATGTTTGAGTATGAATCATAGGATTTACACTAGTGCAAATGGTGTAAATCATCAAGTTATTGCAACACATGCATGATACAAGTAGATCCGAGATTTATGTTGTAATTTTAAGTAGATTTGGGGTTATTTCAGATGTTTTAACTCCATAACATGGCTGAAAATATAAAAAGCAAGAGCTAGGACACATTTTGGACATGTTTGGGGACCCGAAAGATGGTGAAACAACTCAAAAATAATAATACTTAAATTTTAATCATCTTAAAAAGAATTCCAGGTTAAAAAAGTGTTTTGGATAAGATTTGTTAATTAAATGGCCAAAAGACAATTTAAAGGGAATTTTTAACTAAAAACAGGTATTAACCGAGTGACGATTTGAGGAAAAATCTTAGAAATAATGGTATAAAACCAAAATCCATGGAAACCATGTTATTTCAGTAAGTTAGGTGCTATAAGACTTAAATGTTTTGAAAAGTTGGTCAAACAAGTGTTAAACGGTCAATTTCGGGTAAAAAAGCGTTAAAACAGGTTAAACCTAAAAACGAGTCTTTCAACTAAAAGACGCTTAAAATACATTCTCAACAGATTTTAAACTTATAAAAAAGTCCTTAAAATGATATTTAAAGGCATAAGACTCAAAATATAGTAAATTAATACTTAACCGTTAAAAACCTTCGGTTTTACCGTAACCGGTAACGTAAAACGTAAAAATTCTAAACCCGAACCTAAATTCTGAAAAATTGGGAGTTAACATATTTAAAATAAGTTACTTAACTACAAAAATCTTTTATTTGGCCATAAAAGTCAATAAATGGAAAGAATCAAACTTTAGGGTAGAAAATGTAAATTTTGAAACTTGGAGGACTAAACTGTAAATTTTGCCAAATCACTGTAAACTGATACCCTTGGAGGACTAAACTGTAGGCCTGTTATTATTTGAAGAAACTACTAATTTCTGATACTATTGCTTATTGATACCTCTGGTTATGGATACTATTGGAATATCTGATACTATTGCCATCACTACTACTATAAGTACTATTATTATTACAATCATGAGCTATGAGAAACCAAATCACTCATGATATTTCTTGCAAGACACCAAGACTCTGGCTGACAAAGGAATGGCACCGACATACCCAATTGACGGTACTGCACCAACTAGGAGCCTTAGGAAGGCGACACCGCGAACGGAGTATGAGGAATACCTGAGGAGATGCGGACATCCGGGCTGGATATCCATTACATCTGACGACACTGAGCAGTCAGAAGACTCGTCCTCAACATCCCCTTCCAGGAGCCGCACACGCTCCCAATCACCACATGTCGCAGCTCCTACCCACTCACCTATCCCACCCATTGGGGATAGGGTGCACGTGTTATCACCTGCCCACGCAAGAGTGCTAGCCCAGGACCCTCAGTCTCCTTTAGGATGCCACCTCCTCCTCCACCACCTGTTAGGACTCCAAAACCTGCACCTCCGCCATTTGACCCACTCTGACACCACCCACATGACGAGCACTGAATACCACCTAGGTACAACATGTATGACGGCCATAGTGTGCTAGCTGGTGACCGATACTCCTAGTCTAGCCGTCGGGCAAGCAACGTAGGTCCCTCCGATGCTGCACTGGAAGAGATTTTGAAGACCGTCCGTTGTCACGAGCTGACACTCCAACACGCCACTCAGATCTCTCAGTCTACCCAGTTTCAGGCCATGATGGCTTCGCATGGGGTCTAGAGGTTGGAGTAGAGCAGAGGAAGAAGAACTCAGGATGGCTAGGGTGGCTGAAGAAGAAGTAGATGTGAGAGTGTGGAGAGGAAGTGGGATTATCTGTCTTTTAGGCAGTTGAAGGAAACTATTTCTATTATTATCTGATACTATTATTATTATTATGGGGGTGATGGCACCTTCCAACTTGTAAGAGTATAACTCTGATTCAACTATGTTTGCTGATACTATTAATCCAAACTATCTATGAAACTATTTCCATGAATGTTAAATTTTGCTGAGCTATTTGTATTGAAGTGCTATGTGTCATGTTATGTGTTGGGAATTTTGGCCTGTGTCCGTATTGGATGAATTGTCTTAAATTATTTTGTGAAACATTGTTAGAGATATTAGTGGTGTGTATATTACACTCCCTCCTTCTAGGACGCGATACATTAGGGTAAATGATGCTTGGGCTACTCGAAACCAATTTTGAGATGCTAAATGAATTTATCTATGATGCTATCAGAATGCCGACTAGGAGAGGAACCCGGTTTGGAAGACGAGGAGCTACTAGAGGCCGCCGTGAGGAGGCCAGACAAACCGGAAACCAACTTACTCCACCAGGAACTCCTTGTGGGGAGAATTCTAATCAAGAGAATGATGAGAGAATTGCCAACATCATAGCACAACAGATTGCTAACACCATTCCGACCATCATCACCCAGATCAATGCGGACCGGAGTAACCCAGGTGGTAATGATGGGTTCGGAATGACGAGGGAAACAACAAGGAAGCTGAAGCACTAAAGAATGGATGCTCCTACAAAACCTTCATGGCATGTTCTATGGCACCGAGGGTGCGATAGAGACTTACCGGTGGATCGATGAAATGGAAGCTGTCCTGGACATCAGTGAGTGTAAGATGGACCACATGGTGAGGTTCGCATCCCAATCACTCAAGGGATCGGCTCTAGAATGGTGGAAGACGTTTACTCAGCCTCGGGGAAGAAACGCTGCTAATCGAATGAGTTGGACCGAATTCAGGGAACTGATAACCAACAAATACTGCCCCATCAATCAACTCGAGAAGCTGGAGTCAGAATCTCTGAGCCTGGAAATGAAAGGTCCTAATTACACTGAGTACATCAACCGCTTCTTAGCCCTGTTTCGACTGGTGCCACACCTGGTCACACTGAAATCTAAGGGCGTAGCACGTTTCATCTGGGGGTTACATCCCAGATATGGGGTATGGTCCGATCTTCCAGACCTACAACTCTACATGTTGTGGTGGATCTCACTAGTAGCTTAACTGATGATCTGGTTAGGGCTGGATGGACAGAGCAGGGAAGAACTGAAGAAAAGAAGAGAAAACGGGTTGATGTCAAGAAGATGATGGGTAGCAGTAGTGGTTCAAGCAAGAGGTTAGGTGAAGGTATTACGTGATGATCAGGGAAGAAGGGCATGGTAGCTGTATGTAGGCACAAGCCCCTTCTGCAACAAGTGCATACTGCACCATCAATGGGAGTGTAACCCAATGCCTTGTTTTAGGTGCAAGCGAACCAGTCACTTAATTAAGGACTATACGTATGCGCCTGGTAAACAATGCTATGAGTGTGGAGATCCAGGGCACATGAGGAATAAGTGTCCTAAGCTGGGGAGAGATAAGGATGCCAGACCTAACAAGCCTAAGGGACAAGCATTCGTGATGGAACCAGTCGATGCTCGCAAAGAACCTGATGTGGTCAATGGTACGTTCCTTATAAACAACCATCCTGCTACCGTTCTATTTGATACTGGAGCAACTGCTTGTTTTGTCTCTAGTACTTTTAGGCCTTTGATTGACTTAAGTGCATGCACCCCGACTGATACGTTTATTGTAGAATTAGCTGACGGTAACATCTTAAAAACTAATGAAGTCATCAAAGATTGATTAATGAATTTAGAAGGAAGTACATTTACGATAAAACTGATGACTATTAAACTAGGAGGATTTGATGTGGTTGTTGGTATGGATTGGCTGGCTAGGCATAGAGTCGAAATCGTGTATGATAAACGCCTACTTAAGATACATTTGAGCGATGGGAAAGTGATAGTTGTAACATCTTGTATTTTTTGGTTAACTAAGTTATTTTCGTTAAATTCTTGTAAGGGCTATTGTTGTCATTTATGAAACTCATGGGCTACTTATGGTTATCGTTTTAATTTGTCTTTAATTCTTTAATTTGAAACATAATAATGTTAATTATTACATAATAAATAAATGATAATCATAATATCAATAATAATAAAGATAATAATAAAACTAATAATAACAATGATAATAATAATAATCATAATAATAAGAACAATGCTAATAATAATACTAATAACCAACAATATTCTTAATCTTGTAATAATATAAGTTTTATTATGTTAAAACTTGGAATAAATTAATTTCTACATAAATTAATAAAACTTCAAAACCTCAAGGGCTAAAACCATAATTTAATTTAAACTAAAACCAAAGTTTTGGAATTGATTAAACAAAACCTAAACTGCAGGGACTGAAAGTGTAAAAATCTAAAACCCAACCCCAAACAACTTTCTCTCTCCCTGTTTTTCCGGCCATCACTCCGGCCAAGTTCCGGCCAAGCTCCGGCGAGGCCTAAACCAACTTAAATCGTTCGAATACCGATCTCAAACTGTTCCAAATCGTTTCGTGAACGTGTTGCGAACTTAAACACACCCTTTAATTGTGTTTAAATCATCGGTTACTAGTATAATCGACTACATAACCGATTCACATTAAACTACATAGCCGTTCGAGCTTTAAACCACAATTAAAATCTAATTAATCGAACATATGCAATCATCTAACTAATCCTAATCATTCACAATTTCCAATTGCATCTGAAAACACACAAACAAAGCTATTTGATTCGCAACTTCATCATGACCTACAACTGTTCGAACACCACCATCCGTGCTTCAAAACTCGAATTAAAAAGAGGGCTTTTCATATTTGAGTTCATTAGAAACTACCTGTACAATTAATTTGATTATCATCACCGATTGAGTATCAAATCTGTGCTAAGAAGTCACGATCTGTTCTCGTACTCGTTCATCATTGAAATTAACTCCAACCGGGTAATTAAACCTTGCTACCTATTCGTTTTCAAGTGGGGAACAAAAGCCCCATGTTTGCTTTCATTATCAACAACAAATTTGGGTTGATTAGGATCCAACCGATTCTAGGGTTCTTGATGTTAGGACCGTGTACGTACGGAGTACTAACTGATTCAACATGTAACCGAATTAAATAGCACGGAATTCTATTTGATTCGCGATCCAATCAGGGAAACCGTTAATCCGATCAAACCTAACGATTAGAATACGTTAAGAATAGACTAGGAATGATCAGAAACGTTCTATGAACTTGGAAGGGACGATCTGGACGAACTTGGACGGCTAGGGTTCTGAATTCTCAAAGTGTTACGTTTTTCCATGATTTAAGTGGTATTTATAGGTTACAGCTTTCATTCGTACGACTGAGTCATGCGTAAGGCTCAGTCGTGCAACTGAGTCGTTCGATTGGTTCATTCGTATGATTGAGTCAGTCTTATGACTCAATCGTGCATATGACTCAATCACCTGGTTTAGTCTTGCGATTGGACCATTCGCGTGGTCTAGTCAAGCGACTGAATCATGAGACTTAGTTAAACACATTCCTGAACCTTTAACAATTCAGAACTATGTCTAACAACTGTATACCTATATAACATGTTCGTATAAGCGCGTGAAATACAATAATATAAATATATAAAACATTAAACAACTAATACACAATCAATCAAAGAGTTTTTCATTACATTGATCAAGCATTACATATGTGTAACAAAATGAAAGTCAATTACATTTAAGCTCACTATACCTAGAACTAGGGACATGTGTACCAACAAACTCCCCCTTGGACCTAGTTCTATCTAATCTTTGACTCCCTTTGAAAACTCTTCGAATCTCTTAGCTCGTTCCTCTTTCGAAACCCCAGCAAGGATATTGAGTGCGAAGCATAGACGTATGACATGCTGAAACTGTAGTGCTTGCACTATATCCTGGGTATCAAAAAATAGTGGCCACTTGTATAGAGTATAGACATCTGAAGCTGACAAGTTGATAAGCCACATTGGGTCGAACACCCTTATTGTGTCCACCATTCCTTCCTTGTCCAAAACAATGACGGCCTTTCTAGAGCGCCAGTCATAGTACCACCACTTAAAATGCGGGGTAAAGTCCTGTGGCATCTCCCTCAAAGGAATTCTGGACATCGTGCGCGGAGGGCGCCACTTCAGGACTATCTTTGGTTGACCGGTGATGGGACTCACCTCAGACCTTCAGAGGTACCTCGTAGCCTGCTGAGGTTTGAAGTTTACCCATCTTGTCCTGTATTCCCTTTTCAGCGCAGCCTCAAACTAGCCTGACATTTTCTTCGGGTCAGCGTAGAGCAACTTCAGGCGTGCCAGCAGGTTGAGCTCGAACCCGGGGAGAGTTTAGATCATGAGGGAATCTGAAGCACTCGATTCCCCTCTCCCTCTTTACAGCATAATCTCCAAGATCCTTAAAATAAGCCCATGCAATAATCTTCCCTGACACCTTCATGTTCTTCTTAACTTTGAAGAGCTTGGTGTAGGTACTTTGCTTAGCTGTAGCGCATTGGGCTCGGATCTCAGCAAAGCAAGCCGCCCATTCAGCCTTTCTGATATTGACATCAGTGTCCGAGGCGTGGGCTTGGCTAGTTGATGCTTCAGCTTCCTTTTCCTTCTCACTTAGCTTCTCCAAAACATCACTGCCGAGAGTGTTAACCAGATCTGGAAACACATTTCCCTCTCGGTCAGCGTATTCCGGATAATGCTGATCGGAGATGTCTTCAATCTCTATCTCTTCAACGTCGTTAAGCTCATCATCACTAGCATCATCAAACAGTGGAGCATCCTTCACGATCTCATCAGGATTAAGTCGAAACATCTTAGCAAGTTGCTCATCAGTTAGGTCGTGAATTATTTCTCCTTCTTCAGGAGTATAACTCACAACCCTTCTGATGATCCCCTACAGATCAAGAATCATTGTGAGTTGAGACTTGATCTATTGGAGGGGAGCAACATCGTACTCATCTTGCTGAAATGCTGGATCTGCTTGATTTAGACATGTAGCATAACGATCATTAGTATGTAATCAAGATAATAAAAAATTAAATAATAAATATTTACATTAATTACATAAACATCTAAAGATGATTCAAGTACAAAAGCTGAATAATAAAATATCTAATCTGTACATTTGCCTTGAATCTGCTCGTGAGCTTCAGCTGTAGGTGATGATGGAGGGGTTGATGTAGATCCATGGTCTTGTCTTTTTTTGTTCGTTGTTCAAGACCAGGATCAGCAGCATTTGTAGCTGAATCTTCATCATCATCATCATCATTGTTCCCCTCCCTAGCTTGATCATCTCCACTATCATCATCATCTTCATCACAGTCATCTTCCTCATCATCACCATCATCTCCATCTCCCTCTCTGATCTTCAGAGGCTCATCCTTAGTGCCTTTTAGTTTGAGCATGATGGTCTTCTTGGCCTCCTCCAACTCCTCAATTTTCTTAGAAGATATGACGTTTTGCTCCTGGAGTTGGGACATCTCTGATCTCTGTGCAGCAATCTGCTGTGCCTGCTGCTCAATCAGATAAGCCTGCTGAGATATCTGCTGAGGTTGTGCAGCAGTAATATCTACTAGCTGACAAATCTGGGCAGTCTTCTCGTCATCGGCTGCTAACATCCTCAGCACCATACGGTTCTGTGCTGAGAGCTATTCCTCTACCACACTGGAGGGCAGAGAGGATCCGGAGGGAACTGATAAGGGTCCGGCTCGATGTTGGGTGGTGGTAGCTGTGGCGGTGGTGAATATAGGTGTAGGTGTATGGGTAGTGGTTGTGAAAGGTGGAATGGTAGTGGTAGGTGGTGTTGTGGTAGTGGGTGGTGGAGTGGTAGTAGTGGTGGCTGTGGAGGTAGGTGTGGTGGCTGAAGACGTAGGTGTGGTGGCTGAAGAGGTTGGTGTGGTGGCTGAAGAGGTTGTAAGCAGGGTAATCCTCCTTCGCTTCTCCTTCTTCCCATGGGGCTGAGCCATCCTTTTCAGTCTAGTCCCTTTGGACCCGGATGCTCCCCGTCGGCTACTGGGAGAGTCTGGGGTATATGATGGGTCGACAGTAGAACCCCCAGACCCTCCCGGGCGTCCAACAACCTCCCTGATGCCTTGCTCCGTAGCAACTACCCGGCTACCCATCGTCCGGGTGGGAGGCTCTTCATCTGACTCTTCCTCCTCATCAAGCTAAAAGTCCTGGTGGAACCCAGCCGTCTCTAATCCCTCTTGTAGGGATGGTGAAGATGTATCATCTGCAGTAGTGGTCTCAAAACCTGTATCTCCACCATCATCACTGTCATCATCATCTGAATCATCACCAGGGAGGACTATGTGCTCCACATCGGAGTCACTGTCGTCGTGGCGCCGCTTACGTCTTGCCGACGCCACGTAGTCCTCTCGAGCTAGATGCCCAAACAACCTCCTCACCAGGGGCTTAACTTGCTTGCCCTGGTAAACCTTCATTCTTCCCAATGTCGTGTCATCCATGACCTCTAGGACGACCGCATCCTTTTTCTCCTTTGGCAGCTGGGGGAGCTTCTGATCAATGATCATCTGGATAAACCTCGGGTACATGCAGAAGCTCTCCTTCCCCTTGGCTTTGATGTTCTCCACCAGGTAGGTGAAGATCATCCTGGAGAGCCTGAACGGGAAGTTCAGCACCAATGCAGCAAATGCATTCTACATCTGATCAGATAGCTCGTCAAAACCTCCCTTCCTCGAGGCTATACAATGTAGAAGAACATGGCGAGGTACTTGAACTGGGGGCACAAGTTTCTCTTGTTAAGCATACTTGAGTTGATGTCCCCTGAGTACTTCGCCCTCATAAAGCAGCTACGGACGGTAAGGGAATGTAGTCTCGTTGGGCAGTTAGCATCGTCCCCAAACTCCAGAACGGTCCGTATATCTTCCTCAGACAACTCAATGTCTTTTCCAAAGATAGAGCTCCGAATAGTGTGAGGCTCCGTGGACCTGTCTACAACAGCGTTTTCCCAAAACACCTGCTGAATCGATCTGTATAGAGTACACTGCGCTGAGATCGCTCGGAAGATCCTCGAGCGGTGTAGAAAACTAATAATCCCAGAGAAGTCCGCCGCATTGCGGGAAGTAAGATCCAGATGAGCACATATATTGTGCTTGGTGCTCATGGTCCACCGACTAGCCATCTGTGACATAAAACAGATAAACATTAGTACTTGTCTACGATAACCAATTTCGGTTAATGAACTTGAAAAAATTGGTTTAGTCGTGCGACTGAACAAAGTGACTGAGATCTAGTCGTGCGATTGAACTATGCGACTGAGATCTAGTCGTGCGATTGAACTATGCGACTGAGATCTAGTCGTACGATTGAGGTTCATCAGTGTGTCCAGTCGCCTATTCGACTGTTTGACCATTCAAATTCATGTTTTTGAGTAATAGTTGATGTTAAACATTGTGATTAGGCTCATTACACTCGGAATAGTCCGATTAAGCATCTTTTAAGTTTAGTTTGATCTTATAGCTCAGTTAAGGTGGTTTATTTGTCTGCTTTAGTCCTCGGTTACTGTTAGGTCAAAATTTGAGTGATTCTTGATGTCAATGTTCGGTTTTATTGATGAACCACCTCGATTATTACCTGTATAACCAATATCGAATGTCTGAACACAAGAATATATGGTAAATGTGAATCGAACGAAATTTCGGTAGAGGTTCTTTAAGTCGTACGTATAATGGGCGATTTGGGTGAGTAGAGCGACTGAGGAAGATTAACCTTGTATTTATACTAGGGCAACCTCCAGTCATGCGACTGAGCCTAGTCGCATAAGTGAGTCGTGCGACTGAGCCTCAGTCGTGCGATTCACCCAATCGTTCACCTCCAATCGTACGATTGAGGTTCATTCGGATGTCTGTCATAGTCGGTCACCTCCAATCGTGCGATTGGGCTCATTCGCATGGTCCACTCGTACGATTTGGACTCATTCGTATGATCCAATCGTACAACTGGTCCATACTTATGGTCCAGTCGTGCGAATGGGCCATACTTGTGACATTTTGACGATTTTACCGTTCGACACTTAGTTTCATTTAACAGTAGATAAAACATTATGAGCAGCTGATCATCTCAGACATGATCAATTTTAGATTAAAACTTATTGATCACGTCAGATGTGATCCATTTATCCACCCGATCACCTCAGAAGTGATCCATTTATCCACCCGATCACTTCAGACGTGATCCCTTTAACAACCCGATCATCTCAGACATGATCCTTTACTTTTTCAGAAACAATTTGTTTAAGATTAACATTAAGTTCCTTTTGTAACATTCACAGAGATGATAACTTAGCACAGTCCAAAACTGACACACTTTACAAATGACTTGAAAAGTAAACTAAATACAAAATGAACATATTTTTGTGATTTTTGATAGGGTAGGGTAGAATAGCCTATTAGCATTAAGGTCATACCAAACACATATTCATATGGAATCAGACAGGCATAAGCACCACTACTTGGAACTTTTTGTATTAATTGAAATGGAAACTAGCATATTTACATATCACAGCTTTTTACTTATCCAAAATTTCTAAGTTCTAACTGGGAATCATACTTGATCTGATATGTAACACCCATTGATTTTGATCATCAGGCGGTGCAGTCATGACGATTGTCAGTATACTTGTCCACTTAAATCCATACACAGACTTTTGTCATACATCAGTGATTAATTAGATGGATTAGGTCAACAAGTGTTTGTGTGTTTCACAGGTATATGGTAATCAATCTTCCTCAGGAGATTTTTGAGCGGTCCGGGAAATAAGAAGATTTGGTCTAAGAACTTTCAAGGAGATGCTAAGCCTCAGGTCAGTTCCATCGCATAGTAGAGAGGCGCAAACAACAATGAATTCTTAGAACAGATAGATTATGCCAAGTCTCAGGTCAGTGCCATCACACAGCAGAGAGGCGCAATACCTATCTTCTTCTTTGAGAAATATATTATAATATACATTTATTTCTGTGACGTTTGTCATCTTTTTGCTCTAATTTTTAGGTCTTTGCACACATTTGTGGCATTCAATTGCTCCTCACCCCTTATTGGAAATTGATTGATTGTGCAAACCAAGGATATCATGGAAACCCACAACTTGTTGAATGATTTAATTTTAAGCCGAATCACCGATGACGTCTACTAGTCTATTGTGTTGAATCTACTGACACATCGTGTAATGATCTCGCACAACCCTAGATCTACTTTCTCGGAGTAGTTACAGTAACAAACAAGCGTACTATCATTTTCCCAAATGTGTTAGACTTAGACTTCTCTGACTAATATTTTTTTGTGATTTTAATTAAACTTGCAAAAATGGAAAATCGTTTTGGTGTTCCAAGTAACTCGATGCCTTTGTACTCTCACATTCCAATTTGTTGAATCACATTCTTAGTTTTGTTGTATTTGCCTTTTCAGTTTATCTTCCCTCCCCCCTTTCTTTTGTTTTTAAATAAACAAATACTGAACATAACCTAATCTCCCCCTAAAATTCAAAAACAGAAAATCTTTTTGTGTTTTTTGGATTTTTATAAGACAAGGAAATTAAAAGAAATAAAAATAAGAATGAAAAAACTAAACACGTGTCAAACTAGGCATCAGTGTCTTCTGAAATTATGTCACTTTTCTTTTTCACACCGTTGACCTCTAACAGATATAGAAATTTTGGTTTGCCAAAAGGTTTGGTGTAGAGGTCGGCGCGCTGAAAATCGTTGTTTATTTTAATCACATCAATTAATTGTTTTTCATAGCAATCGCGTATGAAATGATACTTTATGACGATGTGTTTTGTTTTAGGGTGTTGAACAGGATTTTTAGTAACAACTATGGTAGCAGATTATCAACAAAGATAGGTGTTTGAGAAAATTGCAACCCGTAGTCTCGCATTTTCTGTTGGATCCAGATGATCTGTGAACAGCAACTTGCAGCAGCAACATATTCAGCTTCACAGGTTGATAATGCAACCGAGGTCTGCTTCTTGCATTGCCAAGTGACTAACCGCCTTCCAAAGAACTGACACCCTGCTGATGTTGACATGAAGTTCATCTTACAACCGCCATAGTCCGAATCACTGTACGCAGTGAGCTCAAAGTCATCATCATGAGGATACCACAATCCCAGTGTTGGGGTACCCTTCAGATAATGGAAAATCCTCTTCACTCTAATCAGATGATTGACTTTCGGTTTCGCTTGATATCTGGAGCAAAGACATGTGTCATACATGATATCTGTACGTGAGGCAGTGAGATACATAAGAGATCCGATCATCCCACGATACATAGTGGCATCCACCAAATCCCTATTCTCATCAGGAGCCACATCATGATTTGTGGCGAGAGGGGTACCAGCAACAGTGATATTTTCCATATCAAATCGACTCAGAATGTCTCCAACATACTTAGTCAGATGTTGAAAAATACCGGTTGGTGTTTGATCCACCTATAATCCCAGGAAGAACTTCATTTCTCCTATGGCACTCATTTCAAACTCTGCCTTCATCATAGATTCGAACTCTTTGCACAGTTCTTCATTTCTGGAACCGAAGATGATGTTATCCACATAGATCTGCACCATTAGTAAATCCCTATCTTTCTCTTTAATGAACAACATGCAGTCAAGCTTGAGGAGCCTGATGTAGCCCATGTAGAGCCTTGTCCAACTTGTAGACTCTATCCTGATGATAAGGATCTTTGAATCCCTCGGGTTGACTGACATAGACTTCTTCACGGATTTCCCCATGAAGGAATGCACTCTTAACATCCAACTGATAAACTTTGATCTTCATGTAAGATGCGTAGGCCAGAAATATCCGAATCACTTCCATTCGTGCCACTGGTGCAAACACTTCATTGTAGTCGACTCCCTCGACTTGTCTGAATCCTTGAACAACCAACCGTGCCTTGTTTTTGATAACAACACCTTGGTCATCCTTCTTGCACTTCAGTACCCATTTGGTACCAATCACTTTCACTCCTTTGGGCCTATCAACAAGTGTCCACACTCCCAGCTTCTTGAACTGTAGCAGCTCCTCTTGCATAGCATTGACCCAAGCCTTATCCTTCAGGGCATCACTGACGTACTTAGGCTCGATTTGAGAAACAAAACATGAGAAAACCCCGTTATTGACATATCCCTTTTCCATGACTGCAGCAAAGTCAGCAGAGTACAGTTGATTTCTTATCTGCACACCGGATTGAAGATCCCCAATGATAGAGTCGGGGGGATGATTCACACTGATCCTAGTCACAGGTGTCGTAGGAACGACAACTTTAGTGTCAAGATTTTTCAGTGTCAAGATTTGTGACAACAGGTTTAGTATTCGGATTTCCCGATGCTTGTTCAGCAGCTGAGGAGCTCTCTTCTTGATTGACATGATGCTCATTGTTAGTCTCAGCTGCTTTGTCATCATCTGATGACTCATCATTCTCGTCCTGAGTGGGTGTTGAAGATCCCGAAGCACCACTGGCTGGTGTCATATTGCTGATATCCAGATTTGTTGTACTTAGGATGTCGTACATCATCTGGGCAGCAATCTCATCATCTGAATCAAGCTGAGGGAGGTTGAAGGATTTGAAAAAGCCATCGTAATCGAAGAATGACGATGGACCTTTTCCAGCAAGGGGGTGGTATATCTTTGTACATCTACGTTGCACCACACTTCTACCTGACCTGTCGTGTTGTTATAAACCCGTTTGTCTGGTATGCTATATCCTAGAAATATCCCTTGATCGGCTTTCTCGCTGAACTTGCCCTCCTGAGTTTTCTTCAGCAACGAACATGGAGCTACGAATGGTTCCAGATACTCTAGGTTCGGTTTTCGCATATGAAGCAACTCATAGCAAGTCTTCCTATGCCGCTTGACTACTAACACACGATTAAGTGTGTAGCAAGCATTGGCAACAGCTTCATTCCAGAACTGTATTGGTAGTTTTGAATCTGCCAACATAGTCTGTGCTGTCTCGATCAAGCTCAGATTCTTTCGTTCAGCAAATCCATTCATCTGTGGTGTGTATACAGAGGTGAACTGATGAACAATTCCCTTCTCTTTGCAGAAAGCATCCATCCACTGATTCTTGAACTCTGTTCCATTGTCTGAATGAATCTTCCTTACTTTCAGCTTGTAGAGGGACTCCAGTGTTGTGACGAGAACCTTGAACGACTCAAAAGTTTCTGACTTAGCTTTCAGAAATATCACCCAGGAGAAACGTGAGTAGTCATCTGTGACTACAAAGCAGTACCAGTCTCCGGCGATACTCTTCGTGCTGACAGGACCGAATGGATCCATATGCAATAGCTCCAGGGGCATCTCGATAGAGTTAACGTGCTTGGTCTTGTGAGACTTCCTGGTATGCTTTCCCTTCTTGCATGAGACACAAAAATCAGGAAGTTTGAAGTTCTTTATAGTAACTCCCTCAACTAAGTTGTTATGAATCAGATGATTCATCTTCCTGTGATTTAGATGTCCCATTCTTCTGTGCCATGAGATAGACTCCTTCTCTGTTGCTTTAGACAAAAAGCACTAAACAGTAAACTTAGTAGTAGAAGTATTTGACATATCTAAAACATACAGGTCATTGTACCTAGATGCTGACATTAATACTTGCTCCTCTGGAATCTCCATCTCTTTCTTCAGAATGTAACACTTCCGATTGTCAAACATCCCTTTGAAGCCCTTGTCACATATCTGAGATACTAAAAGCAAATTGTTTTCCAGTTGTTGAACAAAATTCACTTTATCAAATCTTACCTGTGCATTACCTACTTCTCCTTGTGCGCTAATGTATCCTCCTTTGTTTCCAGCAAAAGAAACGTGTCCCCCTTTAATTTGTTTGACATTGAAAAGGAGAGACTGATTTCCCGTCATGTGCCTGGATGCCCCGCTATCTACAATCCATGTGTTAGTAGAAGCACTATAGCGGACAACCTGCACATAATAGAAAATAATTAGTTAAGGAGGGGGACCCAAGCCTTGACTGGCTTGGGTTTCCCAGAGGCATCACACATCACGAACTCAACCCACTGTCCTTTATCAGTTTGTGGGACCTCAACCTTCAACTTATCAATGCTTTCAGACACTTCAGATGTTTTGGCTTTCCACAAACCATCCTTGTGAAAGGATTGTTTATGGTAAACCGATGATTGATTTACAGTTTGAACCTTAGGTTTAGTTTCAAAAACAGGTTTCACCTCAGGCATCACAGACTTGCCAGTGACTTGTCTGTGTTGTCTGTGGTGTTGAGGAGAGGTATAAGACCTAGCATGTGTTTTAGACCTAACAGGAGTCTTAGATCTCTGTTTTGAAAACTGTTTAACTTCATTGTCTAGTTCAATTTTAATTTTGGGTGCCTGATAGTGAGGACAGTTTGAAGAGATGTGACCTCGTTGTCCACAAGTATAGCATGATCTCCTTTCAACAGGACTAGGAGATCTCTTGTGGGGTGGGGAGTAAACTTCAGGTAAGGACTTTTTGGTCTCAATCCTTTAATTTTCACCTTCCTTGACAAATTTTACTTGTTTAACGTTACGGTGGATTTGTCTTTTTGGATGATTTTGATCTTGCTTAATTTGTTTAGATTGAGTGGATTTTAAAGTCTTAGGTTGTGTGTCAACAGATTTAGAACCCAACCCATGAGTGACATTAACATCCTCTTCCACCCTATTAGTCTGATCTTTTGTGCCTAAAGTTAATGACTTCTGATTAGCAACGGGAGGAGCAGGTTTAACTACAGTATCCGAGTCACTAACCAGAGAAGTAGTCACCACATGGTCCTTTATGGGATTATTATTAACTGGTCGCTGTTTGGTGTTCAAAAGGATCTCATGTGGTGGAGGCACAACCTTATAACCTAACCCTTCCCCGTTGTTGCGTTCCTTAACCATGTTTTTCAAAATATGTGAAGAACTAGCTAGATTGTGGAGTTTTTGCTTTAAAGACTCATTTTCAACTTGTAAAACAGCTCTGTCCTTTTTAGTTTCCTCAATTGTCTTTAAATAAAACTTTATGTCATTTTCTTAGTTAAATGCGACAACCTCAGTTTCTTTTAGTTGTTTCTTTAAAGCTTTAATTTTCTCCTTATAGCTGCTCTCATTTTGTTTTAACACTCTATTAGCCTCAGTGCACAATTTTAAGTCATTTACTAAGCTATCATTATGATCTAATAACCTAGCAAATTTCAGATCAATGCTTTCCCTAAATTTATCACATTCAACACAAGCATGTTTAACAAAAAGATCATCTTTTGATTCTACTTGTGCAGATGTAGACGTGCCAGCCATGAAAGAAGTTTGAGGTTCCTGTTGTGCTTCAAATTCTGCCTTCTGTTCATCCTCAACGAGTTGATCAACAGCAGCTATGACTTCAGTAGCATCCAGCTCTACTGAGTTCTTCCCTCACTCGCAGAGTCATCATTCAGATCATCAACGAGAGCAATGTTGGCTTCACCATCAGATAAAAATCGGAAGGACTAGTCCTGTCCTTCATCACCTTGAGCAACCATTGCCTTTGAATCATTGCTTGTTGAAGCTGTCTTTCTCTCTTTATCCTGTTTGTTGAAGGACGAGAACTGGTTCCCATTGCCAGTCTTCTTCGGATTAACACACTCTCGCTTGAAGTGTCCTTTCTCCCCGCAGTTGAAACATGTGACCTTTGACTTGTCAAATCCAAAAGTAGTATCTTTAGTAGCCACCAGATTCTGTCCCGTCTTCTTAACAAACTTCTTTGCTCATCGCACCGTACTCGCGAGAGCCCATATGATTTCCATTCTTTCCAATTCATTTTCATCCACCTGTTCATAGTCTTCATCAGCCAAGTGGCAGTACCAATCTTTCCTGCTACTAATCCATCATAAGAGTGAACCACAGCAGCAAGTAAGTCCTTGTTCTCCTTAGCTACTTCCACAGTTACATTGCCCAGATTTTCTGTCACTAACTTCGTCGATTGAGCTTCTGTAGTACTGTGTTGAACCCCTGATGTAACATTTGACTCACTACCAGACGATGAGCTTTGACCAGTTGCAGGCGTATTAGATACAAAAGCAGTCTGCAGAGGGGCACTAGAAGATTTTACAGTAGGAATCACGTTGTAGAGAGACGGATCCTGAGTGTATGATCCCTTCATGGCCTTGTACTTGTGTCTCACCTCTTCATCTCTCAGTTTCTGGATGAAATCAGTGATATCCAAAGTCTCCAGCACTGAGTTATATCTTAAAGTGGAAATAAATGAATCCCACTTCTCTGGTAGCCCATCAGCCAAACTTGCCACCTTTTCTTCCTTTGACGTTGTAACACCATGAGTGTGAAGTTCACTCATCAAATGATAGAAGCGATCTATAATATCATCCAGACTCTCGTTCCCGATAGAAGAAAAATTATCAAATTCCTTCTTCAATGCTTTGGCCTTTAAAGACTTCAGTGTTGTGCTCCCTTCATACCGTTTCTCAAGAGCTCCATAACTTTTTGCTCTGCTTATGTACTAATACTGATGGAAGATATCTTTAGGAATTGACTGTGTCAACATAGCATAGGCTTTCTTCTCTGCATTATATGCAATCTTTTATGCGTCACTTAATCCACTCAAAGTAAGGGGTATACCATCAGCTCCAACTGGCATATTGTAGCCAGTCTCAATAGCATTCCAGAGATTTGTGTCCACTCCATTAAGATGAATCTCAAACCGTTGTTTCCATTAAATAAATTCATCAAGAGACAAAAGCTTTGGTGGTTTATTATGGTTCCTGATCTCATTTTCTAATAGCAATAGGTTCTGGATCCTGGAGTCCTTCCATGCTGAGAATGCATAGTTCCCTGAGTCCATAATGAATTAGTATTAAACTTGAAAACCAAACTGTGTATGCGACTGGGAGGGGCGACTAAAAACAACTGAAACTTAAATGTGCGATTGAGCTTAGTCGTACGACTGGGCAGGCGATTAGGGCAGTTGTGCAAATGAACAGAACAACTGGGACAATCATGCGATTGAACGAGCGACTGGGCCAATCGTGCGATTGAACTGAGCGATTGGAGTTCAGTCATGCGATTGAGTCAATCGTGCGACTGAGACTGCTGACTTCGAAAATTTTAAACCTTTTTCACACAATTCGACCTAAAACACAATTTTGAATACCCTAGACGGCTGCAACTCAAAAAAGACTCAATTTTGAAAGCATGTACACGTAAAAACTGGATTTTTATGCAGAAAGCACGGATCTTTAGACTAAAAACGTTGACTTTTTCACAAAAACGATTGAATCCACGAAGAATCAAGAGCCAAGGCTCTGATACCACTTGTTAGGACCGTGTACGTACAGAGTACTAACTGATTCAACGATTAACCAAATCAAATATCGCAGAATTCTATTTGATTGGTGATCCAATCAGGGAAACCGTTAATCCGATCAAACCTAACAATTAGAATACGTTAAGAATAGACTAGGAATGATCAGAAACGTTCTATGAACTTGGAAGGGACAATCTGGATGAACTTGGATGGCTAGGGTTGTGAATTCTCGAAGTGTTACGTTTTTCCACGAATTAAGTGGTATTTATAGGTTACAACTTTCATTCGTACGACTGAGTCATGCGTATGGCTCAGTCGTGCGACTGAGTCGTGCGATTGGTTCATTAGTACGATTGAGTCAGTCTTATGACTCAATCGTGCATATGACTCAATAACCTGGTTCAGTCATGCGATTGACCATTCGCATGGTCCAGTCGTACAACTGTATACCTATATAACATGTTCGTATATGTCTAACGACTGTATACCTATATTACATGTTCGTATAAGCGTGTAACATACAATAATATAAATATATAAAACATTAAACAACTAATACACAATCAATCAAAGAGTTTTTTATTACATTGATCAAACATTACATATGTGTAACAAAATGAATGTCAATTACATTTAAGCTCACTAGACCTAGAACTAGGGACATGTGTACCAACACTTGAGTTGGGGGAAATCATTAGGGATGTGTTCTTTTAAACATTAAAACACAACTCTTAACACGGCCTTGACCCTTAGTTCACTGGTAACACACCCGCCCCCTTGAACAGGAGGTCCCCGGTTCAAATCTGGGGCACCTCATGTTTTATTTTTAAAGGCTTTTTAGCCTAAAACAAAATTTAGAAAATTTTTAATATATATAAAAATTATTTTTATAAATTCTAAATATTTTCAAAAGCCTCCAAATATTTTCTGTAATTTTTCTAAGTTTAAATAAATTTTTTTAATAATACATTTTAACAAAGCATGTTTGAATAATTTTTTGGATTGAAAATAATAATTAGTAAATTATTATTGGATCAAAAATGCCTTTTCAATTAATTTTGTTTAAATACTAATAAATTTTAGTTATAAAATTTTATTTCAACTTTTTATACAACCTTTTAAATTATTATAATTGTTTCTTTTCACATCTCCGAATAAAATATAAATATATATATTTCCTAAGAAAATATAAATTTATTCCATTTTATTAAATATAATTATTTGACAAATACCAAATTGAAACCCTAGTTCTCGTTAATTCATCAAACTTATAATTTAACTTAAACTTGTAAAATATATATCTAGGTATCTTGTGAAGGACTACGTTGGAAGTTTCTTATTATTCTTTTTTTAACCATCGTTTATACAATTATACATCATGTGAGTATTTCTATACCCTTTATTTTTATAATTTAGGGTGAAACATGTTACTTATAATCATTGCACTTGTAAACTCGTTTGATTTTTGTAAACTTATGGCTATTCACTTGTATGTTGTTGTTAGTTGATCTTAGTAATTTCCATGTATTGACGATTATATGTTCAATCATTAAGTATTGCTAGCCTGGCGACGTCATAGATCTATGGGCCTGACAAGCCTGCTTGGTTAATCCAAGTACACTTAGCTAATTGTATAAGCTTGTAAACGTGGAAAACTTGTAAATTGTCAAGGTTTGATTATGCATCTGTCTTACATCCCTAATTACTTTATTCACTAATTTATAACATGAATTGCCATATTTTATATATTTATGTATTGAAAACTATGAAAATCTCACCAATAATATGTTGACCTTTTATTTTTAATATGTTTCAGGAAACGCCCAAGTTTGATGCTAATTTTGAAGCTTATTCACATCTAGGAATGGACCTAGATTAATAAATAAATTGTCTTGGATTATTTCATCTTATGTTATGTTTGTTTTAGACTTATGCTTGTAATTTACTTTTGAAACTTATGATTATAATATTTGGATTTAAATAATAGCGTTATGTGGTTGTGAACAATCTTAACCCTCACATCTCGACGATTCCGCCATCAAGGTTGGGGTGTGACAGATTGGTATCAGAGCCCATAACTATAGGGATTTAGGTTATTAGAAATGGTGACCTAGACTATAGTTTATGCATGAACATTATAGAATAATATTTCTATTCTTATAAAAATATATGGTTTGTATGATACATAATGCTATGTCTTCTTATGTGCAACTTGATGCCTTAGCATAGGATTGCCTTACGAATGCTTCAATTTTGTTACTTGTCTTCCCTAAAATTATCATTGAATCTTTGATTCTCCCCGACAAATGAAGCTTCTTAATCTTATTCGCGACGACACGTGTGATCGTATACTTTATGTCTATGACTTAAATCCTCAGACTTTATGTCTAATCTATACAAATCTCATCAAGGTTTTGATTCCATGAACCTAAGAAATATTGTGTGACACATAGACACCTATTTTCTGGATTTCCTAGCAAAAGGCCTTCGGGCAAAGGTAAGCATTTCGCATAAATCCTACAGGACCAGTTATGCTTACCTGGGGATTTCTGGGATGAGTGATAAACTGTGGTCAACATACACAAGTTTCTAAGGCAAATGGGTCAACTTACCTTGACGTGTCAATGTTTCTAAATGGTAATGCATTACCAAATGGAACCATTCTGTATGTCTTACAACTCTTGACTTATTCTTGGTTAAATTGCTATCATTTGTTATCCTTATTCGTGTGTCTAACTCATTTCGAATATCCAGCATGTCTCGTTAGCATGGAAAGCATGGGAGTTCGGATCGTAAACTCGCGGCAATGATCGCCCAGCAAATGGCTACTGTGCTCCCGTCAATGGTTGCTGAACTTAGCAACACTCTCATGACCAATAAGAACAACAACACTAATAGGAATAATAGTGGTGCGAATAGCAACAACCAAAACGGGAACAATCACACCTGCCCTTTTAAACATTTCAACTCGTGTAAACCCACTAGCTTTAGTGGAAAAGAAGGCGCGAATGGACTTCTTGAGTGGCTTGAAAGTATGGAGAACACATTCATCGTTAGCGAGTGTCCCGATGAATTCAAGGTTCGCTATGCTGCAAGTATCCTTCAACAACGGGCACTGACATGGTGGAATAGTGAGAAAAGGAACCGAGGGGCTGAAGTTGCTTTGGCATTACCTCGGGAGGAATTTAAGGATATAATGATCCAAAAGTTCTGCCCGAGAAGTGAGTTGCAGAAGCTGGAGGAGGAATTCTGGAACCTTAAGCAAGATGGTGGGAATCATTTTCCTTATTCCACCCAGCATCAGGAGTTGAGCATGCTCTTTCCTCACATGGTGGATACCGTGCCCCGTAACATTGAGAAATTTATCAAGGGAGTACCGCCTCAAACTCAAGATGCCGTGGTGGGTAGTAGGCCCACAACTTTGGAAGAGGCGATTACTATCACTGCACAGCTCACTGAGAATCATATTAGGGCTGACACTATGCCGGTGAAAGGTGCCAAGACTGCTGCAAAGGTGACACCCGAGGTTACAAAGGAGGTGAAGACCGAGTCCTCCTTCCAAAACAAGAAGCGCAAGTTCACCCCGACTCGCAATTACGCTGTTACAGCACCAAACGCTCCTCAAAGGCAAGTTGTTGTTGAAAATCAAGCTCCCGTGGTGAGAGCTTATACTGGGTCGCACCCAATGTGCAATACATGCAAGTACCATCACGCGAGTAACACTGCATGCCGAGTTTGCTCGTTGTGTGGGAAGTATGGACATCTGGTGGGTACTTGCTTTCGTGCCCCGAACAATACTGCGATGCTTGCTAATCGAGTCTGCTACAACTGTGGCGAACCTGGGCATATTCGTCCACAATGTCCCCGCAATGCAGGAACTGTGCCACCGGCTCGTGGAAGAGCTTTCAACATCAATGCCAACCAAGTACAAACCAACAACGACGTGGTGAATGGTACGTCATTAAGTTTCTTTTAATTGTTCCTTGTCTTGTAAGAATCCCTATTTGCATTCATCATACCAATAATATGTCATTACTGAAAAGGTATGCATCTTGTAAATAGTCATTATGCTTCTGTACTGTTTGATTTGGGTGTGGATAAGAGTTTTGTGTCCTTAGAGTTTGAGCCTATTCTTTCTAAGCTGTGTTCTAATCTGGAAAGATCCTTTATAGTCGAAGTCACCGATAGAAAATCGATCGTCGTTGACGTCGTGATACGCGATTGTACCTTGAGTCTTAACGAGCATGATTTTCTCATCGACCTTATTCCTATGCAACTCAGGAGCTTCGATGTTTTTATCGCATGGATTGGTTAGCCAAGTAACACGCGGAAATCATATGTTTCGAGAAGTACATTCGAATTCCTTTACCATCGGGTGATACTTTGAAAGTCTTTGGGGAGAAATCGTCTCAAAGACTCAAACACATGTCTTGTATCAAGGCCCGAAAGTGCTTAAGTAAAAATTACGTAGCTTTCATGGCTTAGGTAGTCAACACGAAAGCCAAGGGTAAAGAATTGAAGGATATTCCTGTTGTGCGAGATTTTACCGAGGTGTTTCCCGAGGATCTTAATGGGTTACCTCCCGTTCTGGAAGTTGAGTTCAAGATTGACTTAATCCCTGGTGCAAACCCTATGGCTAAGTCACCTTATCGTCTTGCACCGTCTGAAATGCAAGAACTAGCTAGGTCACTTCAAGAGTTGACCGATAAGGGTTTTATTCAACCTAGCTCTTCACCATGGGGTGCACTCGTGCTGTTTATGAAGAAGAAAGATGGTTCATTCCGTATGTGCATCGACTATCGGGAACTTAACAAGCTTACTATCAAGAACCGATATCCTCTTCCTCGAATCAATAATCTCTTCGATCAACTTCAAGGGGCTACGCAATTCTCGAAGATTGATTTACGTTCTTGATATCATCAATTACATGTTCACGGTGCCGATATTCCAAAGACCGCATTTCGTACTCGATATGGACATTACGAGTTCATGGTTATGCCTTTTGGCTTGACCAATGCACCTGCTGTGTTCATGGATCTCATGAATCGGATATGTAAACCGTATTTGGACAAATTCATGATCGTGTTCATCGATGATATTCTTATCTACTCTAAGACAAAAACCGATTATGAGTTGCATTTACGACAAGTTCTCGAACTTTTAAAGAAAGAACAATTATACGCCAAGTTCTCTAAGTGCGAGTTCTGGCTTGAAGAAGTTCAATTCTTAGGTCATGTCGTGAATAGCCAAGGAATTCCCGTTGACCCTACTAAGATAGAAGCCGTGAAAAACTGGTGTGTTCCCACGACCCCAACCGAAGTTCGTTCTTTTCTGGGTTAAGCGGGTTATTACCGTAGGTTCATTGCGAACTTTTTGAAGATTGCTAAGCCACTTATGGCGCTAACTCAAAGAATCGACTCTTTGAATGGGGACCCGAACAAGAAGAGGCTTTTGAAATGTTGAAACGCAAGTTGTGTAACTGTTGGACCAAAAGAACCAATAAGCCAGATCAGAAAAACCTTTAAGTTCCACAGACATCATAATAACTGAACAAGACTACATCAGCTGAAGACAAAGTTTGAAGACAAGTACTGAAGACAAAGTCTGAAGACAAGTGCTGAAGACAAAGTCTGAAGACAAGCGTTGAAGACAAAGTCTGAAGACTAAGCCTTCAGAGGTTGTCACAACAGCTGAAGTAGTACTCTTAAGTAGTTGTGATGCTTTCCTTTTCAGTAGTTGTCTTTTTCAGTTCAGTAGTTTGTAATCAGTAGTTTGTAATAAGTAGTTCAGTAGTTTGTTTTCAGTAGCTGTAGTATTAGTTAATAGTTAGCTTCATTTGTAAGAAGATGTCCTCAGCTGTTGTGGACATCTTCAGTAGTTTAGTTAGTTTCAGTTGTTTTTGTAAAACGGTTAGATGTCACTATCAAGTGACATTTGCTGACGTCACCTTACCTCTATAAAAGGAAGGTTGACCTAATTTGTATTTGCCAAAGCTTGTGTATGAATGAATACATTCTCTTTTGCAGAAATCTCTCTCTCTTTATAACCGTACTGTTTCATTGAATATCCTTTGTGTTCTTGTTTAAATTTCGTCTTATTCGTATACTATTCCGCTGCAAATCATAATCTAATTGATCAAACTAGATCCGAGATCCCTTCAAATGGTATCAGAGCTGGTTAATCATTGACCGATTTAACAATTGATCATTGAAACTGCTCTTTTGATACCTAAGTTTGATCGAATTAGCAAATTTGCAAGAATTGGTTATAGAGTTTGAGTTTCTGTTGCTTTCGGTGAATTAATTTGAGGTTCCTCGTGTTTAAAACAGAGTTGTTGAGTTTTTGAGCTAGATTTGTTAAAATTACATTGAATTGATTTGAATCTGTGAAAACGGCTACACAAACAAATGATCCTCACAATACTGGCTCCTCAACAAAGCCTCCGATGCTTGTTAGGAGTGAGTATAACATATGGCAACGCCAAATGCTCCATCACCTGTCTATCAATAGTGCAGGATGTTGGAAGTCTGTGGTTCATGGACCATACAAGCCTATGGTGAGTCTTCCGGAGAAGAATGAGATGGTTCCGAAGAAATTAGAACAATATTCGGATGAGGATCTAAAACTGTTTGAAATTGATGCTAAAGCCCATGGAATTCTAGCCATGGCACTGCCTAATGAAATCTATTCAGGGCTTATGCATCATGAAACTGCTCATGACCTCTGGGTTGCTCTGAAGGATTAATTTGGAGGAACTGATGAGGTTTTGGCAAACACTAGAGAAATCCTTGCCCAGTAATATGAGACATTCTCTCATAGAAAGGGTGAGTCTCTGACTCAACAGTTTGAGCGATTTTCCTGTTTGATCTCTGAGTTGAAAATGCTTAAACAGGAATACTCAAATAGCCAGATGAACAATAGATTCCTCAGATCCCTGCCTGAGAGATGGGACACATATACTATTGTCCTACGCTCCAGTGCAAATCTGGACACTCTATCTCTCACCCAACTTCATTGGAAACTGTTGACATTTGAAAGAGAGATAGAACAGAAAAGGAAACTATCTTCATCTGGGAAGCTCACTGATGACTTTGTATTAGGAAATACTGCACTGGTCGGTCAGGAGTCAGAGTATGCTACATCAGAAGGTTCATATGATGAGCATATAGATTTCTCTACAAACAATGGAGAACATGCTTTTGTTGGTGTTGATAATTCAGGTGGTGTTAGTGATAATTTGTGCTTTTTGATGGATGATTTAAAAGGAATTCCAGATGATGATCTGGAAGAGATGGATATTTTGAGTCAAATGGCAATGATTAACATCAGATCTCAAAAGTTTTACAAAAGGACTGGTAGGAAAATTCCAGGTCTCTCTGGCAAAACCAAGGTTGGTTTTGACAAGAGCAAGTTGAGGTGTCACAAGTGCCATAGACTTGGACACTTTGCAAGAGAGTGTAGATCATCTGGATCTAACTCATCTGCACCCTTTGTGACATTCTCAAGCAATAGCTCACAAAATAAAGGGCAACGTTCCACTAGTTCTGGTCATCCATCACAAGTTCAATCATCTCCTGCATATTTTGTCCCTAAAGGTCCTATGCCATATCCTTACCCCTGTTTTTACATGCCTCAGTCCAATCGGTTCAAGTACCTACAGCTCAACAAACACCTGCCCTACCTGAGCGTCAATCATCTCAATCACATCAACAATCTTAATCTCAACCACAACATAACTTTTTCACCCCTGGAGTTGTTGGCCGGAGAAGTTTACCAGATGATATTTCTGGTTATCATGAACAACTGTTTCCTAGTGCTGGTCAACATGGTGGTGAAAATCCTTTTGGAAATCTTGCTCTTATGGCACTGGAGTCTACTGATGGTGCATCCTCAAATGCTTCAACATCACAGGTATCACAGGTATCTTCAGAGGCAAAAGCTAAGTTGTGTTCTGAGTCATGTATAGCCTCATTTGCATCAATTAGAGAAGCAAATGTAGCTTTAATCAATAAAAATCTTGAGCTAGAGTCAGTAATTTCCAAGAGAAAAGCTGAGTTTGAGTCTGTTTAAAATGAAAAGAATGATGAGATTTCCAAATTAAAATGCCAAATCACTGATAACAAGGCAAAGGAAGAGGTCATGTTAGAGAAATATAAGGACCTCAAAGAAACACTTGCAGATACCTAAGTAGAGTGTGAACGCTGGGTAACATCATGCAAGGGGTTTGAGATGCTTCTCAACAAGCAAACAGCTTCAAATGTGAAGTTTGGAATTGGTTATAATCACACTGCTCCTCCTACAGATTTTACTCCTAAATTAGAAGTAGAATCTGAAGGAGATAGCAATGACCAATCCACATCATCATGTGATTCACCCTCTGAAATGCACCAAAATCAGAGGATGAAGTCAGCATTAGCACCTCAGAAAACCAATCAGCTGATGTTGAAACAGTTGATGGTTCCAATGCTGACAAACACATGATTAGGAAAGAGTTGATCACTTCAGGTCTTGCCTCACAAAGTACTCAAAGTACTGAAGAGCAAGTCACAACACTTGAAGAACAAACCTAAATCACTGAAATCAAAAAGGGTTTGAAAACTGCTGAAGAGTCTATCAGGATGTCCAAAAGTACTGATAGAAAACTGCTGAAGAACAAATCTTTAGTAGTTAAGAATCTGTCAGTACTTAACATAAGTACTGGAAGGAAGAAAGTACTGAAGAACAAATCTTCAGTAGTTTCATCTTCTTCAGCAGTTGATCAACTGAAGATCAAGAAAAAGCCATGTGAAATATGTGGCTTATTCAATCATCTCACTGATGACTGCTGGTATAGAAGGGGTTCAAAACTCAACAAAGATAAGAACATTAAAAAGAAAATTAACAAAATGAAAAATGAGTTTGAAACCAAGTTTGTACCAGCGGCATCTCAACCTGAAAACCCAAAATCCTTAATGAAATCCAAAAAGAAGGAAGGGGTTGATCAGGAAACAGCTAAAGGAAAAGACCAGACTAAGTCTGTGTATACCAAAAATGAGAAAATAGTGCAACACAGGAATCAATCAAAGACAAGAACTGATGTGTCTGATGAACTGAAGGCTTTAGCAAACAATCAGACACAACTTGTTATGATGATTCAACATCTATTGGGGAGAGTCAACCAAATAGATGTTCCTGTGCTTAAACCATAGAAAAGGAGACCCAAACCAAAATCAAAGGAATCCTTTTTTGCACCATCTCCATCACCACAGGCTGTTAATAATGACAAACCAGTTAGTGCAAAATCTGTTAATGAGAACAGACCCAAAACCAAAATGGTTTGGGTCTCAAAAACTAACTAGTTTCTTTTGACAAATGCAGGGTTCTTCAGCATGCCAAAGAAGCATCTGGTATGTTGACAGTGGAGGATCCATGCATATGACAGTGAGCAGCTCTCTTCTTAATGACTACTCTCAAGGAAAGAAGGGATTTGTTTCTTTTGGTAATGATGCTAGGCAAAGGCTTTGTTTCAAATGGTGAAATAAGGTTTGATGATGTCAACCATGTGGAGAATCTCAAGTACAATCTCTTGAGTGTCAGTCAGATGTGTGATAAAGGACATGTTGCCCTTTTCACCAGCCAGAACTGCAGGATTCTATCTTCCAAAGTTCTGAGTCTGATTGACAAGGTATTGGATGAACATACTCTCCTAAAGGCCAACAGGACAGGAAGAGTATATGCCTTAGATTTATCAAAGAAAATTGATCTAAAAGGCCATCCTTGCCTGTTCTCCAAGGCCTCTCCTCAGGATTCTAAACTATGGCACATAAGGCTTGGTCATGTGAATCTTAAAAGCATGAACCAGCTGATCCATCATGGTTTAGTGAGAGGATTGCCAATGAAGGAGTTCAAATGTGATGACAACTGCTCTGCTTGTTTGAAAGGGAAGCAACACAAAGTATCATTTCCTTTAATAGAAGAGCCAAAGTCCACTGGCTGCTTGAAATTACTGCATATGGACCTTTTTTGTCCTGTAACAGTAATGAGCATGCAAAGAAGAAATATTATCTGGTAATTATGGATGATTACTCCAGATTTGTATGGACTTTCTTCTTGCATGTTGAAAAACAGTATTCCCTCCCAGTCAAGTGTGTGAGGAGTGATAATGGCATAGAATTTAGAAATCACACACTTTATGAATTCTACTTGTCCAAGGGAATCAAGAGGCAGTATAGCATTCTAAGAACTCCTGAACAAAATGGAGTGGTGGAAAGAAAGAACATGACACTTATTGAAGCTGCTAGGTCAATGTTGGCTGATTCTGGTTTGCCATGACCTTTTGGGCTGAAGCTGTCAACACAGCTTGCTATGTGCAGAATAGAGTCTTTGTAAATCAGAGGCTGATGAAGACTCCTTATGAAGTGTTACATCATTTGGCCCCTCTGATTTCATTCTTTAGAGCATTTGGGTGTCCCTACAACATTCTTAACACAAATAATCCACTTTAGAAGTTTGAATCAAAGGTGGATGCAGGGTACTTTGTTAGGTATTCATCTACTTGCAAGGCATGCAGAGTTTTCAACTGAAGAACAAAGATAGTGGAAGAGACTTTGCATGTGAAGTTCAATGAATCTCCAAAAGACAAAATTCCCCAAAACCCTGTGGAGCTATTTGATTTGGACATACTGCAATATGTTCCTTATCAGTCTCCAGCTGTTGCAGTTCTTGCAAACAGTTCTCCACCTGGTGGTGCTGATGATGATGATGACAGTACGCACCTTTTCAAGTTTAGTGCTCAACTGTCTGAGTCATCTAAACCTGATGTTCCTATAGCTTCAGCAGCTCCATCCACAACAAATGTCGATGAGATTTCTGCATCATCTACTTCGTTTGAATTGCCATCTCCTTCATGGTTTCAAGAGTATGAATCAACATCTGTTGCTGCTGAATCTCCTACAAACACTTGCACAGATCTTATTGTTTATCAAGAGTTGAAGAATCACCTAATGTCTCAAATCATTGGTGATATCAATGCTGGAGTTTTAACCAGAAGTCAATTGTCCAATTTCTGCTTCTATGCTCTCTTCATCAGTCAGCAAGAGCCAAAGAACTATCATGTTGCATTAAGAGACAATGGATGGGTTAAAGCCATGCAACTTGAACTTCTTTAGTTTAAAAAGCAGCAAGTGTAAAGAACAAGGCCAGACTGGTTGTACAGGGGTTTGCACAAGAAGAAGGTATTGATTATGATGAAACCTTTGCCCCTGTAGCCAGACTGGAGGCAATCAGATTGTTCTTAGCTTATACTGCTTTCCATAATCTTAAAGTTTTTCAAATGGATGTCAAAAGTGCATTTTTATATGGTAAAATAAAAGAAGAGGTTTATGTGTGTCAACCACCAGGTTTTGAGGATAATAAACATCCAGATTGGGTGTATAAGCTTGATAAGGCTCTGTATGGGTTAAAACACGCTCCTAGAGCCTGGTATGAAACACTATCTAATTTTCTTCTTCAAAACAATTTCACTAGAGGCTCCATAGATAAAACTTTATTCATAAAGAAAGCAGGACAGCATAAGCTACTTGTTCAAATTTATGTTGATGATATCATTTTTGCATCCTCTGATCCATAGTTGTGTGATGTACTTACAAAACTGATGCAACAAAAGTTTGAAATGAGTGCCATGGGAGAATTACAGTTCTTTCTTGGTTTGCAAATCAAACAAAGAACTGATGGAACTTTCATTCATCAGTCAAAATATACAAAAGATCTTTTGAAAAAGTTTGATCTACAAAACTGTAAGCCCTGTTCTACTCCCATGAGCACCACCACACAACTGGATGTTGATCAGAAAGGTAAAGCGGTTGATGAAACCTTTACAGATGTATGATTGGTTCCTTGATGTACCTCACAGCTTCTAGACCAGACATTATGTTTGCAACTTGTGTCTGTGCTAGATTTCAGGCTGCACCTAAAGAATTCTATTTGATTGCAGTCAAAAGGATCTTTAGATACTTGCAAGGAACTCAATCTCTAGGACTTTGGTATTCCACTGGGCACTCTTGCAAATTGGTTGCTTTCTCTGATAGTGACTATGCAGGTGTAAAGTAAACAGAAAATCAACTTCTGGTGGATGCCAATTTCTAGGCAATTGTTTGGTTTCTTGGCAAAGTAAGAAACAAACTTCAGTTGCTATATCCACTGCTGAAGCAGAGTACATTGCTGCTGCAAGTTGTACATCTCAGGTACTCTGGCTTCAGAGTCAATTACTGGATTATGGTATTACAGAGACTAAGACTCCATTATTGATGGACAGTTCTTCAACTCTTTGTATTGTTAAGAATCCTGTCCAGCATTCTAAGACCAAACACATTGAGATCAGACATCATTTCATCAGGGATTGTTATGAAAAAGGTCTGATTGATCCAAAGTTTGTTCCTAGTGCTGATGAGCTTGCAGATATATTTACTAAGCCTTTGGACAGTGCAACTTTTCAAAATCTTGTGCTAAGGCTTGGTATGCTGCAGCTAGAATAAATTGACTAATACTATACTCTCAGATCACAATTACTGATGAGTATTAGTATACAAAAGTAAAAATAAGTACTGATGAGTTATTTTGTCTTCAATACTTTTTAACTACTAAAGTAATAAAAAGACTGGAGACTAAAATACTTAAAAGTACTAGAGTACATTATTTGTTGAAAAGAACTGATGTAGTTACAACTACTGATGTGGTTATAACTACTGATGCCTATTTTTAACCAATAAGTACTAAAGAACAAATTTGTCCAAAAGTACTGATGTGTAACCCTGCACATAAGTACTGAAGACAATATTTGTTCACAAGTTCTAAAGAATATTTATTTCAAAAAGATCTACTGCACAAATGATCAGAAGAGCTAATGAATAAATATTCCAAAGAACTGATGACCAATGAAACGTCTAAAAATCAAACAAAGTCTGATGAGTAAATGTTGAGGTCAGAAGGAAACAACTGAAATCTGTGAATTGACGATAACAACTGATGAGTAACTTTACTCTTCAGATGTTTTAAACAACTGCTGTTTCATTACCAAACAACTGAAGCCAAAACCAATTCTTCAGTAGTTTTCAACTACTGATGATTAACACCAAGTCTTTAGTTTTTTACAACATCTGAAGGTTAAAACCATGTCTTCAGTTGTTTCAAACAACTGATGACCAACACCAAAACCTTCAGTTGTTTTCAATCAGCCGTTTCATAATCTATATATACCAAACCCTAACCTCAGAACTTTACATTTCTCAACCGTTATTATTCGAAATTCTCAGACCTTCCCTCCTGCATTAATGGTGACCATGCAACTCAAACCACGCCATAACTATGTAGCCTACCTACCAAATCAGCTTTCTGGCACAAGTTCGATGACGCCATCGATCTGATAGTTGAATCCCCATACCAAACGACCTTTCTTCTGAACCCAATGATATACGCCGAATCCCTACAACAATTCTGGACAAATGTCACCCTTACAACTGGTGAGAATGATGCCGAGATCACTCTCCAGTCGTTTGTCAACCAGAAGAAGGTGGTCGTCATTTCTAACATTATTCGGCAAACCCTAAATCTGAATGATGCCACCTTCGTCACCGAATATCCTAAGGGTACAACCGACTTATCCTTCGCCCATCATGGATATGAAGGTGACCTAAGTGCTACTACAATCTTGAAGAAGCACTTCCATGACCCTGAACGCCTTATCTTTCACATGGTCAATGTCTGCCTTGCCCCCAGACCACCTCATGGGATCAAATGTCTTCCAAGTGGCAACAGGTATTGTATTCTATTCTTGAAGACAAAGCTTAAATTTTTCTGAAATTATCTTTTTAGAATTAAAAGATATGGCTTTGAAACCTGTGGCTAACAGATGGATATTATATCCAAGGTTTCTTATGGCCATTATCGAAAATCAATTAAAAGCTTAGGGCCTTGTTGGCCTAGGAGTCCCTGCTGTGGCAGTCTTGCCTGATGTATACTCCAGGCACAACTCGAACGCACAACTAAAGGAGGTTGCCAAGCTGCTAAAACCCAAGCAGCGGGAACCCACAACCTCATCCTCCAAATCCAAAGTCCCCACCAAGCCAAAAACTATAAAGCCTAAAAAGGCTACTCAGGGAGTTGAGTCCCCTGAGGATGCCCCTACAGCACCAAGGCAGGAAGAAACTACTGGTAGTAATCCACCAGTAGTTCTAAAGACTCCACCAACCATAGCTGCTCAGAAATCCTCTCAAAAGGATCCTGAAGCAACCATTTCAGGGGATGCCACATTACTGGAACCTCTCTCATTTGAGTAGGTTGCCATTGAAGAGCACCATTCACCCTAGGTGCAAACTGCTTCACACCTATCTCCCACTGCAGCCAGCCCTCAAAGCCCAACATTTATAATTGTAGAAGTGCTGACTCAGCTCAACACTCCACCCTCTCCCTAGGCACCTATTACTACTGGGAAAACCTTAACCATTAAGGGGGAGGATTCTAGTGTTGCTGATAGCCCACAGCACAGGGATTACACAGTTCAATTTCCCCGTGTGGAGGAGGAGATTAGAACTTCTGGTTAGGCTACCACTTCTCCTGATTCAGCACATGAACAGGATGCAATTAGTAACATCTCTAAGACCTCACAAGGGCAACTGCTGATGAAGGACAAAATCCTAAGGCAGGAAGTCCCCAGTACCAAGATCAAGGGGCACATGTGAATTCTGATCCACACTCAGCACATGTTCATCCTAATGAAATAAGGATGTCAGATGATTCAGCACCCACTGATGATAACCTGGGTTTTTTCTTTGATGTTCTAGCCCATAACACCATTCTTGAGGTTGAGATAAGTAGACTACAAGAACTACTTGCCAAAATGTCTCAAGACTCAAGATCATCTGCCCAAATTCACCCACAGATAGCACCTTCTTCTGAAGGTTTCCCAAACACTGAGTCACTCTTCATAATCAAGCACCAGCCTCTGCTTCTGGCACCATTTCTTAGGGACAGAACCCCTCTGAGCAAATGGTTGCTATCTTTAAATCTTCCTTGCCTCTCATCACTCCCATTATCACTAATATTATGCATCAAGCCCTTGATGAGAGGCTCTCCTCAAATATTCAAACCCTGGTTGATGATGCAGTTTCTAAAAGGCTCTCTGACATTCAAACCACTGATCCCAATGCAACAAAAAGGGGGAGTCTAAGTCAGTAAAAGCAGCTAAAAGGAAGAGAGTTGAAGAGGAACAAGAGAAAGAGAAAGAACAAGAGAAGGAGAAAGAAGAGGAGAATGAGAAAGAAAAAGGGGAGGAAAAAGAAAAAGAAAAGGAGAAGGAGAAGGTAAAAGAAAAAGACTTTCATGTCACATACAAGAAAAGGAAGGGTGATGAGAAGTCTTCTGAGAAAAAGTAGGATGACATGATCAAAGAAGCTGATGAGCATCATAGCAGATCAATGGATAAAATCATTGATCAGCTATTCAGACAAGGATTTGATATAACTAAGCTGGATTCTGAGATCAGAAGGCTGGAGATACAAGAAATCGAGTATAGATGGGCTGGTTACAGTAAGAAAGAAAGGGAAAGCTGGAAGCTATGGTCAGGTTCATAGCAAAGTATTTGGGGAGATCTGTTATTGAAGTGAAGTCATGGACTAGGGATAGTATTTTGGAGATAACCAACCAAATCTGTTCGTCTGAAGTATTTACAAAGGGATTGATCATTGAAGCCCTTAGTAAAGCAGGTGCTGGGAAAAGGACTGATCTGGCAAAGTACTCCAAAGCCTCACTTGCAACCAAGATGCTAGAGTAGACTATAAAATCTCCCACACCAAAACAACCAACATCACAACCCTCAAAACCAACTCCTTTACCTAAAAAGCCAACACAAACAACTGCCGATGATGCACCCAAGAGGAAGAGAAGGGTGTTGAGGCTTTAAGAAGAAGAAGAAGAAGTTGATGATGAGGAAGACAGGCTGCCCATTTCAGCTGTTATTAAGTTGCCTAAGCCCAGGGGTCAACCAACAACAATCACACCTGACATCCAGAGGCTAATGGTAAAAGTTAAGCTGGAAGAAGAAGAACAGCACAAACGGCATGATGAGCAGCTGTTGAGCCTAATTAATAAAGACTTTCCTCAGACCACATCAATACAATCAATGAGGAAACATGCTCAGAGGTTGTATGCTCTCAGATTCACCTTTCAATATCAGAAGGAGAGAGTAAGAATTTGGCCTGATCCCAGGGTGAGTCATAGAATTCACAAGAAGAACATTCCAAATAGATACAATGGCCAAGTAAAGAAGATTGTAGATGCAGTGATCATGCTGGCCATTGGAGTATCACCCTGGGAAATCCTAGAAGACTTCAAGAAAGCCTACAAAGCTAATCTTTCCCCCCAAAAGTTAATAGAAAACAAAATGGTGAAAAAGGGGTTAATTTACAAGAGGCTTGAAGAGGTCAGGAGCAATGAACTCCAGTTGTTACTTGAGGATAATCACCCTGATGAATTTGCTTATAGAGAAATAACAACTGTGGAGTTAAAGAATGGGAAACAGGTTAAATATCTTTCTTGAGTATTATGGGCCAGAGTTCTTCTTTGAAGGAGCAGCTGAAGATCTCACTCTGGAAGAACAAGTTGTCTTCCTGGAGGCCTATGTAAGAGAGTCTTACAAACTCATTATGGGGAACTAGGTTTCATGGATGGGACAAAAACTCTGTGTCCAATTCCCTAAGACAGAGTTCCCATCCATCCCTTGCTAATCAGATCTACTGAAACCTCTTCCCAAGCCTGTGCTTAATCTGGTCATTTCTAAGCTGACCCACAAGAAAAAGACTATCTTTTTGCCTAATAAGTGGGACTCCAATAATATTAAAGGTTTTGGCTGCATTGGTTCAGGGGGAGTTTGTTAGACCAAAAGAACCAATGAGCCGGATCAGAAAAACCTTTAAGTCCCACAGACATCATAACCACTGAAGAAGACTACATCAGCTGAAGACAAAGTCTGAAGACAAGTACTGAAGACAAAGTCTAAAGACAAGTGCTGAAGACAAAGTCTGAAGACAAGTGCTAAAGACAAAGTCTGAAGACTAAGCCTTTAGAGGTTGTCACAACAGCTGAAGTAGTACTCTTCAGTAGTTGTGATGGTTTCCTTTTCAATAGTTGTTTTTTTTCAGTTCAGTAGTTTGTAATCAATAGTTTGTAAGAAGTAGTTCAGTAGTTTGTTTTCAGTAGTTATAGTATTAGTTAATACTTAGCTTCTTTTGTAAGAAGATGTCCTCAGCTGTTATGGACATCTTCAGTAGTTTAGTTAGTTTTAGTTGTTTTTGTAAAATGGTTAGATGTCACTATCAAGTGACATCTGCTGACGTCACCTTACCTCTATAAAAGGAAGGTTGACCTAATTTTGTATTTGCCGAAGCTTATGTATGAATGAATACATTCTCTTTCGCAGAAATCTCTCTCTCTTTATAACCGTACTGTTTCATTGAATATCCTTTATGTTCTTGTTTAAATTTCGTATAATTCGTATACTATTCCGCTGCAAATCATAATCTAATTGATCAAACTAGATCCGAGATCCCTTCAGTAATGCTCTCATTCTAACACTCCCCAATGGAAACGACGATTTTACCGTGTATTGTGATGCCTCTAATCAAGGTCTTGGATGTGTTCTTATGCAACGAGGAAAAGTCATAGCATACGCATCGAGACAATTGAAGGTTCATGAAGTGAACTACACAACCCACGATCTTGAACTTGGTGCTGTGGTTTTCGCATTGAAGATCTGGCGACATTACCTTTATGGACGTAATGCATAGTCTACACCGATCATAAGAGTCTCCAACACGCGTTCAATCAAAAGGATGTCAACATGAGACAAAGACGTTGGATTGAGTTGATTAGCGACTACGACTGTGACATTCGCTATCATCCTGGAAAGGCGAATGTTGTAGCCGACGCGCTGAGTCGCAAGGTACACAACAAGACTGTCTCACTTCAAGAAATCCGAGATCGAAGGCAATGGTTTGACATGCTAGGGGAATTTGATACCGAGATTCAAGTGGATGTTAACGAGGCTACTATCATGCTTTAAAACATAAGGATTGATAGTGATCTCGAGTTATGCATTCGTGAGGCTCAACAAGCAGCATTAACCGACGAAGGAAAAGATGAAAATCTGGCGTCTAACATTCGGTCACAACTAGAGAGAAAACCGAACGGCTTGTGGTACTTCTTGAATCGACTTTGGATCCCTAATCATGATAATCTTCGTCACTTCATTATGAACGAAGCTCATCAAACCCGATATTCCATTCATCCTGGCTCCGATAAGATGTACATGGACCTGCGTGGTTAATATTGGTAGCCTGGAATGAAGAAAGACATAGCGTCTTATGTTTCCAAGTGCCTTACATGTGCAAGAGTCAAAGCCGAACACCAACGACCGAGTGGGTTACTTGAACAACCCGAAATCCCTATGTGGAAATGGGAACATATATCCATGGATTTCATAACCAAGTTACCTCGTACTCCTCGTGGCCATGATAGTATATGGGTGATTATTGACGGTTTGACCAAAACGGCATATTTCATACCAATACGAGACACTTACAAAGTTTCAAGATTGGCTCGTATCTACATTGACGAAATTGTAAGCTGTCATGGCGTGCCGTTGCACATCATATCCGACCGATGCGATCGTTTCACTTCGCACTTTTGGTCTTCGATGCAAGAACTCTTCAGTTCTCAATTGGATTAAAGTACGGCTTACCATCCCCAAATGGATGGTCAAACCGAACGAACAATTCAAACCCTCGAGGACTTGCTACGTCTTTGTGTCCTTGTCTTTGGTGGCGACTGGGATACGCATTTACCCGCTCGTGGAATTTTCGTTAACTATAGTTATCACTCGAGTATCAAGATGGCACCATTCGAAGCGCTGTATAGTCGTAAACATCGTTCACCGATCTGCTGGACCGACATTGGTGAAAACTTCATCACTGGACCTGAACTTATACAAGAAACGACCGATAAAGTCTCTATAATCTGCAAGAACCTTGAAGTGGCAAGAACCCGACAAAAGAGCTATGCCGACAAGCAACGCAAGCCATTAGAGTTCCAAGTTGGGGATATGGTTCTTCTTAAGGTTTCACCATGGAGAGGTGTTGTTCGCTTTGGAAAGAAGGGTAAATTGGCTCCAAGATTTGTAGGACCTTTCAAAATCCTAAAAAGGATTGGGAAAGTGGCTTATAGACTGGAACTACCTTCCGACCTTAGTGGAGTTCATCCTGTATTCCATGTCTCAAATTTAAGAAAGTGTCTAGCTGACGAGAGTCTGCATGTTACACTGGAAGACATCCAGATCGACGAATCATTACACTTTGTTAAGAAACCTGTTGAAATTATGGATCGCATTATGAAGAAAACTAGAACCACAACTACTCCAATTTTCAAGGTTTGTTGGGAGAATAAGTGTGGAGCTGAGTTCCCTTGGGAACGTGAGGAACATATGAAGAAGAAGTATCCGCATTTGTTCGTATAGTTTCATTCTTAATTTCAGGATGAAATTCTTTTAAGTTGGGGAGACTGTAACATCTTGTATTTTTTGGTTAACTAAGAGTTACTTTCGTTAAATTCTGGTAAGGGCTATTGTTATCATTTATGAAACTCATGGGCTACTTATGGTTATCGTTTTAATTTGTCTTTAATTCTTTAATTTGAAAGATAATAATGTCAATTATTACATAATAAATAAATGATAATCATAATATCAATAATAATAAAGATAATAATAAAACTAATAATAACAATGATAATAATAATAATCCTAATAATAATAAGAACAATGCTAATAATAATACTAATGACCAACAATATTCTTAATCTTGTAATAATATAAGTTTTATTATGTTAAAACTTGGAATAAATTAGTTTCTACATAAATTAATAAAACTTTAAAACCTCAGGGGCTAAAAGCGTAATTTAATTTAAACTAAAACCAAAGTTTTGAAATTGATTAACCAAAAACTAAACTGCAGGGACCGAAAGTTTAAAAATCTAAAACCCAACCCCAAACACCTTTCTCTCTCCCCGTTTTTCCGGCCATCACTCCGGCCAAGTTCCGGCCAAGTTCCGGCCAAGTTCCGGCCAAGCTCCAGCGAGGCCTAAACCAACTTAAATCGTTCGAATACCGATCTCAAACCGTTCCAAATCATTTCGTGAACGTGTTTCGAACTTAAACACACACTTTAGTTGTGTTTAAATCATCGGTTACTAGTCTAATCGACTACTAACCGATTCACATTAAACTACATAGCCGTTCGAGCTTTAAACCACAATTAAAATCTAATTAATCGAACCTATGCAATCATCTAACTAATCCTAATCATTCACAATTTCCAATTGCATCTGAAAACACACAAACAAAGCTATTCGATTCGCAACCTCGTTGTGACTTACAACTGTTCGAACACCACCATCTGTGCTTTAAAGCTCGAATTAAACAGAGGGCTTTTCATCTTTAAGTTCATTAGAAGCTACCTGTACAATTAATTTGATTATCATCACCGTTTGAGTATCGAATCTGTGCTAAGAAGTCACGATAAGTTATCGTACTCGTTCATCATCGAAATTAACTCCAACCGGGTAATTAAACCTTGCTACCTATTCGTTTTCAAGTGGGGAACAAAAGCCCCATGTTTGCTTTCATTATCAACAACAAATTTGGGTTGATTTAGATCCAACCGATTCTAGGGTCCTTGAGTTGGGGGAAATCATTAGGGATGTGTTTTTTTAAACTTTAAAAACCAACTCTTAACACGGCCTTGGCCATTAGTTCACTGGTAACACACCCGCCCCCTTGAACAGGAGGTCCCCAGTTCGAATCTGGGGCACCTCATGTTTTATTTATAAAGGCTTTTTAGCCTAAAACAAAATTTAGAAAATTTTTATATATATATATAAATTATTTTTATAAATTATAAATATTTTCAAAAGCCTCCAAATATTTTCTGTAATTTTTCTAAGTTTAAATAAATTTTTTAATAATACATTTTAACAAAGCATGTTTGAATAATTTTTTTGGATTGAAAATAATAATTAGTAAATTATTATTGGACCAAAAATCGCTTTTCAATTAATTTTGTTTCAATACTAATAAATTTCAGTTATAAAATTTTATTTAAACTTTAAATACAAACAAACAAACAAACATACCCAGTAAGTCCCACTCAAGAGCAGGGTCTGGGAGGGGTAGGTGGTGGCAAGTCTTTCCTCTATCTTGGGAGATAGAGAGATTGCTTCCGGAGAGACCCCCAACACGTTAATGAAATCAAATAACAATCGCAAACGTACTATACGGCAGACAACACACAGGAATAAATCACATAAATCACCTAAATACCTAGAGAGTGCGTACATCAAATAAGCGGGAAGAATCGTGTATAAGGGCAGAATTAGGAAACGGGCCCGCAACAAGATCACTTCAACCCTTCCTATCACCGGTCCCACTAAAAGTCCTTAATTTTAATTCTACGCCTCCACTCAGTCCTATCCTCGATCATGTGCTCAGAGAGGTGCATGTCTATCATATCTCGCTTAATTATCTCGTCCCAAGTCAACCTAGGTCTACCTCTACTCCTCCTACCCTCTATGTTGATGTTCTCTACTGCTCTAACGGGTGCTACCATCGGCCTTCGCTTTACGTGCCCAAACCATCTTAATCTTCCCTCTCGTATTTTATCTGTGATACAAGCCACCTGTAACCTCTGTCGAAACATGTCGTTTCTTATTCGATCTAATCTTGTGTGTCCACACATCCACCTCAGCATTCTCATTTCAGTGACTTCTATTTGTCTCTAATACGATTTCTTTATGGCCCAACAGTCTGTTCCGTATAACATAGCTGGACGTACTACCACTCTGTATATTTTTCCCTTTAGTTTTGTTGGGAACCTCTTATCACACAGGATCCCTGATGCTGCTCTCCATTTGCACCATCCTGATTGCACCCGGTGGGCTACATCACTGTGTATCTCTCCGTCATCCTGAACGTACGAGCCCAGGTATTTGAACCTAGACGTCTGTGGTACCGTCATGCCATGGAACTGATTTGGGTGTCTTCTTCAGCCTCAGCACTAAAGTTACAATGCATGTATTCGGTCTTAGAGCGACTTATCGTTAAGCCTCTGCTCTCTAGTGCTGCTCTCCATTGTTCTAGCCTCTCGTTAAGCATTGTTTTAGATTCTGATATTAAGACAATATCATCTGTAAACAGCATGCACCACGGGACTGGCTCTTGTATATACTTGGTCATCTCATCCAGTACTATTGTGAAAAGAAGTGGGCTCAATGCCGATCCTTGGTGTAGTCCCACTTCCACCGGGAAGAAGTCTGTGTCTCCCACTGGTGCTCGCACACACGTTTTTGACCCTTCATACATATCCATTATTATTTTGATGTACTTCTCTGGTACTCTTCTGAGTCGTAGACTTTCCCAAATGAGCTGACGCGGCACACTGTCATATGCTTTTTCTAAGTCAATAAATACCATATGGAGGTCCCTTTTCTTTTCTCTATATTTCTCCATTATCCTTCTTATGACGTGTATGGCTTCTATTGTAGAGCGTCCTGGCATAAATCCAAATTGGTTTACCGCAATATGAGTTTCTCGTCTAATTCTCGCGTCAATGACTCTTTCCCATTGTTTTATCGTGTGACTCAATAGCTTTATTCCTCTATAATTTGCACAGCATTGGACATCTCCTTTCTTCTTATATATGGGGACTATGAGGCTGCTTCTCCATTGTCTGGCATCCTCCCGGTTTTAAAGATAGTGTTAATTAAGTTTGTTAGCCATTGAAGTCCCTCTTCTCCCAGGCACTTCCAAACTTCAATCGGTATGTTGTCTGGCCCCACCGCCTTAGCCCTTCCTATTTTCTACAGCGCTCTCGTAACTTCGTCAAGTGTGATGCTTCTACAGTAACACTTGTTTTGTTGGTTTGGTTGAGTTGTTCTATCGTTCGCAGTTTGTTTGTTAGGGTTCCTTATGTTGAAAAGGTTATCGAAGTAAGTTTTCCGTCTCACCTTTATGTCATTCTCCTTCACCAAGACCTTTCCATCCGCAGCCTTTATAAACTTCACCATTTTCAGGTCTTGTCTTCTACTTTCTCTTGCCTTGGCGATCTTAAACATGTCATATTCTCCTTCTTTCGTCTGTAATCGGTTATACATTCTCTCGTATGCTGTGTTCTTTGCCTCTGACACAGATTTTTTCACCTCTCACTTAGCCTCCTTGTATTTATTTTTTAGCTCTACTCGTTCTTCCTCATTTTTACAGTGTAAAAGGTCTCTGAAGTTTTGTTGTTTAATTCTGATCTTCTCCTGGACATTTTCATTCCACCACCACGCTTCCTTATGACGTACTGTCCTATTTGTTGCAAATCCAAGAGTTTCTTTAGCTGCTTGTATAACTGTAGTTGCCATATCCTCCCACATTTGGTTTGCGTCTTCCTGTGCCCCAGTTTGGATCATCGGTATGACCTTATCTCTAAAGGTGGTAATCTTTTCGTCTTTGAGTTGGCCCCATCTGATCGTAGGTCTACTTCTCTTAGTTTGTTGTACAATTGCTCTCTTGACACGTAGGTCATCCACTAACATATGATGTTGAGTCACTACTGTCTCTCCCGGGATTGTCTTACAGTCCTTCCACGAGTTACGATCTTCTCTCCTCATTAGCAGATAGTCAATTTGCATGTGTCTCCCGCCACAGCTAAACGTGATTAAATGCGAGTCTCTTTTCTTAAAAAAACGAATTTATGATGCCCAGGTCATGTGCTAAAGCAAAGTCAAGGAGCTCCCTCCCGCCTTCATTCCTCAGACCATACCCAAACCCTCATGTACCGACGTGAAATGATCATTACCTTTTCCTGTATGCCCATTAAAATCACCTCCTATGCATAGTTTTTCTTCTCTAGGTATGTCTCCCATAACGTGATCTAAAGTCTCCCAGAACTTATTTCTTTCCGTTTCCCCTAACACAACTTGAGGTGCATACGCACTAACTACTGCCACTACCTCAGCCCCTATTACTATTCTTAACAACATCAATCTATCATTGTATCTTCTCACCTCCACTACATTATCCTGAAGTTATATACAACCTTTTAAATTATTATAATTGTTTCTTTTCACATCTCCAAATAAAATATAAATATATGTATTTTCTAAGAAAATATAAATTTATTCCATTTTATTAAATATAATTATTTGACAAACACCAAATTAAAACCCTAGTTCTCGTTAATTCATTAAACTTATAATTTAACTTAAACTTGTAAAATATATATTTAGGTACCTTGTGAAGGACTACGTTGGAAGTTGCTTATTATTCTTTTTTCAACCATCGTTTATACAATTATACATCACGTGAGAATTTCTATACCCCTTTTTTCATATTTTTACACTTTAGGTGAAACATGTTACTTATAATCATTGCTGACTGGACTTTTTGGAGAATGATATTCTCTATTGATATGAATCAACAAGGATCGAATATGTAGATTGAATCAATGATTGAAAGGCGGAATCAAGCAATCAATGAACATAGAACTCTTGATATACTCATAAATGCATTCTTTATTAATTAGATGAACTGTTACAGAGTAAATGTTAGGGTTCAGCAAGCTACAGTAACAAGACAGCTAACATGGGAGAGAGACAAAGTATATTCTGATTGTCTATCTCAAAAGTTGTGTAAACAGTCACACAAAAAAATCTACCTCACATACAAGTTTTCTATTCTATTTATAGGCTGACACATAGCTTGTACAAAATGACTAAACTACCCTTAGTCTAAGTCGTCATCAGCATTTGTTCTTTGTCATCCGCATTAACTAATGCGGATGAGTATTTCTTCATCAGCATTGGTCTTCTATTAGCCGCATTAGTGTTTGGTCATCAGCATTAGTTAATGCGGATGAGCAAACACTTGGCCGCGTTTGTTGCTGGTCATCCGCATTAGTTAATGCGGAAGAACAAATGCCTTGTACTGCATTTCATCGGCTGTCCGCATTAGTTAATACGGAAGAACAAATACTTGTCAGAATTTGTTCTTGGTCATCCGGATTAACAAATGCGAATAGCCGACACTTGTAATTTTCTTCTCATGCAGGATCTTCTTTATGTGCATTTTCTTCTTGGACATGGGGAGAAACCAGTAGAACAACCATCCACATCTTGACTTGGCATGTATGATCCTTTCAGGGTCTAACAATACTCCCCCTAAGGATTATACAGCCTAAGTACTTCAAGGGTTTGAGGGTGGATCAGGTTGTGAAGATTCTGCTGGGTCTGGTGCAGTAGGAGGAGATGACACAGGAGCTGGGTCTGTGTAAGAAGGATCCAGTATGGCCTTGATCATATTAGAGAACTGTCCTGCATCATCCAGCTTCTCTCTGCTCAGTACATGTATCTTCATTTGGCTCATAGTATGGATGGCTTCAATGGGCAGCTTCTTCAATGATTGCAAGAGTGTGGTCAGCTGTGATTCTTCCAGTTAAGGTCCTCACACCATCAACTTCTACTACTTCAGCAGTTCCCCAAAATGATCTAATGAAATTCTCATAGATAATTGGTCTAACTGTCATAGCTTAAGCAACTCTTATAATCATCATGAATCGAATCATATCTCTTAATCCTTCAGCCTCAACAACATCAGGTTCAAGAAAACCGCTGACATTATGGAGCTTGTTCCATTTGTACCCTGCATTCAAGGCATATGAATTAGAATAATGAATACTGTATATCAGAAGGTTTATCATAAATCAGACTAAGTTTATCACATTTTGGCTTTTCTTGGTCAAAATTGAGTGTTCATGTATACTGTTTCATATGCATTTGACCTAATCTGATTTAGAGATGCATATTCATTTTGATGAGTTATTCATGATTGTATTGATTATCCTCTCTCAATTTTAACTCATTTCTACCATTGAAGTGTCATTTGATTTCAACATTTTAGTTTTGACATGCCCTGTTCATGCGACGAACAGAAATGATGAAAATCCTTTGTTTGTTGGTTTCTTCAAGATTAGCATGTGTCTTTCAGTTGAAATTGTCAATGGTTCATGAACATTTATTTGATTTTGCATGATTCTTTCTTGACCCAGGTTACTAAGTTCATGTTTCGGGTGAATGTTCGACAATTAGGGTTATGAACATTTTAAGATTTTCACCTTTTCCTCGATAATACTGTTGTAGTGAATCGAAGATGAGTAAAAGGTGATGAATCGAACTTAGAACACAGGTTTGGAAGATGAAGAAGATGAAAAGTAATTTTAACGCTCGTCGCACTTTAAATCTCTCAATTTTGAAAAGTATTAAATGACCCTTTGATTTTGGTTTATATAGTCAATTTAATGTGGATTTCAAAATTTTATAAGTTTTAAAAAAATGCGCCCAAATTTTAAATTTACTGTAGCAAATGCGGTTGAAGAAATTTTCATCGGTATTTGTGTACTGTAGCAAATGCGGAAGAACAAGTACTGGTCAGCATTTGTTCACTGTAGCGAATGCGGAAGAACAAATACTTATCAGCATTTGATCACTGTAGCAAATGCGGATGAACAAATACTTGTCAGCATTTGTTCACTGTAGCAAATGCGGATGAACAAATACTTGTCAGCCTTTGTTCACTGTAGCAAATGCGGATGAACAAATTTTTCAACTTTCATCAAATGCGGTAGAGTAAAAGTCTGTTCGCATTTCTTCCACTTGTGTTTAATGACAGAAGAGTGTGATCACATATCATACTTTATGATTACACAAGTTTACACCCAAGTTTAAGTGTTGATTTCTTCTTTTCAAAAGAAATACAGTTAAAGAAAACAAATACGAATGAGCATGAATTTCGTCCGCATTAGTTTTGCATACTTAAAACTTGGTGGTGAGACTAATGCGGTAGAGTGATTTTGTCCGCATTAGTTTTTTCACTTGTGTTTCAGTTCACAAAACCATTGCCCGCATTGGTTGAATGCTTGGGTTACCTTCACCCGCATTAACCAATACTCTTACTTGCATTAAGTTTGTACTTAATGTTTTTGCTTTGGTTGGTTTTGGATGAATTTTCTCTGATGCTTTATGAAGATGTGTCTGTTTCTTGATTCTTATGAATTTTGACTAATTTTTTGTGATATCAATTCTTGCTTGGATGGACTTGTTCATCAGTGGTGAATCAAGTTTCCCATTGTTGACTGATCTTAGACTTTTGTGCATCAAGATGTCTGCAAGAACTGAGATACTATGGTATAACTTTTGCAACAACACAGACAGATTTTCTGATTTGGTAAATTGTTTTTGGTTTTTTTAATTTTTTAAGAAAGGAAACACCTGTACAAAATTGATCAAAATTTTTAAATTACGCCCCCTAAAGTTTATATCCATAATAGATAGAAACTTTTAAGGATTTGAAAAATTTTGAAAATAAAATCTTTTTATGATTTTTGTTTTCTTCACGGTACAAGAAGTTGAGTTATACCTTTCTTTGGGATCATATCAATCTTACCTTTCACAAGTGCAAGCAATTGTTAGTAAAACAGACATGGTCATGAACATATTGATTGCAGGTATGTTTATCCTCTTAAACTCATACTTGGATAATATTCTCATGCAAATGATCTTATCATGTTTTGTGTTGATTGGGTATTCAAAAGCATGGCACGGTCAACCATCTGCATGCAATGTATTGTAGAACTTTCAACATCTTACTTGACCAGGATACTTAAAATTAGAAATCTCATATTACTTGATCCTCATTGGGATTCTTTTATTTTTGATCCTTTTATCACTTTTGATCCATATTGGGATTCTTTTCAGTTCACTTTGAAAGGTGATCTCTTAGGATTCTTTTGTTTCATTCATTTTGAATGATTTTTATTCTTTTTGTTTCATTCAAGTTGGATGTGTTCCTCATTGGGAATCTTGATGGATCAGGACATCAGCACTATGTGCTTGTTTCTCGAGGTCCTTGCTTAGCAAAATAAAGGAGCAACTGATGTGAGTAAGAGAGATTCATAAGTCATTATTACCTGGGTGTTTAGGTTGCTACACATACATACATTTGGATAAGTCAAAACTTACACATACTATGAGATGACAGCATCACAATTGAATATAAGCTTTAATTTATCATTGCATGTGGTTTCTTTTCCAAGTTGAGCCTACCAACATATCAGATAAGTCATGTCAGTCATTTAAGTTTTATAAATAAGCACAGTGAATGATATAACGAATGAAATTATATCATTTCCAAGGGATAAACTATATACTTCTTCTTTTTATTTCTTTTTGATAATTTTTGAAATATTTGAATTTTTGTTTGTTTTCATTTTACTCAAGATTAATCATGCCAATTGATTGAACTAAGAATTCAAATCTGGTTGGATCAAATGCCTTAGTGAATAATCAGCTAATTGATTGTCAGTGTGAACTTGCATCAATTTGATTAATCCTTTTTCAGCACAATCTCTCAAAAAGTGATATCGAATTTCAATATGTTTTGTTTTTGAGTGTTGAACTGGATTATTAGTTATAAAAACTGCTGTTGTGTTGTCAATGTAAATTGGAGTGTGCAGAAAGTTAAAACCATAATCAAGCATCTGGTTTTAAATCCAGAGAACTTGAGAACAGCATGCAGATGCTGCTATGTACTCAGCTTCTGCTGTTGAGACAGAAACATTGGTTTGCTTTTTGCACTGCCAGGATACCAGTCTAGGACCAAGAAATTGACAACCGCTAGAAGTGGATTTCCTATTGAAGTTGCATCCCCCATAATCACTGTCAGTGTATGCATAGAGATTTAAATCTCCTTCCTTTGGATACCATAGTCCAAGAGCAGGCTTACCTTAAGATATCTGAATATCCTCTTGACTGCATTAACATGAGATTCCTTAGGATCTGCTTGATATCTGGCACACACACAAACACCAAACATAATATCAGGCCTACTGGCTGTTAGATACATTAGTGAACCTATCATGGAACAATAGTGTGTCTGATCCACTGATTTGCCTTCAGGATCACATCCAATCTTCACTTTAGTATCCACAGGAGTTCTGATGGACTGACAGTCAGCAAACTTGAATATCTTCAGCATTGTTTCCACATATTTTGATTGATTGATGAAGATTCCGTCTGCTATCTGTTGGACTTGTACTCCCAGAAAGAAGGTGAGTTCTCCCATAACACTCATTTGGAATTTTGAATGCATGAGATTTTCAAAGTCTTTACATAGAGTCTTGTTTGTTGAGCCAAAAATGATATCATCCACATATATCTGTACAAGTAACATGACATGTCCTTTCCGTTTCTTTTTCTGAAGAGGGTCTCATCAATATTTCATCTCTCATACCCATTTTCGAGAAGGAAGGATGTTAGAGTCTCGTACTACTTCCTTGGAGCTTGATGAAGACCATACAAGGCTTTGTCCAGCTTATACACCCTGTGTGGAAAATCTGGGTCTTCAAATCCGGGAGGTTGACTTACGTAGACCTCTTCAGCAATCTTTCCATACAAAAATGCACATTTCACATCCATTTAATAAACAGTGAATTTCATGGATGCTGAATATGCAAGAAAGATTCTTGTGGCTTCTAGTCTGGCTACAGGGGCAAGTACTTCATCATAATCAATTCATTCTTCTTGTGTGTATCCCTGAGCTACTAGTCTTGCTTTGTTTCTAATGACAATTCCTCTGTCATCAGTTTTGTTTCTGTATAGCCACCTGGTACCGATAGGGTATTGTCCTCCGAGAAAATCTACCAGCTACCATACATCTTGTTTCTTGAATTGTAACAACTCTTCCTGCATTGCTTCAATCCAAGTACTCTCTTGAAGAGCCTCTTTGATATTTTTGGGTACTGTTTGACACAGAAAGCATGAGAGCAGGCAGATGTTAGCTATGCTTGACTTGCTCCTTGTCACCCGTTCATTTAGTTCACCAATGATGTTGTCAACTGGATGATCTTTGTGTATTCTTGTGGTTGGAATTGAGTCACCAGCAATGGTTACATCAAGATTGGAGACATTCAGTTCATCTTGGTGTGAGGCAACTTCTTCTTGTACTGTTAGGGAGCTATGAAAGTAATCAAAATTTGTTCAGTTCCTGCTTCAGTGTTAGCAGGGATTTGATTACTCCTATCATTTGAAGTTCTTTCAGTGTCAATCGGAGGGATGACATGAGTTTGAGTTCTAACTTCTTCTTGGTTTCTCGCTTCAATAGATGGCATCTCTGATAGAGAGGGTATTGTACTGGGACCATCCTCAATTGAAGCACTTTGATGTTGGACAGTATGTCTGACAGGATCAACTTGTAGTGGAACCTCTTCACTAAGTTGCTCAGTAGATGTTGGAGGAATTATTGGAAAGTTACTCCTTCTTTCTACCAATGATGAAGGTACAACTGGTTGTAGGATTCCTGCATTAGACATGTGAAATTGGTCAAAAGATTTAGTAAATGAGTCAATATTAAACAACCAACCTGCACCATTAGTTGATTTGGGAAATGAATGTTCCTTGAATTGAACATTTGTTGATTCATCAATGATGTTTAATCTAGGATTAAACACTCTGTAAGCCTTTGAAACAGAAGAATATCCTACAAAAAATCCTTCATCAGACTTGGATGAAAACTTTCCCAAATGGTCACGGGTGTTTAATATCAAGACAGGACAGCCAAATGATCTAAAAAATCCAATGAATGGTTTTCTTTGAAAAATTACTTCATAAGGTGTCTTGTTACTTTCTTTGACGAACAAAGTTCTATTTTGTACAAAGCACGATGTGTTAACTGCTTCTGCCCAAAAGGTGATTGGCAGTTTAGCATCTGCTAGCATAGTACGTGCTGCTTCAATTAGTGTTCTATTTCTTCTTTCAGCTACTCCATTTTGTTGAGGAGTCCTAGCTGCACTAAATTGATGAGCTATGCCTTTGGTTGTACAAAATGAACTCATATCTTCATTTTTAAATTATGTCCAATTATCACTCCTTATTGTTTTGACTTTATGATCAATTTGATTTTCAATTTTGGTGATAAAATCTTTTATTAATTGGGATGCTTCATTTTATGAAGTAGGAAGAAGACCCATGTGAATCTACAAAAGTCATCTATGATCACCAAACAATATTGTTTCTTTCCTATACTCATAACATGAGTTGGACCAAAGAGATCCATATGAAGTAGCTTCAATGGAGAATTGTTGGTGTTCACCAACTTTAGCTTGTGAGACGACTTGTGTTGTTTTCCTTTGAGACACGCTGAAAAGTGGTCAATGAAGTGGAATTCTTTTTGAGGTAAACCAATAACATGATTTCCCTTGACCAGTCTGTTCATGTTTTTTAAATTTGTGTGTCCCAATCGTCTGTGCCAAAGTTGTGATTCATCAAAAGATGCTTTTGATAGAAGACATGTTTCTTCTTTTGGTGATGCAAAATTAAGGTTAATGACATAGGTGTTATTCTTCTTCGGTGTTTTCAAGACAACCCATTCTTCAAGAATTTGAAATCCTGGTCTCAGAATGTAGCAATGAGTGTCAGTGAAGTGAGTGGAATATTTCTTGTCACAGATCTGAGACACGCTGAGACGATTGAAGTTCAGTTGTTCGCAGTAGTTCACTCTGTCAAAGCTCAGCATTCCACTTGTCACAGATCCTTCACCTGTAATTCTACCACCTTGTGAATCTCCCCCAAATGCCATAGTAGTTCCTTGAATGTGCTTGAAATCATGAAGGAGGGAACAATCTCCAGTCATGTGTCGGGAGCATCCACTGTCCACATACCATAAACTGTTGGACCTGTATGAATGTCCCTACAAGCACAGAAAGAACTAATTAGAGTGTGAAACCCAAGCTATGATGGTCTTGGGCTTACCGTTTCTATCCATGATAGTAACCTGTTGGTATTTTCCTCTAAACTGGTGCTTTGATGATAGAATCATGCTTGCTTTCTTTCTGAAACTCGAATGTTTTATTACTTCAACTGAAGAGTCATATGGGTATTCAAACCTTTGATCCCTGTTCCTTTTCAGAAAATTTGTTCGTTTTTTGTTATCAAACTTTGTTTTAGAATTATAAAAATCATTAGTTTGTTTGACTGCTTAATTTTTATTTCTTTTGATTCTGTTTGAAGTTCTCAGATTTTTCACATCATCATCAGACTTTGAGACTCTGTGATGAGGACACCATTGATTTTATATTTCTCAGACATGATTGGAGATATAGGCTTGTTCTAAGGTATTCTCAATTCCTTTTGTTTAAAGAAACAATCATATGTATTGTGATTTGTCATGTTGTAGACAGAACAGTATTTGTTGAAATAACAGTTCTTGGTAGAGTGATTGTTCATATTACAGATTGAACAGTATTGATTGTAAAAGCATTTATCTGTTTTATGATTAGACCTCTCACACATATCACAATACATGTGTTTGTTTCTAGCTACAGATCCTGGTGTTGCGGATTTTGTAGCTTTGGCAGATTTGGAATTAGATTCATTTCTTGGTTTTGATGACAAAGCCTGATCAACCTTGTTAGTAGTTTGTTTTACAATACTACTGATTTTGCTTTTCTGAGGCCGGTTATGCTTTCTTGATTTTTGCCTAATCTCTCTTTCAAATTGATTCACATGTTCTTTATTGAAAATATCAAAGCCAACACCTTGCTTTGATTTTGAAGTTTGAGGGTCTGAGTTAGTTTTAGTTTTTGTGACCTGAGAAACTTTTCTTTTGATGGATGGTGAATCAGTGCCTGAATTGCTTGAATTTTTAGGAGAGTTTATCTCACTATCAGATCTACTTTCAGTAGGTAGATTCACCTCATTAGCTTTTATTTTCTTTTCCTTGGAAATTGTAGGAATGAGTTTCACAAAAGGAACAATAGCCTTGATTGGGCTATCTGATTTGATCACACTCACTGTCTTGTCTGAACAATCCTTGATTTTAACAGGGTGACCTAATTTGATTTTATCCTTATTTGTTTCAATGTAAACACTAGGTTTATTTTGAGGATTGGTGACTTGTTTTACTATTGTTTTAGGTTCAATAGTGTTAGGTTCATTTTCCTGTTTGAGTATGATAGAATCAGGCATGACAGTGTAGTTGTCATTGTATGGTGGTGGACAACAGTTGTATCCAATACCATATATGTCTTTAGGATCCTTTTGAGAATCAAGCATCTCTTGCAGCTTTACTGATGACTGCTGAAATTTTTCTAGTTTTAGTTCAGTAAGATTTTGTTCAGTTTTAGATTGAGCTAATTTTTCAGTCAGTTGCTCATTCTCAGCTGCAAGAGTGTACTTTTCACCACACAATTTCTCAACGTCAGTGATGAGAGATTTAATTTTGATTTCAAAGCTTTTTATTTCTCTCTTAAGCATCTCTGACTTCACTTTTCTTCTTTAATTTTATCAGCCAGTTTATGATTATGCTCTCTGTACCCTTGCAGTTCATTTATGCATTTATCACTACAAAGGTTAGATTTTACCTCAGTAGGCATGGGAGAAGGTCCATCATTGATGTGAGCCATGAGTGCATGATTTTGAAATTGAGGCTTTACTTCCTCAGCATACATGCTCCAGTCACACACTCCATCCTACCTGATAATAAGAGCATTTGCTGATGACTGATTGCTTCCATAAGCTTGATTGGTCAGTTGGGGTTGAGTCTGATATGATTGTTGATGATGATGAAGCTATTGTTGATGACTGTTGGAGTGAAAGCTTGAAGATGGTTGTGATGATGACTGGCTCTGAGAAGGCCTTTGAGCGTTGTAGTTTCTTCTGGAAGCATTGCATTCTCTAGAGAAGTGGCCAGTCATACCAAAATTGAAGCATTTCACTTTTGATTTGTCATATCCAAGCTTGGTGTTTTCATTAAGGTGATGCTTTTTTCCTTTTCTAAAAAACTTCTTTGCTCTCATAGCAATCATGGCCATTTGCCATTGCAAGTCCATTTCCTCCACATCATCTGGATCCATTTCTTCCAAATCTTCTTGGATCAGATGTGCAGATGTAAGTCTTCCACCCAAATAGGCTTCAAAGCTGGCAACAAATGCATTGTAAGTTGCCTTTTATTCTTCAGATTTTGAATCATTAGGAGTAGGAGTTGCAGAGAATCCTGGCGCTTGACTTGTTGAAGTTGATGGGGAAGATGTTGTTGGTCAATTGGATGGTGGGGCTGTAGTGAATCCAGTTGCTTTAGTTTGATCCCTTGAGGAGATGAAATCAACCTCCTCAGTAATGAAGGCATTTTCCACAGAGTGATTATCTGTGGGAAACTTGTAAGCTTCAACTACTCTGGGTCCTCCCAGATTTCTGCTTCTTTCATCCAGTTCTAAAGCTTCTATCTTTGCTATCATGATATCCAGGGTGGTGCTCTCCAAATCAAGAGTATTCTTCAGCATAGTTACATTTTATTTCCAATTTTCAGGAAGACTATGTAACATCTTCTTGTTTAAATCCTTTGACTTGTAAGTAACACCCATGATCTCTAAATCATTCACCAGTTGCATAAATCTATGCAACTGTTTAGAGATGGACTCCCCTTTTGAGTGATGAAATGTCTCATACTGCTTCACAAGCTTGTCTTAGTTGATTTCAGCCACTTCACTGCTTCCTTCACACATGATTTGCAGTGCATCCCATACAGCTTTTGCAGTGCCATACTTTTCCAATCTTTTAAGCACATCCATTTTAAGTGCTTGAGTAAGTATGGAGTAAGTTTTGAGGTCAATCTTGTTCTTCTTGTAATCATCATCATCAAGAGTAAGATCTTCAATAGGAATTCTTGTGGTCTTGTACAGTGCAGCTTGATCTGCGGATAGTGTTACCGGAATGTGTGGGCCTTTGCATATTAAGATCCATTAATTAGGATCAACACCTGTAATATAGTTCATGAATCTGATTTTCCATTGTTTAAATTTAGATTTATGTTTGAGCATGGGTGGTTTTGAGGCATGCCCAAGTTCTATATAATTATGTGAATCCATAGTTACTTGTTAGTTTTTAACTTGTTTAGATCTGGATTTAAGTGATTTTATGGTTAATTAGTCCAAATAGTCCAACAAGTCCGAACTTAGTCCAGTAACAATGGATCTGCTGAGAATATGTAATTGTAGCTTATGATTTTCTGTTTTTAGTGACTGTGCAACCTGAACTGTTTGTTCAAAGAGCAGATCTTCGGGTGAACAGTAGAAGTTGAGTATATCAGTGAGTATTCAGTTGGAATACTAAGAAGAGATGTATAAAACCTCTAAACAGCAACTCAATCAATAGATCAATCAGGTTAAACCTAGATCTGAGCAGATCTAAGTAATAACCGAGAGCCAAAGCTCTGATACCAATTGACTGGACTTTTTGGAGAATGATATTCTCTGTTGATATGAATCAACAAGGATCAAATATGTAGATTGAGTTAATGATTGAAAGGCGGAATCAAGCAATCAATGAACATAGAACTCTTGATATACTCATAAATGCATTCTTGTATTAATTAGATGAACTGTTACAGAGTAAATGCTAGGGTTCAGCAAGCTACAGTAACAAGACAGCTAACATAGGAGAGAGACAAAGTATATTCCGATTGTCTATCTCAAAAGTTGTTTAAACAGTCACACAAAAAAATCTACCTCACATACGAGGTTTCTATTCTATTTATAGGCTGACACACAGCTTGTACAAAATAACTAAACTACCCTTAGTCTAAGTCTTCATCAGCATTTGTTCTTTGTCATCCGCATTAACTAATGCGGATGAGTATTTCTTCATCAGTATTGGTATTCTATTAGCCGCATTAGTCTTTGGTCATCAGCGTTAGTTAATGCGGATGAGCAAACACTTGGCCGCATTTGTTGCTGGTCATCCGCATTAGCTAATACGGTAGAAGAAATGCCTTGTACTGCATTTCATCGGCCGTCCGCATTAGTTAATGCGGAAGAACAAATACTTGTCAGCATTTGTTCTTGGTCATCCGCATTAACAAATGCGGATAGCCGACACTTGTAATTTTCTTCTCATGCAGGATCTTCTTTATGTGCATTTTCTTCTTGGTTTTGGGGAGAAACCAGCAGAACAACCATCCACATCTTGAGTTGGCATGTATGATCCTTTCAGGGTCTAACAATTGCACTTGTGAACTCGTTTGATTCTTGTAAACTTATGGCTAGTCACTTGTATGTTGTGGTTAGTTGATCTTAGTAATTACCATGTATTGACAATTATATGTTCAATCATTAACTATTGCTAGCCTGGCGACATCATAGATCTATGGGCCTGACAAGCCTGCTTGCTTAATCCAAGTACACTTAGCTAATCGTATAAACTTGTAAACGTGGAAAACTTGTAAAATGTCAAGGTTTGATTGTGCATCTGTCTTACATCCCTAATTACTTTGTTCACTAATTTATAACATGAATTGCCATCTTTTATGTATTTATGTATTGAAAACTATGGAAATCTCACCAATAATATTTTTACCTTTTATTTTTAACATGTTTCAGGAAACGCCCAAGTTTGATGCTAATTTTGAAGCTTATTCACATCTAGGAATGGACCTAGATTAATAAATAAATTTTCTTGGATTATTTCATCTTATGTTATGTTTGTTTTCATGTTTGAGACTTATGTTTGTAATTTACTTTTGAAACTTATGATTATAATATTTGGATTTAAATAATAGCGTTATGTGGTTGTGAACAATCTTAACCCTCACATCTCGACGATTCAGTCGTCAAGGTTAGGGGTGTGACAGATTGGTATCAGAGCCCATAACTATAGGGATTTAGGTTATTAGAAATGGTGACATAGACTATAGTTTATGCATGAACCTTATAGAATAATATTTCTATTCTTGTAAAAATATATGGTTTGCATGCTACATAATGCTATGCCTTCTTATGTGCAACTTGATGCCTTAGCATAGGATTACCTTATGAAAGCTTAAATTTTGTTACTTGTCTTCCCTAAACTTATCATTGACTCTTTGATTCTCCCCGACAAATGAAGCTTCTTAATCTTTTTCTCGACGACACGTGTGATCGTATACTTTATGTCTATGGCTTAAATCTTTAGACTTTATGTCTAATCTATACAAATCTCATCAAGGTTTCGATTCCATGTACCTAAGAAATATTGTGTGACACATAGACACCTGTATTTGGATTTCCTGGCAAAAGGCCTTCAGGCAAAGGTAAGCGTTACGCATAAATCCTACGGGACCAGTTATGCTTACCTGGGGATTTCTAGGATGAGTGATAAACTGTGGTCAACATAGACAAGTTTCTAAGCCAAATGGGTCAACTTACCTTGACGTGTCAACATTTCTAAATGGTAATGCGTTACCAAATGGAACCATTCCGTATGTCTTACAACTCTTGACTTATTCTTGTTTAAATTGCTATCCTTTGTTATCCTTATTCTCGTGTCTAACTCATTTTGTATATCCAGCATGTCTCATTACCATGGAAAGTGTGGGAGTTCCTATCGTAAACTCGCAGCAATGATCGCCCGACAAATGTCTGCTGTGCTCCTGTCAATGGTCGCTAAACTTAGCAACACTCTCATGACCAATAACAACAACACTACTAATGGGAACAATAGTGGTGAGAATAGCAACAACCAAAAAGGGAACAATCGCACCTCCACTTTTAAACATTTCAACTCGTGTAAACCTACTAGCTTTAGTGGAAAAGAAGGCGCCACTGGACTTCTTGAGTGGTTTGAAAGTATGGAGAACACGTTCATCGTTAGCGAGTGTCCCGATGAATTCAAAGTTCGCTATGCTGCAAGTGTCCTTCAACAACGGGCACTGACATGGTGGAATACTGAGAAAAGGAACCGAGGGGCTGAAGTTGCTTTGGCATTACCTTGGGAGGAATTTAAGGATATAATGATCCAAAAGTTCTGCCCGAGAAGTGAGTTGCAGAAGCTGGAGGAGGAATTCTAGAACCTTATGTAAGATGGTGGGAATCATTTGGCTTATTCCACCCGGCATCATGAGTTGAGCATGCTCTTACCACACATGGTGAATACCGTGCCTCGTAACATTGAGAAATTTATCAAGGGGGTACCGCCTCAAATTCTAGATGTCGTGGTGGGTGGTAGGCTCACAACTTTGGAAGAGGCGATTACTATCACCGCACAGCTCACCAAGAATCATATTAGGGCTGGCACTATGTCGATGAAAGGTGCCAAGACTGCTGTAAAGGTGACACCCGAGGCTACAAAGGAGGTGAAGACCGAGTCCTCCTTCTAAAACAAGAAGCGCAAGTTCACCCCGACTTGCAATTACACGGTTACAGCACCAAACGCTCCTTAAAGGCAAGTTGTTGTTGCAAATCAAGCTCCCGTGGCGAGAGCTTATACTGGGCTACACCCGATATGCAATACATGCAAGTACCATCAGACGAGTAACACTCCATGCCAAGATTTTGCTCGTTGTGTGGGAAGTATGGACATCTGGTGGCTACTTGCCTTCGTGCCCCGAACAATACTGCGATGCTTGCTAATCGAGTTTACTATAACTGTGGCGAACCTGGGCATATTCGTCGACAATGTCCCTGCAATGCGGGAACTATGCCACCGGCTCGTGGAAGAGCTTTCAACATCAAAGCCAACCAAGAACAAGCCAACAACGACATGGTGAATGGTACATCGCTAAGTTTCTTTTAATTGTTCCTTGTCTTGTAAGAATCCCTATTTGTGTTCATCATACCAATTATAGGTCATTACTGAACATATATGTATCTTGTGAATAGTCATTATGCTTCTGTACTATTTGATTTGGCTGCGGATAAGAGTTCCGTGTCCTTAGAGTTTGAGCCTATTCCTTCTAAGCCGCATTCTAATCTGGAAAGATCCTTTATGGTCGATGTCGCCGATGGAAAATCGATCGTCGTCGACGTCGTGATACGCGATTGTACCTTAAGTCTTAATGAGCATGACTTTCTCATCGACCTTATTCCTATGCAACTCGGGAGTTTCGATGTTATTATCCGCATGGATTGGTTAGCCAAGCAACACTCGGAAATCATATGTTTCGAGAAGTGCATTCGTATTCCTTTACCATTGGGTGATACTTTGAAAGTCTTTAGGGAGAAATGGTCTCAAAGACTCAAACACATGTCTTGTATCAAGGCTCGAAACTGCTTAAGTAAAAATTACGTAGCTTTCATGGCTTACGTAGTCAACACGAAATCCAAGGGTAAAGAATTGAAGGATATTCCTGTTATGCGAGATTTTCCCGAGGTGTTTCCCGAGGATCTTAATGGGTTATCTCCCGTTTGGGAAGTTGAGTTCAAGATTGACTTAATCCCTGGTGCAAACCCTGTGGCTAAGTCACCTTATCGCCTTGCACCGTCTAAAATGCAAGAACTAGCTAGTCAACTTCAAGAGTTGACCGATAAGGGTTTTATTCGACCTAGCTCTTCACCACGTGCTGTTTGTGAAGAAGAAAGATGGTTCATTCCGTATGTGCATCGACTATCGGGAACTCAACAAGCTTACCATCAAGAACCGATATCCTCTTTCTCGAATTGATGATCTCTTCGATCAACTTCAAGGGGCTACGCAATTCTCGAAGATTGATTTACGTTCTCAATATCATCAATTACGTGTTCACGACAACTATATTCCAAAGACCGCGTTTTGTACTCGATATGGACATTACGAGTTCATGGTTATGTCTTTTGGCTTGACCAATGCACCTGCTGTGTTCATGGATCTCATGAATCGGGTATGTAAATTGTATTTGGACAAATTCATTATCGAGTTCATCGATGATATTCTTATCTATTCGAAGACAAAAAACAATCATGAGTTGCATTTGAAACAAGTTATCGAACTTTTAAAGAAAGAACAATTATACGCCAAGTTCTCTAAGTGCGAGTTCTAGCTTGAAGAAGTTCAATTCTTAGGTCATGTCGTGAATAGCCAAGGAATTCACGTTGACCTGCTAAGATAGAAGCCGTGAAAAACTGGTGTGTTCACACGACCCCAACCGAAGTTCGTTCTTTTCTAGGTTTAGCGGGTTATTACTGTAGGTTCATTGCGAACTTTTTGAAGATTGCCAAACCACTTACGGTGCTAACTCAAAAGAATCGACTCTTTGAATGGGGACCCGAACAAGAAGAGGATTTTGAAATGTTGAAATGCAAGTTGTGTAACGCTCCCATTCTAACACTCCCCGATGGAAACGATGATTTTACCGTGTACTGTGATGCCTCTAATTAAGGTCTTGGATGTGTTCTTATGCAACGTGGAAAAGTCATAGCATACACGTCGAGACAATTGAAGGTTCATGAAGTGAACTACACAACCCACGATCTCGAACTTGGTGCTGTGGTTTTCGCATTGAAGATCTGGCGACATTACCTTTATGGGACGCAATGCATAGTCTACACCGATCATAAGAGTCTCCAACACGTGTTCAATCAAAAGTATATCAACATGAGACAAAGACGTTGGATCGAGTTGATTAGTGACTACGACTGTAACATTCGCTATCATCCTGGAAAGGCGAATGTTGTAGCCGACGCGCTGAGTCGCAAGGTCCACAACAAGACTGTCTCGCTTCAAGAAATCCGAGATCGAAGGCAATGGTTTGACACGCTAGCGGAATTTGATACCGAGATTCATATGGATGTTAACGAGGCTACTATCATGCTTCAAAACATAAGGATTGATAGTGATATCGAGTTATGCATTCGTGAGGCTCAACAAGCAGCATTAACCGACGAAGGAAAATATGAAAATTTGGCGTCTAACGTTCGGTCACAACTGGAGACAAAACTGAACGGCTTGTGGTACTTCTTGAATTGACTTTGGATCCCTAATCATGATAATCTTGGTCACTTAATTATGAACGAAGCTCATCAAACCCGATATTCCATTCATCCTAGCTCTGATAAGATGTACATGGACCTGCGTGGTCAATATTGGTGGCCTGGAATGAAGAAAGACATAGAGTCTTATGTTTCCAAGTGCCTTACATGTGCAAGAGTCAAAGCCGAACACCAACGACCGAGTGGGTTACTTGAACAACCCAAAATCCCTATGTGTAAATGGGAACATATATCCATAGATTTCATAACCAAATTACCTCGTACTCCTCGTGGCCATGATAGTATATGGATGATTATTGACCGTTTGACCAAAACGACATATTTTATACCAATACGAGACACTTACAAAGTTTCAAGATTGGCTCGTATCTACATTGACGAAATTGTGAGCCGTCATGGCGTGCCGTTGCACATCATATCTGACCGAGATACTCGTTTCACGTCATACTTTTGGTATTCGATGCAAGAACTCTTAGGTACTCAATTGGATTTAAGTAAGGCTTACCATCCCCAAACGGATGGTCAAACCGAACGAACAATTCAAACCCTCGAGGACTTGCTACGTCTTTGTGTCCTTGACTTTGGTGGCGACTGGGATACGCATTTACCGCTCGTGGAATTTTCGTTAACTATAGTTATCACTCGAGTATCAAGATGGCACCATTCGAAGCGCTGTACAGTCGTAAACGTCGTTCACCGATCTGCTGGACCGACATTGGTGAAAACTTCATCACTGGTCCTGAACTTATACAAGAAACGACCGATAAAGTCTCTATAATCTGCAAGAACCTTGAAGTGGCAAGAACCCGACAAAAGAGCTATGCCGACAAGCAACGCAAGCCATTGGAGTTCCAAGTTAGGGATATGGTTCTTCTTAAGGTTTCACCGTGTAGAGGTGTTGTTCGCTTTGGAAAGAAGGGGTAAACTGGCTCAAAGGTTTGTAGGACCTTTCAAAATCCTGAAAAGGATTGGAAAGTGGCTTATAGACTGGAACTACCTTCCGACCTTAGTGTAGTTCATCCTGTATTCCATGTCTCAAATTGAAGAAAGTGTCTAGCTGACGAGAGTCTGCATGTTATACTGGAAGACATCCAGATCGACGAGTCATTACACTTTGTTGAGAAACCTGTTGAAATTATGGATCGCATTATGAAGAAGACTAGAACCACAAATACTCCAATTTTCAAGGTTCGTTGGGAGAATAAGTGTGGAGCTGAGTTCCCTTGGGAACGTGAGGAACATATGTAGAAGAAGTATCCGCATTTGTTCGTATAGTTTCATTCTTAATTTCGGGACGAAATTCTTTTAAGTTGGGGAGACTGTAACCATCTTGTATTTTTGGTTAACTAAGAGTTACTTTCGTTAAATTCTTGTAAGGGCTATTGTTGTCATTTATGAAACTCATGGGCTACTTATGGTTATCATTTTAATTTGTCTTTAATTCTTAAATTTGAAAGATAATAATGTCAATTATTACAAAATAAATAAATGATAATCATAATATCAGTAATAATAAAGATAATAATAAAACTAATAATAACAATGATAATAATAATAATCATAATAATAATAAGAACAATACTAATAATAATACTAATAACCAACAATATTCTTAATCTTGTAATAATATAAGTTTTATTATGTTAAAACTTGGAATAAATTAGTTTCTACATAAATTAATAAAACTTTAAAACCTCAGGGGCTAAAACCGTAATTTAATTTAAACTAAAACCAATGTTTTGGAATTGATTAAACAAAAACTAAACTGCAGGGACCGAAAGTGTAAAAATCTAAAACCCAACCCCAAACACCTTTCCCTCTCCCCGTTTTTCCGGCCATCACTCCGGCCAAGTTCCGGCCAAGCTCCGGCGAGGCCTAAACCAACTTAAATCGTTCGAATACCGATCTCAAACCTTTCCAAATCGTTTCATGAACGTGTTTCGAACTTAAACACACACTTTAATTGTGTTTAAATCATCGGTTACTAGTCTAATCGACTACATAACCGATTCACATTAAACTACATAGCCGTTCGAGCTTTAAACCACAATTAAAATCTAATTAATCGAACTTACGCAATCATCTAACTAATCCTAATCATTCAGAATTTCCAATTGCATCTGAAAACACACAAACAAAGCTATTCGATTCGCAACGTCGTCGTGACCTACAACTGTTCGAACACCACCTTCCGTGCTTCAAAGCTTGAATTAAACATAGGGCTTTTCATCTTTGAGTTCATTAGAAGCTACCTGTACAATTAATTTGATTATCATCACCGTTTGAGTATCAAATCTGTGCAGTCACGATCTGTTCTCGTACTCGTTCATCATTGAAATTAACTCCAACGGGTAATTAAACCTTGCTACCTATTCGTTTTCAAGTGGGGAACAAAAGCCCTATGTTTGCTTTCATTATCAACGACAAATTTGGGTTGATTTGGATCCAACCGATTCTAGGGTCCTTGAGTTGGGGGAAATCATTAGGGATGTGTTTTTTAAACTTTAAAACCCAACTCTTAACACGGACTTGGCCCTTAGTTCACTGGTAACACACCCGCCCCCTTGAACAGGAGGTCCCCGGTTCCAATCCGGGGCACCTCATGTTTTATTTTTAAAGGCTTTTTAGCCTAAAACAAAATTTAGAAATTTTTTAATATATATAAAAATTAATTTTATAAATTCTAAATATTTTCAAAAGCCTCCCAATACTTTCTATAATTTTTCTAAGTTTAAATAATTTTTTTAATAATACATTTTAAGAAAGCATGTTTGAATAATTTTTTTGGATTGAAAATAATAATTAGTAAATTATTATTGGACCAAAATCCCTTTTGAATTAATTTTGATTAAATAGTAATAAATTTCAGTTATAAAATTTTATTTAAACTTTATATACAACCTTTTAAATTATTATAATTGTTTCTTTTCACATCTCCGAAAAAATATAAATATATATATTTTCTAAGAAAATATAAATTTATTCCATTTTATTAAATATAATTATTTGACAAATACCAAATTAAAACCCTAATTCTCGTTAATTCATTAAACTTATAATTTAACTTAAACTTGTAAAATATATGTTTAGGTACCTTGTAAGGGACTACGTTGAAAGTTGCTTATTATTTTTTTAACCATCGTTTATAAAATTATACATCATGTGAGTATTTCTATACCCCTTTTTTATATTTTTACACTTTGGGGTGGAACATGTTACTTATAATCATTGCACTTGTAAACTCGTTTGATTCTTGTAAACTTATGGCAATTCACTTGTATGTTGTGGTTAGTTGATCTTAGTAATTACCATGCATTGACGATTATATGTTCAATCATTAACTATTGCTAGCCTGGCGACGTCATAGATCTATGGGCCTGACAAGCCTGCTTGGTTAATCCAAGTACACTTAGCTAATCGTATAAACTTGTAAACGTGGAAAACTTGTAAACTGTCAAGGTTTGATTGTGCATCTGTCTTACATCCCTAATTACTTTGTTCACTAATTTATAACATGAATTGTCATCTTTTATATATTTATGTATTGAAAACTATGGAAATCTCACCAACAATATGTTGACCTTTTATTTTTAACATGTTTCAGGAAACACCCAAGTTTGATGCTAATTTTGAATCTTATTCACATCTAGGAATGGACCTAGATTAATAAATAAATTGTCTTGGATTATTTCATCTTATGTTATGTTTGTTTTCATGTTTGAGACTTATGTTTGTAATTTACTTTTGAAACTTATGATTATAATATTTGGATTTAAATAATAGCGTTATGTGGTTGTGAACAATCTTAACCCTCACATCTCGACAATTCCGCCATCAAGGTTGGGGTGTGACACTAGTTGTTCATGGCGAAAGAAGTAACACGCGATATCAAAAGCTACTAAGAGTCTTATGAAGGGATGCCCAGCTTTCATAGTCTATGTGATAGAGGATAAAGAAGAGAAGAAGATTGGGGATATTCCAGTGGCTTCTGAATATCCAGAAGTGTTTCCCGAAGAACTACCAGGACTCACTTTGAATTGACAAGTTGAGTTCCAGATAGATCTACTGCCTGGTGCTGCACCAGTAGCCAAGGCACTGTACCGACTCGCCCCTCCCGAGATGAAGGAACTAATGCTACAAATCAAAGAGCTACCTGATAAGGGATTTATATGGCCAAGTGTTTCTCCATGGGGTGCCCCGGTACCATTCGTGAAGAAGAAGGATGGAACCCTACGTATGTGTATTGATTACAGGTAACTAAACAAGCTCACAATAAAGAACCGATACCCCCTTTCGAGAATAGATGACCTATTCGATCAACCGCATGGAGCAAGCTATTTTCCAAAATAGATTTAAGATCAGGGTACCATCAGCTGAAGCTAAGAGAAGAAGACATACTCAAAACGGCCTTCAGAACTAGGTATGGACATTATGAGTATCTTGTCATGCCCTTTGGGCTGTCTAACGCACCAGCAATGTTTATGGATCTCATGAACCGTGTATGCCGCCCATATCTTAACAAGTTTGTGATTGTGTTTATCGACGACATCCTGTTTTACTCCCGTAGTAAGGAAGAGCATGAGAAGCACCTCAGGCTGATTCTTGAGTTACTCAAGAATGAGCAATTATATGCCAAGTTCTCCAAATGCGAATTTTGGATACGAGAGATCCAATTTCTAGGGCATGTGGTAAATGAGAATGGGATTGAAGTTGACCCTTCTAAGATTGAGGCTATTAAGAACTGGAAAATTCCCAAAACCCCCACCGAAACAAGGCAATTCCTTGGATTGGCCAGATACTACAGAAGGTTTATCAAGGAGTTCTCCCGCATTGTGCAACCGTTGACTGCATTGACTAAGAAGAATACAACTTTTGTGTGGGAATTGTTGGGGTTTGTTAAACCATTTACAACTTGTTTAACCATTTAAACATATGAACGCAGCGGAAGGTAAACCTTAAATCATGTTAATGTTTCTGAAAATTAGCATTATTATGTGTAAACAAACAAACCCATAACATGAGGATCTTTATTATGTGAAAAACTAGCATACAATATAAGATTTAACAACCAAACATGACAAGAACAACCCTATGATACTACCTTTTATGAAGCTGCCAAAACAAAAATATGAAGGCTGAAAAATGTCATGAACGGGCAAAACTTCCAAGGGTAGGAGTCCTCAAGTGTCCATACCCACAAGTCTCTAAGAAAACACCATCGTTGCTAGGATTTAAAGCACCAAAACGAACGCTGGAACCTTGTTTCCAGCCGAGTTCTTCAACGGGTGGAAGAAAGAAAACATTTTCTACTTCATACCAATGAAGGAGCATAGCTTGGGTCATTAGAACACCCAAGAAAACGACCAAAAGGGGTTCAAAAACCCCAAGTTTCAGCCGTGAATCAGTAGAGAAGAGAGAGCTTTTCTCTAGTTGTTCATTTTGTAAAATGAGAGAGAGATAGTAAGATGAGCCTTGCACTCTACCACTCAACCACTCACTTAATGAGTGTTGCATTTTCAAGACAAAATGGGGAGTCCAACGGGAGCCAAAAGGGCTGCTGAAAATCAGGTTTTTTTAAAACACCAAGTTCCCCATTTTAAACTACCTGTAACACATTAAAAGTTAAGTGGACTTGTTACATAATTAACCCTTTTAATTATGTAACACAAGACACATTATAATGTTCATTAGTTAGATGATAAGATATATATAATTAACCTTTTAATTATATAACTTATACACCCTAAAATATAAAACCAACTAATTACATTAAGATGTTGATATGTTATATAATTAAACCCTTTTAATGTATAACATAAGAACATATATTATTTGACGTTATTCAAACCATTTGAATGACAATTCAATTAATAATAATTCATTAACTTATCCATATAATTTGTTCTATCTCTCATATCTTTAAATTAGAAAACTCATTTTCTAATTTGGTGCTCATATTTAATTGTATGATTATATCATCAAATAAATATTTATTGGCATTTGATAAGCTTGTTATTGGATATGACCCGACTTGGATCATGATGTACTAACCACATCAATGTTCTATGTGTCTTGGGCATACAGGATCCAACAATCTCCCACTTGCACAAGATTCATAGGCGATTTATGCAAGCAGTAAATACCGCCTAACAACGGTTTAGTACCCTTAATACGCATGAATTTAAAGCCATTCAATAAGATCATTCCCTTCTAGTTCCAAACATGAAATGATTTAGGTGAATCGATCATCTATCCTTTTGTTACAGATGTCACGTTAAATCCAAGGACACAGAATGATCATTCCTTGTTGATTTAACTTAATCAGGCCTTAGACATCTTGCTCTCAACGAATAAGAGGAACAAATTCCATCTTGACTACATACGTTTCTCACAATCACCTTATGTTATACCTAAACATAGCCTTATGTACTGACCATTATTTCAGAGCAGCGAAGAACTAGCTCAAGGTATAATACTTGGTGAATATCAAAACCCAATATGTATCTCAGGTCGGAGGATACCAAATGATATTCGCCTTTACTCAAATTTACTTATGATCAATCAATAAGATTCCATGTAGTAAGATTTGAGACGCGGGTCAGTCCAATAGAAGTACACCCGATTGTGATCGAGAATCATCTCGATCAGTTTTGGAAGCACGTATCCGTGTAACCCTTTACAACGACTTCCTCTTCAACAGATCCGTATATTAGAAACATATCCTTAGTCCTTCTAAGGTATTTCAATATACTTTTAACAGCCATCCAATGGTTATTTCTACTGGTATCTACTTTGTCATACTTAATAAGCATGACTCGTCCGGTCTAGTGCATATCATCACACAAATGATGGATCGTATAGCAGATGCGTATGGGATATCTTTCATTCGATCTTGCTCATCCTATAAGCTTGGACATTGAGACGTAGTCAACATTGTCCCTCTTTGAATAGGTACCATACCTTTCTAAGAGTTTTCCATCTTGAACCTTTTCATGATTTTATCAATATATGCAATTTGGTTTAAATCTATCAACCACCTCGATCTATCCTTATAGATCCTTATTCAAAAATATGGGCGGCTTAAACGAGATCTTATATGGAAAAACATATTCCAAGGTAGGTTTTAACACCTTCCATGGTTGGAATATCATTTCCAAATAGTAGTGTGTCATCAACATACAACACTAAGAATACAATTATGCTCCCACTAGCTTTCATATATACACAACCTTCTTGATGCTTGTTTTAATCCAAATTAGACATAGTATCTTGGTATATGGTTAGCCTATAGGGGTCAACCACATAGCATCCATTCATGGAATATCCATATCTTTCAGATGGAATACTAACTCTACCAGATTTGTGAACATTTTGTGTGTATTTATCAACCTCTTGATCATCATTAACAACATCTTGTTGGTAGCTAGTGTCAACCAAAAGTGTACCGGCTTGTGGATTTTGATCCTTATCAAGTTCCATAGTTCTATACATCATTCCTTCCATAAAGAACTCGGTTTCCAAGAACTTAGCCCTTCGAGCAATAAATACTTTTGCTCCATTGAGTCAAAGAAACAGTATCCCATACAGTCTCTGTGGATTCTCAACTAATATACACTTTCTTTGTCCGGGTCATATTCATAATATGAGCCTCAGAGAGCAATGCGAAAACCAAAATGATAAAGGTGGTAAGCTCATAGCCATAATAAATTGAACCATATCCAAATAGGGTTCAGTTTCTCCTTTATCAGAATGAAGAACTTAGATAGTTATGTGGAGTTGATTTTCTACTTCATTATTGAAGATTTTGAACATTTCAAAAGCTTCATACTTATGTGTCATCAAGTGCACACAATAATAGCAACTGTAATAGTCGGTAACAGTAATGAAGTATCTTTCACCAATGTTTGTCATTGTCTTAAAAGGACCACATACATCCAAATTTATCATTCCTAATAAGTCTTTTGGTTCACACTTATCAAATGAAGCATTTTCATTTGTTTCCAAAAGACCATTCTTTTGAAGTGTTTGAATCCAATTCTTGTTTATGTGACCAAGATGACAATGTCAAAGATAATAATAATAACTTAAACCCATTTTAAGTTTCTTGGTGCTTAATGTGTATAATGAGTTATTATAGGACGAATTATCATGAACCAATTCATAGATATCATTAAAAGGGGCATATCCTTAAAATGAAATACATCATCCATAAAACTTAATACATTATTTACAAACTTTAAATCATGATCATATTGTTTTAACAGGAAACATTAATTATGTTCCTAGTCAAACTAGGTGCATACAAAATGTTTTGAGAACAACTTCCAAACCATTTGAAAGTCTCAAAATAGAGTTTCCCTCCTTGAAGCGCACATTTTTTTGAACCCCTTGCAACAATTGCAAGTATGAGTCTCACATCCGGTATCCAATACCCATGTGTTTGAAGAAATGACATTTAATACAATGTGTGAATCATGGAAATTGTATTTAAGGTTTGCCCAACATCCCTCTTGTCTTTCAACTCCTTGAGATAGTAGGGACAATTCCGTTTTATTGTCCTATCTCTCCATACTCAAAGCATGGATCGTTCTCCGTTACCTTAGGCTTCATAAGCTTAGGTGTTTTTGAGGTTTCGCTTTAACCTCTGCTTTGATGTATTCCTTTCCTTTGGCAATAATTTCCTTAGGATCGGGATTGACCATTTCTTATAGCCTCCCTCATTGATCGAGAGAATAGGTAGAACCTCTCTACCTATCCCTGCCTGGGTTGCTTTGAGCATTGCGTGAAGTTCACCGATGCTCTTGTCCCACCCGTTCATAGTACAGTTTATTATGAATGTCTCAAACCTTTAGTTAGGCAATCAAGGATAAAATCCTTGGCCAACTACTTTGAGATAGGACAGTTAAGCATCTTGAGGCTATCAATGTGGCTTTTCATCTTAAGAATATATAAGATGATATCGATTGGGTTTCTTCCATGTGACATACATAAAGTGGTCGAACCATTTCGAAGCAATCTACTAAAGTTTGTTGAAGGAACATTTTCTTCAACTAGATGATCATGTCATATGCCCCATGATGCTCCAAACCCTTTTGGAGTTCGGGAATCATATTCCCAACATGAGGTAGGATACTTGCACAGAATCCTTAATACGCCTAAGCCAATCGTCAAAAGCCTCAACATCAACAACGTTGGTTGGTTAGGTATGGGATTGTCAAGGACATAGGCTTTTTCTCATTCTTAAGAACGATTCTCAAGTTTCGAAATGAGTCCATAAGGTAATTATGGTTAAGACGATCCCTCTGGAGAATAGATCCCAGTGATAGGTAGGGACGGTCGGGGGTGGCAGCATTATAGTTTGCGGTTATCACTACAAAGATTGATAAAGTTCATTTTAGAATTTCTTATAAATTTATTATAATCATTAATACCCTTTAACATCATAGACAATTAACAAATAAAACCTAGAATCTAACATTACATTTAAATGATGGTTAGGTGACCTTTATCCCATTATTTAAATTAACTAGGTAGTCAACAGTTGACAATTGCAACCTATTGCAACTTCTAGTCTTATGGGATCGGTTAAACATCATATGTTTAGTCGGCATGTTAATCCCATCAACACCATTGTACGCCATGCTTCGGTGACCCTAAGCACATGGTTTCCAATTCAAGTCGCCCTACTTACACACATGTGTGAGTTTTCACATACAAGCGGTTAGGTGACCTTTATCCCACAAGTACGTTAGACTCACCTCAAACACACAAGTTCCCTACAAGTGGTTAGGTGACCTTTATCCCACAAATAGTTCCCAAGTGATTCGAGTGTCGTGTGAAAGGATGGTGTTAGACTTGTTACCAAGGGATTTCAGTTTTCATTAATTCTAGACTTTGAAAACTCTATGTACCTTGTAATTTCATGCTTTCAAATACTTGGTACCCTATGGTTCTTTTGATAAAACCCATTTATTTGAAATCATTAATCCTTTTAAAAACCATTATTAACACTTAATGATTAAGAATCCTTTTTATATTAGCTTGTTAAGATTATTTTATTAAGATTGTTTATCATATCCAAATATCATACAATCATTCACAAAATCACAATCAAAACAAGCATAATATAAACAACCACATGTGCATAACCATAGCTACTATTGTGACCACACTTGTTTTCCATCACAAGTGTGGTCATTTCGTCTTTCCTAAGGGTTATCAACAACACAAAATTGAGATCTCAAAGGATCTCCCACTTGATGTCGCATTCGTATGCTTCAAGTCCACTTTGTGTCTCCCTTTTGTGCTTCCTTCCCGAGCATCTTATTTTACAAAATACATATCCTAATACATATTTTTTAGTAAAAGAGAAATACTCCTAATCTATTATTACATCCCAATGAATAAATAGATAAAATCCAAGCACAAAACTTACAACCCATTTTAAATGAAAATAACCAAAACCAAACATTCAACCAAACCAAAAACAACACAAGGTCTAAGCTAGGTTTTGCACCATCAAATGAACAATCACAAACATCATACAACAAACAAAATAAACCCCATCAAACCCCAAATTTTCAGCCAACATAAACTGAAAATTAGGGTTTGTTTGTCCAAACAAAGAACAACCAAAACATATCAACCAATTGACATTCCTATCTTTCAAAGTTTAATCATAAGCATGAAGATATAACTTTGAAAGACATGGGGTTTATTAAATCAACCAAAATCAACCTCTAATGAGTTGATTAACATCCTTTAAAACTAATTTTACAAGGATAATGATGCTAGTTTCCACATAACCGGCACTAGATGCCATTGTTGGGGTTTGTTAAACCATTTACAACTTGTTTAACCATTTAAACATATGAACGCAGCGGAAGGTAAACCTTAAATCATGTTAAAGTTTCCGAAAATTAGCATTATTATGTGTAAACAAACAAACCCATAACATGAGGATCTTTATTATGTGAAAAACTATCATACAATATAAGATTTAACAACCAAACATGACAAGAACAACCCCATGATACTAACTTTTATGAAACTGCCAAAATGAAAATATGATGGCTGAAAAATGTCATGAATGGGCAAAACTTCCAAGGGTAGGAGTCCTCAAGTGTCCATACCACAAGCCTATAAGAAAACACCATCGTTGCTAGGATTTAAAGCACCAAAACGAACAACAATGCTGCTGGAACCTTGTTTCCAGCCGAGTTCTTCAATGGGTGGAAGAAAGAAAACCTTTTCTACTTCATACCAATGAAGGAGCATAGCTTGGGTCATTAGAACACCCAATAAAACGACCAAAAGGGGTTCAAAAACCCAAGTTTCAGCCGTGAATCAGGAGAGAAGATAGAGCTTTTCTCTAGTTGTTCATTTTGTAAAATGAGAGAGAGATAGTAAGATGAGTCTTGCACTCTACCACTCAACCACTCACTTAATGAGTGTTGCATTTTCAAGACAAAATGGGGAGTCCAACGGGAGCCAAAAGGGCTGCTAAAAATCTGGTTTTTTAAAACACCAAGTTCCCCATTTTAAACTACCTGTAACACATTAAAAGTTGAGTGGACTTGTTACATAATTAACCTTTTAATTATGTAACACAAGACACATTATAATGTTCATTAGTTAGATGATAAGATATATATAATTAACCTTTTAATTATATAACTTATACACCCTAAAATATAAAACCAACTAATTACATTATGATGTTGATATGTTATATAATTAAACCCTTTAATGTATAACATAAGAAACAAATATTATTTGATGTTATTCAAGCCATTTCAATATAATAATAATTAGAAAATTATCCATATAATTTGTTCTATCTTCATTTCTTTAAATTAGAAAACCCATTTTCTAATTGGTGCTCATATTTAGTTGCATGATCATATCATCAAATAAATATTTGTTGGCGTTTGATAAGCTTGTTATTGGGTATGACCCGACTTGGATCATGACGTACTAACCACATCAATGTTCTATGTTTCTTGGGCATACAGGATCCAACAGGAACAAGAGATGAATGAAGCGTTTGAAACGCTTAAGGAGAAATTGTGTAGTGCACCTATCCTCGCCCTCCTAGAAGGAGTCGAAGATTTTGTAGTCTACTGTGACGCCTCGCGTCATGGACTAGGATGCATACTAATGTAGCGCAACAAGGTAATTGCTTATGTATCAAGACTACTGAACGATCACGAGAAGAACTACACAACACATGATCAAGAATTGGGTGCCGTGGTGTTTGTACTTAAAACATGGAGGCATTATCTCTATGGCACGAAATGCATTATCTACACTGACCATAGAAGTTTGCAACACATCCTAGATCAGAAGATGCTAAACATGCACCGGAGAAGATGGGTTGAGCTATTGAATGATTACGAATGCGAAATCCGCTACCATCCCGGCAAGGCCAATGTAGTGGCAGATGCCTTGAGCATGTAAGAAAGAGAAAAACCTCTTCGCGTCCGTGCCTAAAGGATGAGTGTATACACTGACCTTATCACGAGACTAAAAGAAGCTCAAGGCGAAGTGCTAAAGGAAGATAAATTAGCAGGGGAATTGTTAACTGTATTGGAGAAGCATTTAGAGATGAGTAACAATGGTATAAATAAACATGAAGGGAGAACGTGGGTACCGAAGTACGAGGGAATTAGAGAGGTAATCCTCGACGAAGCGCACAAATCTAAGTACTCGATTCACCCCGGAAGCGACAAAATGTACCAGGATATAAAGACACTTTTTTGTGGCCTGGAATTAAGAAATCAATCGCTATTTATGTAGGGAAGTGTCTGAGCTATGCCATGGTAAAAGATGAAAATCAAAAACCGTCAGGAACGTTGCAACAGCCTGAGATTTCATAATGGAAATGGGATAACGTCATGATGGATCTTGTTACAAATTACCCGGAACGTTTAGAGGTCATGATGCTATTTGGGTATGCAGGATCGATATTGTTCTCACAACACTTAGTGTTTGTCACAAACTGTTAAATCTCACTCGTTTGATGACTGCAAAATCAAGAACTCAGTTGATAATAATATAATAAGTAAAGAACACAAGAAGTGGTTTTTCAAGATACTTGTATATTATCTCTCAACTAAATATTACAAGACTCATGCAGAAGCATGGATACAAAGTTACAATGAGCGACTATATATACTACTATCTACAGCTTGTTATACGTAGATAACATACTGGGACTTACTTCTAAACAAATACTACATTGCTAGAGGTAGGGTATCTTAGATAAATATTATCTAAGATAAGGTAGTCATGACAGGTCCATGACTTACCTTTTGGTCAATAACTAAAGGTGGCAGCTATACTAACTAAGGAATGGTGAATAGTGGACAAAAGTAAGGTCAACCACATGAACGTGGACGGCATCTTGTAGAGGATCAGAGTAGGCAGCAAGTGTCAGTCGGACCACGCTTTGTCCACTGGTTGGTACTGTGTTTCTTCTAAAAGTAAAATGGCTTCGGAAGCATAAGTTCTTCCGAACCATTTTATACTTCGGAAGACACAGCTTCTTCCGAGGCTTTGTCTTTGGAAGCCTTTCTCTTCATTCTTCTAAGTGTTTCACTTTGGAAGGAGATCATCTATGTCTCGGAAGACTGAGTTCATCCTTCGGAAGCTCTTCAGAAGATCACCATAGAAGCTTCAGAAGTTGCAGCATTTCCTTCGGAAGCTGCAGCATTGCCTTCGGAAGACTTCTCTTAGTTTGTACAGATTTCTTCTAAGTGTTGTTTTGGTTGCATCAGCCTCAATAGATCTAACAAACTCCCCTAGGCTGATGCTACCAAAACTACACTTCCTTCTTCAACTTTTAACTCCTCTTTAGTTCTTGCCTTTTGTTCAATTCGGCAAGATGAAGGCTGTCAATGAATCTTCTGATGTGAGCAACTATCATGGAGTTAGAGGGATTGGTGAATGGTCTCTCTGCTAGCTCAGTAATATCAAATCTACTTAAGTGTAGCAGAGAGGAGGCATTGACCCTATTTACCTCTCTATTCTCCCTCTCCATAACAAAGTTGTGAGAAGGTTCATCAAACCTCCACTGGACTATTGTGTTCCTATGAATGAGGCGCAAGTTTGGTAGTCTATCCCCTTTCCTAGTGTCCAACAGGCTCACTAATTTTCTTCTTATTCTTTTCTCTTCTTCATTGAATGAATCAGAGCTTAAGGCAAGAAGATTAAGTGATTGGTGTAGGGATTTCTTGGGGTAGATTTAGGAAGGCATTTCTTGTGAGTGTGCTTGAGGATCCATCAATGTATTGTAATATAATGAACCCTCCCACATAAGAAGTGCCACTCACTTTTGTACAGTTGTTGAGTATTCTTTTGATCTCCCCATTTCTTCTAAGGTTGGAGTTTTGGATGGTTCAGAGGATGATGCTGGTATTGTTTGGGTTTTGGGTTGTGTTTTAGGTTGTAGGATATGTAGTCAAGGTGGTTGTTGAGAGGCAGGGGCAGGTGGTGGTGGTAGTGTGGATGGTGTGGGTTCAGGGGTGTATGGTTTAGTGATCGGTTCAGTATTGATGGGGAAAGAGAAGGGTATAGGCTCAGTGATGGTTTCAGTTATTGTGGGTAGTGGTTTGGGTTTCATCCTCTGTATCTCCTGAGATACCTCCTTCCTTCTTCCTAAGTGAATGTCAGCTTTGATATCACTGACATGTCGCTGTAGGGTCTTCTCTGACATTGGCCCAACTTGCCTGCCAGTGAAGCCATGTGCCCTGAGATAAGCCTTCATCCAGGCTTTATCTCCTACCTTCTTTGCAGCTGCAAGCTTTGCCTCTTCCTCTTTCTTCTTTCTCTCCTTTACTTTCTTCGTGGCAGCTTTCTTTCTCTCCTTACTGATTTGTTCCTGCTCTCTGTTGATAAGGAGCAGGATCATCTCATTCTTATAAGGACTTAGTTCCTCCTGAGAGTAACCTCTTGAGCACAGGAAGGCTATCCACTCCTTCCTCTTCTTCAGCTCAGCTTCTTCCTTCATCTTTCTTGCCCTCTCCTCTTTAGCCCTCCTTGCTGCATCCTCCTTTTCTTTTTGTAGCAATGTTGCCTCTTCCAATTTGATAAGCTCATCAAGTGGGAGTAGTAGCATTTCTTCATTTGCTACTCCCAGGTTGGTGAGTCTATTATTTGCCTCCACCCTCTTCTTTTCATTGATAGACTCCTAAGATGTTGCTGCTGCTTTGCTGCTTGCAGCCAACAACTTTTCAGAATGGAGTCTACCCTTTCTTCTCAATTTGTTTAGCCTCTCATCCTCAAGAAGCTCCTCATCAGTCATCTTCCTCTTGCCTTTGTAATCATGAGGAGATACTTTCTTTGGTGATTCTAGTTTTATAGGTTGAGGTTGAGAGGACTGAGGATGAGGTTGAGAAGTTTGTGGTTGATCTTGAGGCATTTTTGGAAGAATAAGAGTTGTAAGAAAGTCCTCGCTATTCACCTCAGGGGCTAGATCAAGAATGGCCTCTGTGAGAATCAGTTCATCAAACAAAGATGATAGTTCAACAATTACTCCCACAGCTGAAATTTCTACTTCGGAAGAAACTGATGTTGCACCATCCGTCCCAACTGAGGTAGTTGCTGGGGCATCAGTCCCTATTTCCCCTTTGAAATGAATCTTAGGTTCCATAGTGACCTTAGGTTGACCAACTTCCACCTGAGTGGTTGGTGGTGCACTGAGCCTTTGAAGCTCTTTTGCTGCAAAGTAGGTTATGGTAACATCAGGGGATGGTTGTTCATGTAAGGAGCTCATTAGAAATTGTGTGAAAACTTTATGAAGGCTAATGAGCATCCTTGGATCCACTTGAAAACTCAAAGGAGGTGCTTCTGGGAAAATTTTTGGATGATTATTTTTATGTAGGGTAAAGGGAGGATAAAGTTGTAAGAGTCATCAAAGATTGAGCTTCCTCAGAAATTTGAGGTTCGTCATGAGCTTGTTTCTTTACATTCTCCCCTTTTTGGTAGCATCATCTTGAGAAGTAGATGAGCTAAAGGAAGAACTTAAAGAAACTTGAGTTGGTACATGCCCGACAGACTTCTCAATCTATAACTAGTGTTGCCTTGAGATCTTCAATCTCAAGTTGCTGAGTGGCAGACCTGGTTTCTAGGATCCTAACCTTGAATTCAACGTCTGAGACCATAGAGAGCAGGTACTCAATGGTGAGTTTCAGTCTTCCCTCATCTTCATGTGAAGAATCATAGGGAGATGAGACAACATACCTAGTATGTACATCCTCATCGCCAGTAGTGGTTTCTTGGCACCCTGGATACCTTTGCTCAAGGATATCTCTTTCAGAGATGTCAATGAGCAATGTTTCCGTACACTCAGTCTCTTTAATATTACCACTGTCCTGAGAGCTCAATGAGAGACTCTTAGTAGTGGCAACTGAGCCTATATGACACACCAGTGGGACTTACCTCAGTTAGTGGTAGCTGATGTGGGTCAGAGATCAGATATTTCGTTGGCTCTGTTGATCTAGAGATAGGTGTGGTAGATCAACTTCATAGCTTTGAGGAAACATGAAATCCTCATCAGTTTGGGTTAAATGGTCAGTGAAGGATATGGTAGGTATTCCTAATGACCCGGGACCTTGGTCAACATCTAGGGACTCATAGTCAGCGGGCTGTCCCTTTTTGATTGCTCAGGAGAGTACTGTGACTCAACCTGAGGGCTAGAGGTTTGGGTGATGGGCTCATCAGGTTGAGACCTAGGAGACTCTACATTGATATTGAGGTCAATTGGAGGCGAAAGTTGGACCTCAGGCTGAGTGGGAGCCCGTGTGCCACTCTAGCCTTTTTTGGCTGAACAGAAGGGACTTATTCAATCAGAGTAGATTGAGCAAAGGTTCGTTTGGGACGTCTTTGGTAAAAGTGTTTGATAGGTAAGGAGATCTTTTGGAGTGAAGTGGTGATTGCTGGTGTGGGTTCATCACCTGTTGGTTTAACAGGAATGTCACCGGAGCCATGGGCTCAAGCATACCTGGAAGCAGAGGAGTGAACCTTCCAGTGAAGTTGGTGGATATCTTCTTCAGCATTCGGAAGATACCCGACCGCATTTGAGGAACCACTAGAATATCCTTGTATTCTAGTTTATCCAGGTCTAGTTCACAGTTGATGAAGTGCTGAATGAACTAAGAATACATGTAGAACGTATTCTTGACAAGATTTCCCCTCAGGTTATTCAGAACAAACCTGGAATAGTTGAACCTCGGCCTTTGACCAACTCATGAACTAAACAGCCTAGTTCATAGGGGATTTCATCCCAACCGCCTGATTTGTTAGACATACTATGAAGGACAATGTGTAGTAAGTACTTCCAGTTGTAGGAGAAGTTGAATTTGTAGGCAGTAGACGTACTAACATCACCTCCATATCCCATTTAAGTATAGGTGTCTTCTAAATTAGGCTTTGTAAATTCAGTTGGAGCTCTAACATCATGAAGCTCCAAATGTTCCCTGTTAGTGGTTTCACTTACCACTATCTCTTGTCCACAGACTCTCGAACGAATACCCTCTTATTATTGATGACTTCATTATGACCATTTGTCCAGAAATCAGACATATGGTTAGAGTAGATGGTAGGGTTTATTGTGAGAGTGGGAAGGTATATGGATTGTGTGAGGAACTGGATGATTTAAGCAAAGTCACTATCCTTAGATGAATTAAGGATAGCAACTTGGTTATGTTGTGGGTTTAGAGCCATTGTTTTGGAATTTTTAGAAGGAAAAGATTCAAGCATGAAGATTATAGTGAAAATAGTAGGCTAGGGTTTTGACAGTGGTAAAGAAAGTATAGACGAGAGTTGGAGTCCTTAAATATGGAGTAAAAATCAAACGATAAGGTGAAATGACACTATGCGGCTTGATTTGACAGAGGTGGTATGTTTTATTCAAAATACTCCAACAATCTTCAATAAAATATTACTTTTTGCAGAGTGGGACCCAAATGTTTCATTTACAATTTTAAAGTATTCTTTTGTCAATATCTACTTCCGAGAGAACTTTTAGGTTTCTCTCTCCTGACAATCTTCCGAAGCCAAATTTTGCTTCAGAAGCAAAATCTATCATAAAGACTATTTTGCATCCGAAGGGAAAATGTAGTTTCATAGAAGTATAAAATTTCCTTCGGAAGAAGGTTGATCCATGATCAAGTTTTCTTCTGATGCATAATTCTTTGTCTGGATTAGAGGAATTTTCCTTCAAAAGAAGAGTAAGACTATCTTCCGAGGGTAAATTTCTCTTTGAAAGAGTTTGTATATTAAAATTTTTTAAGAAATACCTTTTGTAACAGGGCTTAAGTTGTAAATAGACACATTTGACTTAACATTCGGTATGAAATAATTAGTTAAGATTTATCATTCCAATAGCTGTAATTAAATAGTTAAATCTTTGTTAATTAAAAGCTTTGGTGAACAAATCAGCATATTGTTCATTTGAGTCAGCTTTGACCAATTTGATTAGATTTTTCTCATTAATATCTCTAATGAAACGATACCTGATGTCGATATGTTTTGTCTTAGAGTGCTTGACTGGATTTTCAGTTATTGAGATAACACACTTGTTGTCTATATGAATGGGAGTCTCCATGAAGTTGAAGCCATAGTCTAACATCTAATTTTAAATCCATAGCAGTTGAGCACAACAGCTAGCTGCAGCAATGTATTCAGCTCAGCAGTTAATGTAGAGACACATGATTGCTTCTTACATTACCAGGAGATGATCCTTCCACCAAGAAATTGACATTCTCCTGATGCGGATTTCTTGTTGATCTTACAACCGCCATAATCACTGTCAGTATAACCATATAGGTTGAAATCTTTGTTCTTAGGATACTAAAGGCCCAGTTTAGGAGCTCCTTTAAGGTATCTAAGTATTCTTTTAGCAGCGATAAGGTGAGACACCTTGGGAGAAGCTTGATATCTTGCACATATGCATGTAGCAAACATGATATCAGGTCTACTTGCAGTCAGATACATTAGAGATCAAATGATTGCCCTGTACTGATGCTGATTAGTATCCTCCCCCTCGGATTTAGGACAAAGATTGTGATTTCTTTGTATAGGTGTCTTAGTCGGCTTGCAGTCTTTCATCTCAAATCATTCTAAAATATCCTTGACGTATTTAGATTGATTTATGAAGAATCCATCTTCCATCTGCCTCACTTGAATTCCAGAAAGAAATCCATCTTTCCGATGGAACTCATTTCAAACTTCTTTCTCATGATGCTTTCAAAGTCTTTACACATTTGGTCGTTTGAGGAACCAAATATGATGTCATCAACGTAGACTTGAACAAGCAACCCTGATCTTCTTATGAATAATGTCTTGTCTATGGTGTCTCTGGTATAGCCGTTCTTCAGGAGAAATTGAAAAAATGTCTCATACCGCAACCTTGGTTCCTGATGTAGCCCATAGAGAGCTTTATCTAGTTTGCACACATAGTGGGGGTGCTGTGGGTCTTCAAAGCCAGGTGGGTTACACACATAGACTTCTCTGTCGATGTTCCATACAAAAATGCACATTTGACATCAAGTTGATACACTATGAAGTTCATGGATGCAGCAAAAGCAAGAAAGATTCTTATAGCCTCAAGTCTTGCAACAGGTGAAAATACCTCAGTGTAATCTATTCCTTCCTCTTGTGTGTATCCTTAAACTACAAGTCTAGCTTTGTTCTTGATAATCAAACATCTATCATCCCTTTTGATCATGAACACCCACTTTGTACCAATGGGAACTTGACCAGGTGGTAGTGGACAGATTCTGCACCTTTTGCTTTTTGAATTGAAGCAATTCCTCTTGTATTGATTCAACCCAATTGTTGTCTTTGAGAACCTCTTCTACCTTTTTAGGTACCATTTAAGAGAGAAAGCATGAGTACAAGCAGACATTCTCAATATGAGTTTGTCTTCTGGTCCTCACACCTTCTGAGACGTCCCCAATGATGTTTTCAGCTAGGTGAGTGTTATGAATCCTGATTCTGGGAATGACATCTAGTTGCATAGATAGATCCAGATTTGAATGATTCATATCAGGATTGTTAACATTAGTTCTAGCTGAATTTTCTCTTCATTCAATGAAGATTGATTGAATGAATGAGTAACATCATCAAAAGTGTTCTGTTGTAAGATAGGATCATCAGTTGCCTGTTCCTCCAGGTAGCTATCTTTATCAGATTGGTGTTGAGAAATGGAGTTGTCATCTGAAGTGACTTGATGCTCATTCAGTTGACAACTGGTTGAAGCTCCATTATTTCCTGAGAGATTCAGACTTTCATTACTTGCAATGGTGGGAGCTTGTTCTTCATTCCTTCTTGGAACATTTGGAATAGGTCTATGCAACACAAACATTTGATCATCATCAGAGTCATTTTGAGTTCCTATTCCAGCTGAAACATTCTCATAAGATTGTTTAGAATAGTTGGGAAACAATTCTAAGTTAAACATATGGTCAGGACAATTTCCCTTAACACAAGGAGTGTGCTCATTTACAACTATATTGGATGACTCCTCAAATTGTTGATTCTTGATGTTGTATACTCTGTTGGGGTTTGTTAGAACACAAGACATAGTTTAACCACTTAAACTTTGTAAAACGCAGCGGAAGTATAGCTTTATAATCTTGTTTATAAGCTGAAATTTCAAGTTCTATTTTGATGTTATAAGTTTTAAACAAACCCAAGAATAAGAGGATCTTTATATGTGAATAAGCAAGCAATGAACATATGTAAAATTACATAAAATCAAAGCTACAATGAGCTGTGATATACTACCTTTTCTAGCAGCAAAAATCGACCAAAGAGAAAAGATTTATGCTCTAAATTCGGCCAAGGCTCCAAAGAAAGGATCCCTCAAGCTTGTATACCCCAAGCTAACTTGCAAACACCTCTTCTTGCCAGGTAGATTATCACCAAATGGTTCAAAAACCCTTCTTTCTTACTACTGCTGGCCGAAGGTTTTGAGAGAGAAAAAAGGGAGAGTTTTGATCAATGTTGCATGTATGGATATGAGAGAAAGATGAGTGTTAGACTTGTTAATGTATGTCTCTTCTCAAGAAAGCAAGAGAACCAATAATATCAAGGGGGGGGGGCGGCCGAAAATGGGGTTTAAAAAAAATGTTCCCCCCTTAAACTAACAACACATTATTTTTTAACTAGTCTTCTACATAGATATACAATTAACCTTTTAATTGTATAATCCATACACTCCTATTATTAATTTGTGATGTTATTTAACTTACTTAAATAACATTACAAATAATATCATTGAACAAAATATTCTAATAAGTTGTTCCATCTCATATGCAACATATTTAGAAAACCCATTTTCTAAATTTAGTGTAAATATTAATTGCATGATCATATCATCAATTAAATATTAATTGGTGTTTGCTAAGCTTGTTATTGGGTATAACCCGACTTGGATCATAACGTACTAACCGTATCAATATTCTACGTGTCTTGGGCATATAGAATCCTACAATCTCCCACTTGCCCAAGATTCATAGAAGATTGATGCAAGTAGTAAATACCACCTAACAACGGTTTACTACCCTTAATACGCATGACTTATGGCCATTCAATACATCATTCCATTCAAGTACCATACTTGAAATGATTTAGGTGAATCAATCATCTATCCTTTTGTTACAGATGTCATGTTAAATCCAAGGACACAGAATGATCATTCCTTGTTGATTTAACTTAATCAGGCCTTAGACATCTTGCTCTCAACAAATAAGAGGAACAAATCCCATCTTGACTACATACGTTTCTCACAAACACCTCGTGTCACACCTAAACATAGCCTTATGTACTGTCCAATATTTCAGGACAGTGAAGAACTAGTTCAAGGTATAACATCTGGTGAATATCAAAACCCAATATGTATCTCAGGTCTGAGGATACCAAATGATATTCGCCTTTTACTCAAACTACTTATGATCAATCTAGAAGATTCTATGTAGTAAAATTTGAGATGCGGGTTAGTCCAATATTTGTATCCCACAAATATCTATGAACCTTGGTAGCAACCCATTGCTCTATATTCATCCTTATGAATATCAACCAATCCAAATTCATAATAATCTTACCCTCACACTTGTTCCCACAAGTCTGAACGACTACGGATATTTAGAGTAAACAATTTACTCATGGATTAAACATGCTAAATTGGAACATTAATTGAAAAATTATAACCAAATAATTTTATTTAAATAATAAAGAGTTCCACATATCCAAATACAAAATTTACATATCAAATCCAATCACTAGAATATCGAAGTCCCACGGCACAAGTATGACCTTCATGCTTTGCCTTTTCAAGGAGCTTCGTGAGAGGATCGGCAATGTTTTGATCCGTGTGAACTTTACGAATACATATTTTTCTCTTTTCAACTTCATCTCATATGTGGTTGAATCTCTGCTCAATGTGCCTAGTCTTTTAATGAGCACGAGGTTCCTTGATTTGAGCAATCGCACCCTCGTTATCCACAAAAGATCTCTAGGGGGTCCTGAATGGAAGGGACAACCCCTAGATCGGAAATGAATTTCTTCAACCATGCAGCTTCTTGAGCTGCAAATGAGGCGGTGACGTATTCAAATTCTATAGTTGATAGAGCCACCACATCCTGTTTGGAGCTCTTCCAAGAGACTGCTCCACTATTCAGAATGAAAATATATCCCGATTGTGACCGTGAATCATCACGATCGGTTTGGAAACTCGCATCCGTGTAACCTTTTACAACGAGTTCCTCATCACCAGATCCATAGATTAGGAACATATCTTTCGTCCTTCTTAGGTACTTAAGTATGTTCTTAACAGCCATCCAATGACTGCTTCCAGGATTTTGCTGATATCGGCTTGTCATGCTTAAGGCGCATGACACGTCCGGCCGAGTGCATATCATTGCATACCTTCCTTAGAGTTCTCCATCTTGAACCTCTTCAAGATTTTATCAATGTATGCACTTGATTTAAACCAATCAATTGCCTTGACCTATCCCTATAGATATTTATTCCCAGAATATAGGCGGCTTCACCAAGATCCTTGATCAAAAAACAACTTCCAAGCCAGGTTTTTACGCCTTCCAAGGTTGGAATGTCATTTCCAAATAGTAGTATGTCATCAACATACAATACTAGGAAAGTGATGATGCTCCCACTAGCTTTCTTATATACACAAGCTTCATCAGCGTTCTTGATGAATCCAAATTTAATTACTTCTTCATCAAAATGGTGATTCCAACTTCTCGATGCTTGTTTCAATCCATAGATTGATTTCTTTAACTTGCATACTTTATTTGGAAGTTTTGGATCGACAAACCTTCAGGCTGAACCATATAGACATGTTCCTCAAGATATCCATTTAGGAAAGCGGTTTTGACACCCATTTGCCAAATCTCATAATCATAATGAGCAGCTATGGCAAACAATATCCATATAAACTTTAGCATCGCAACAGGTGAGAAAGTTTCATCATAATCAACCCCTTGAGTTTGAGTGAAACCCTTTGCTACAAGTCTAGCCTGATAAGTATCCAAGATTCCATGCATATCGGTTTCTTCTTGAAAACCCACTTACTTCCAACTACCTTGGAATTAACAGGTGGTACAACAAGTTCCCAAACTTGATTGTCATACATGGATTGCATCTCAACGTTCATGGCATCAAGCCATTTGTCACAATCTGAATTGGACACTGCATTATGGTATGTGGTTGTTCATCTGAATCTACCACATAGCATCCATCCATGAAAAATCCGTATCTTTCAGGTGAATTACTAGTTCAACCACTTCTACGAATGTTTTGTGTGTATTGATCAACCGCTTGATCATCCTCAACATCCTTATGTTGAGTGCTAGTTTCAACCAAACGTGCATCGGGTTGTGGTTCTTGATCCTCCTCAATATCCATTGTTCTACTACTAGTTTCTTCCATAAAGAACTTTGCTTCTAAGAACTCACCCTTTCTTGCAACAAACACCTTTTGTTCCAGTGGATCATAGAAATAATATCCCATAGAATCTGTAGGATATCCAACAAAGATACACTTGGTGGATCGGACTTCCAATTTGTTTGGGGTGGGAGTCTTAACATAAGCCTCACAACCCCAGACGCTTAAGTATGATAGGGATGGAACTCTTCCATGCCATATCTCAAAGGGTGTCCTATCCACCTTTTTGGTTAGGGCCATATTTAGAATACGGGCACGGAGAGTAAAGCGAAACCCCAAAATGAAAGAGGCAATGTGCTTCTAGCCATCATAGATTGGACCATATCCAATAAGGTTCGATTCCTCCTCTCAGACACACCATTATGTTGTGGTGTTCCAGGTGGAGTGAGTTGTGAGACAATCCCACAACTCCTAAGATGATCTTGAAAAGCATCACTCAGGTATTCACCACCTCTATCGGTGCAGAGAACTTTAATCGACTTGTTGAGTTGATTTTCTACTTCATTCTTGAAGATTTTGAACGTTTCAAAAGCTTCATCTTTGTGCCTTAATAAGTACACATACCCATAGCGACTATAATCGTCGGTAAAAGTAATGAAGTATATTTCACCATTCCTAGTCATTGGCTTAAAAGGACACATACATCCGAATGTATGCTTCCTAATAAATCTTTTGCCCTTTCTTTAGTTCCACTAAAGGGTGCCTTAATCATTTTCCTTGTAAACAAGATTCACATACATCAAATGAATCACATTCATTTGTTTTTAAAAGACCATTCTTTTGAAGTGTTTGTGTACGTTTCTTGTTTACATGATGTAACACCCGGATGTTTGACTTTTGGAGTGATATGCGACTGAGTCTCAGCCGTATGGACTTCATGAGACTGGAGGCCCAATCGCATGATGCTCGGACGAATGAAGGCTCAAGCGCATGGAACTCATGCGACTGGAGGTCCAGTCGCATGGTGTTCGTGCGACTGAAAGTCCAGTCGCCTGGACCTCGGGCGACTGAGCTTTAACTATAAAAGAGGGGCAGTCCTCTTCTTCCCCACACTTGCACGTTTTCAGTCAGGGAGAAAGGGTAGAAAGAGAGAGAGAGAGCAGAGAAAGAAGAGAAAGAAAGAGAGAAGGGTGATTCGGGCGCAAGATTGGTCAAGCGGCTAGCCAAATCGAAGCTCTTCATCTTCTACTCGATTAGGTGAGTCCTAGAACCCCACATTTTCATGTTTTCTTACGATTTTGGGGCTGGATCACATATAAACTCTATTTTTGTAAAGTATGTGTTTAACCCGTTTGGGTGGAATCGGGTTTAGTAAGTTAATGTAAGAATTTGGACTTGTATAAGCTTGTATGATGTTCTAGTATGAACCCCTGAGATTTAGGAGGGCTAAGTTGGGCTGGAAATGAGTTTAGAGGAGTTAGATCGCGGCTGCTGTTCGTGATGAACTCCAGTCGCTGCCCAGTTAGGGCTAGGCGACTGAACGGCCAGTCGCACGACTGAGGGAAGTCTGATGTTCAACCGTATGATTGAGGCTCAGTCGTACGGATGGGGCTCAATCGCCCGATGGCCATGCGATTGAGGGATTCGGTCGCATAGGTCCATTCGTATGATAGTTTAGTCGCACATATGAGGGTTAATCGCCTAATAGTCCATTCGTATAGTGTTCATTCGCATGGTAGAAGATCCATTCGCACGATTGTATGCCCATTCGCATAACTGCCCAATCGCACGACCCAGTCGCATGGAGGCCATGCGACTGCAGTATGTTCAATCGCCCAAATAGGGCTGATGTGAAGGAGGAGAGATGTGTAAGTAGGACGTAAATATGATAAGTATGATGTTGCCTTATGCGATGGTAATGACTGATGATTGCAAATATTTATGTTCCTTATGATTATGTATGTATATGTTTCACGACTCATGTATTGTGATAATGAATGAACGAAGTATTATGTAACGTAAAGTGAAAGATAAAGAAAGAGGAACATGACGATGAATGCATGTATTAATGAATGAATGAATGGGTAAAACGATGATGAATACATGCATTAACGAACGAACGAATTAAGTCTTGCAAGCATTGAACAATTCGATTGGTCCGTCCTTATGATTGACCATGGTCATGGTACCTCTACCGCTTACCTACTAGTACTGTGGCATACGCTTAGATTCATGGCCCAGTAGCTGAGACTACTGTGGCATACGATCTATTGATTCACGGCCCAGTAGCTAAGACTGATCGGGGTAGAGCATATGGTATTGGTACAAAAGAATTCAATGTGCAAGTATGGATGAAACGGGATCCTTGTCATTCGACCACAGTAATCATAGCCGAGTGCTATGAAGTGGGTAAAGCCTGACGGGATCCATATGAGAAGTTAAAGACATTGATGTATAATGAATGATGAAGATAACGATGAATATTATCTCTGTGTATGAATGAATGAACGTAAAGAATGTATGCACGAACGTGAATGAGAACGATGAATGGTACATGAATGAAAGCTAATGAACAAATGATGATGATAATAATAATGTTATTTAAGTGTACGTACGTTGTATGATCACATGTATGCAAGGACAGTTGTAACAAACGAAAGTATGTTTTATTATAAAACTAGAACTCACTCAGCAACGCTGACTTTTTATGTGTTTCCAGTTGGCAGGTAGTGTTGCTGGGGATGGCACGAGGCGGCTACTTAGCTCTTTTAGGATGGCATTCTCCTTTTGATAATGCTACCACACAATGGGGTGTGGACGCACAACGCATGCAATAACTTATGTTGCATGCAAGTGTCAAGTGTTCCTTGAGGATCCACATAAACGGGATTACTTAAGGAACCTTCTTTATGATGAAAATATTAATGTTTTTATACTAGAGGTCACTGTATATGACCCTTTTGTAATTAGAAATGATGAAGTCTTTTGTATAATGCTTTTGTGATGTAATGCAACATTAGATGTTTTGTAATTGACGAACGTTGTATTAAATGGCAAAAGTATTTATAGTAAAGGAAAAGTTATCTTAGAAATTCCGCTGCATGATTTTATTGAGTTTTTGCAAATATAAGTTTTACGTGCGATGTACGACCAACTGTGAGGTGCCCGGGAACGGGGCCTTACAAGTTGTCAGAGCCAAAGTTTAAGCGAAACGGGTAAATTTTCAAAATAAACCTAAACTTGAACTGAAAATGGGACAGAAAGGAAGAGAATGCCATCTGGGTAGTTGAGTGCAATCAGGTATTTTTATTAAAGTTAACCAGTATTACGTGCGCATGTTATGTGATGTATGTGTTACTGTTAGAGCTAGATGCTAACATAGTCAGGACAGGTAATGCTCGGGGTACGAAGTGTAAAGTAAGTGGCTAATTACAACTGGCCACTGTAATTAGGAACTTGCTATACTTGACATAAACTGAGCTATTTCCTTAAATGACCGTGTTGGTGTTTGAATCTTTCAGTGTGAGATAGAGAATGGCTGGTGGTAGATCTTCTAAGGCCTCACGGGGTGGAGGTGGTGGCGGACATGGTGCTGAACCGCGTGTCACGAGAGGGAGACCTAGAGTAGAGAAAGTGGTTCACGAGGAAACTGAGACCCCTCATTAGGAGGGAGTAGACAAAAGCGCCAATTTGAGAGCCTCGGTAAAAGAGGCAGTGGTTGAAGAGGTACATCAGGTCATGCAGACGATCCTACCGTCTGTGGTGACTGAAGTGATTAAGGCTGTCAGGGAAGGTGAAAGAAAAGAGAGGAATAGGTCCTCAAGAAGACAGGAGCAACAAGAGCCAGAAACAGTTCTATCTGATAATAAAGAGAAAGAGGAGGAGGAGCCGGTACGGGAGGCAACACGGGGTTGTAATTACGGGGCATTCATGAGGTGCAAGCCCCCTACTTTTGACGGTTCTAGCACCGCTGCTGATGCTCACCAATGGGTGAGGGAAATGGAGGCTGTCCTCGATATTAGTGATTGCCAGGAGGACAAGAAGGTGAAGTTTGCTACCCACTCTTTTACAGGTTCGACCTTATGCTGGTGGAACAACATAGTCCAGGCCGAGGGTAGCAGGGCCATCGGAAGAATGAAGTGGTCCGAGTTAAAAAGGATGGTGATCGAGGAGTTCAGTCCTCGTCGGGAAATGGACAAAGTCGAGAGAGAGTTCCTGCAGTTAGAGGCGGGGACAATGACCCACCAACAATATACCACCAAATTCAATGAGATGGCGAGAATGGTGCCGGATCAGGTGACGCTGGTGTCTGAAAGATCAACCGGTATATTCATGGGGCTGCCAGCTGACATCCGCAGGCATTTGATCACTGCTCGACCGAGCACCTTTAGGTCGGCAGTGGATTGGCTGGGAGATTATATGATGAACGGGCGGGTGGTGGTAAAGACTGAGATTAGTAAGAAGGTAGGTGGTGAGAGAAGCTGGCAGGGGAAGAGGTTTGGTCAAGGTGATGCTTCGACGAGTAACAAGAAGACAAAGGTGGATGACTGCAGTATGGTCATGTCAGGAGCAGGGTTGAGGAAGTGTGGCCAGTGTGGAAGGGAGCACTCGGGGAGTGCAAGTGGGGGTCCATTATCTGTTTCAGATGCGGGAAGGCAGGGCATATGTCAAAGGATTGCCTGGCAGGCGAATGTTTTAACTGTGGGAAAGTGGTCATATGAGCAGAGACTGCAAGAAGTCTAGGGCTGAGGGATCAGGGGCGAAGAAGGCGAGAGGTGAAGAAGCGAGAGTAAAGGCCAGGGCATTCACGATGACGCAGGAGGAGGCCAGGACGGACCCTGATGTTGTGTCCGGTACGTTTCTGGTGAACCAAACTTTAGCCTCCGTATTATTTGATTCGGGTGCCAGTAGGAGTTTTATTTCTGCTGCCTTCTGTACTAAGCTGCCTATTAGTAGTAGACGTGTTGATGTGCCCTTTGATGTAGAAACTGCCATAGGTAAGTCTACTAGGATCTCTGAGTTGATAGAGGGTTGTGATGTTTAATTGGAGGGCCATAAATTTCCGGTTAGACCGTTTGCGATGACTTTGGGTGGTTTCGATTTGGTGCTTGGGATGGATTGGTTTACGGACTTTGAGGCGAACATCATATGTCGCAAGAAGATGATTCAATTGACAGCTCCGGCGGTAGTTCAGTGACAGTTTATGGTGATCGGGTTACTACGATTACGAAGGTGATCTCAATGGCTGTGGCGGGAAAATGTTTGAGGCGTGGGTGCAACGACTATTTATGTTATGTGAAAGATGTGGAAACGCCAACACCACAACTATCTGATGTTCCAGTTGTACATGATTTTCCAGACGTGTTCCCGGAAGACTTATCGGGATTGCCACCTGACAGAGAGATCGAGTGCTCAACCTTGGGTGCTCCGTATCGACCTGATACCGGGTGCTCAACCTGTCGCCAAGGCACCGTATCGATTGGCCCTGACGGAAATGAAAGAGTTGATGAAGCAGTTGCAAGACCTGTTGGATAAGGGGTTTATTAGACCGAGTATCTCACCTTGGGGTGCTCCGGTTCTATTCGTAAAGAAGAAAGATGGTAGTATGAGGATGTGCATCGACTCCCGCGAGCTGAATAAGTTGACGGTGAAGAACAGATACCCCTTGCCAAGGATCAATGACTTGTTTGATCAAGTTCAGGGTGCCAGTTGGTTTCAAGGATAGATCTTCGATCGGGCTACCATCAACTGAAGGTGAAAGAGCAGGATGTCCCTAAACAGCTTTTCGTACGCGCTATGGTCACTATGAGTTCCTTGTCATGTCCTTTGGCTTGACCAATGCGCCAGCTGCTTTTATGGATTTGATGAACCGAGTGTGTCGGCCGATGCTGGATAAATCAGTGATTGTATTTATTGACGATATCCTGATTTATTCAAGGAGCGAAACGGAGCATGCCAGTCACATTCGAGAAGTACTAGAGACGTTGAGAAGGGAGAAATTGTACGCTAAATTCTCCAAGTGCGCATTTTGGTTGCGTGAAGTTCAGTTCTTGGGTCACGTGGTTAACGGAGGGAATTATGGTCGATCCGGCAAAGGTGGAAGTAGTAATGCAATGGAAGTCTACAAAGACGCCATCCGAGATCCGTAGCTTCTTGGGTCTGGCGGGCTATTACAGAAGATTCATTGAAGACTTCTCCAAGATTGCTTCTCCACTAACCAAGTTGACTCGGAAGGATGTGAAGTTTGTATGGGGTCAAGCTCAAGAGAAGGATTTGAAGAATTAAAGACGAGGTTGACCCAAGCTCCTGTTCTGTCATTGCCCGAAGGAAGTGAAGATCTGGTGGTTTATTCTGATGCTTCCTATTCGGGGTTGGGGTGCGTGTTAATGCAGAGGGGAAAGGTTATAGCCTATGCATCCTGACAGCTAAAAGTTCATGAGGTTAATTACCCTACTCATGACTTGGAGCTAGCAGCCGTGGTCTTTGCATTGATGATTTGGAGGCACTATCTCTACGGGACGAAGTGCACCATCTTTACCGACCACAAGAGCTTGAAGTACTTCTTCGAGCAAAAAGATTTAAATATGAGGCAGAGGCGATGGTTAGAGCTAATAAAAGACTATGATTGTGAGATCCATTACCATCCGGGCAAAGCCAACGTGGTGGCAGACGCCCTTAGCCAAAAAGAGAGGCCTGAGCCGATTCGGATGAAGGCGTACCAGCTGATCATGACCTCTGACGTGATGAAGCAAGTCAAAGAGTTCCAAGATGAGGCACTGAAGGAAGATCATCTTAACTCTGAGAGAATGAGGGGTCTGGTCGCGGAGTTGGGTGAAAACACGATGGGTGTTAGAACCCGTTTGGGCGTATGTGGATTCCTCGTCTTGGGGATCTACTGGTAAAGATCATGGATGAAGCTCACAAGACTCGGTACTCTATCCATCACCAAGATGTACCAAGACATGAAGAAAAATTATTGGTGGCCGGGCATGAAACGCGATATGGTGGAGTATGTGAGTAAATGCCTTACTTGTTTGCAAGTGAAGGCTGAGCACCAGAAACCGTATGGAAAGATTCAACCCTTGGATATACCGGAATGGAAGTGGGAGCACATCACCATGGATTTCATTACAAAGCTGCCACGTACCCCGAAAGGGTATGATACTATATGGGTGATTGTGAATCGTCTGACGAAGAGTGCTCACTTCCTACCGATGCGCGAGACATATTCATCCGAAAGGCTGGCCAATCTTTTCATCAAAGAGATTGTGACTCGTCATGGTGTACGGTGTCGATTGTGTCAGATCACGACACTCGGTTAACATACAAATTCTGGAAGAAATTCCACGACGCTATGGGGACGAGGTTGCATATTAGCACGGCATACCATCCTCAAACTGATGGTCAGTCGGAAAGGACCATTCAGACTTTGGAAGACATGCTTCGTGCATGTGTTATTGACCACTTGCCGTTAGCTGAATTCTCATATAATAACAGCTATCATGCCATATTGGAATGCCACCCTATGAGATGCTATACGGCAGGAGATGCAGAACACCCATTTGTTTGGGTGATATTGGCCAAAAGGAGTTGGGAAGCGTCAAAGTGATCGAGGCTACGACTGAAAAGCTTGAAAGGATCAAGGCCTACATGAAGGCAGCCAAAGACAGACAGAAGTTGTATGCTGACAAACGATGTAGGTCGATTGAGTTCCAGGTGGGAGATCGGGTTATGTTGAAGGTCTCACCTTGGAAAGGAATCATTCGGTTCCGAAAGCGGGGCAAACTGAGCACGCGGTATATAGGCCCTTTCCGAATCATTGCTCGAGTAGGAGAGGTGGCCTATAGATTGAAGTTGCCGGATGAGCTAAGTGGAATTCACCCTACCTTCCACGTATCTCATCTGAGAAAATGTTTAGCCGATGAAGATATAATTGTTCCACTGGAGGATATCAAAGTAGATGAGCGGCTCGATTATGTGGAGCAACAAGTGGCAATCATTGACAGAAAAGAGAAGCGGCTGCGAAATAAAGTGGTTCCTCTTGTGCGTGTACAGTGGCGGTACAGGAAGGGATCCGAGTCAACGTGGGAAACTGAAGAAGAAATGAGGTAGCATTACCCACCATTGTTCGAGGAATAACAAGTTTCGGGGACGAAACCTAAATAAGGGGGTGGACTTGTAACACCCGGAAGTTTGACTTTTGGGGTGATATGCGACTGAGTCTCAGCCGCATGGACTTTATGCGACTGGAGGCCAATCGCATGATGATGCTCGGACGATGAAGGCTCAAGCGCATGGAACTCATGCGACTGGAGGTCCAGTCGCATGGTGTTCGTGCGACTGAAAGTCCAGTCGCCTGGACCTCGGGCGACTGAGCTGTAACTATAAAAGAGGGGCAGTCCACTTATTCCCCACACTTGCACGTTTTCAGTCGGGGAGAAAGGGCAGAAAGAGAGAGAGAGCAGAGAAAGAAGAGAAAGAAAGAGAGAAGGGTGATTCGGGCTCAAGATTGGTCAAGCGGCTAGCCAAATCGAAGCTCTTCATCTTCTACTCGATTAGGTGAGTCCTAGAACCCCACATTTTCATGTTTTCTTACGATTTTAGGGCTGGATCACATATAAACCCTATTTTTGTAAAGCATGTGTTTAACCCGTTTAGGTGAAATCGGGTTTAGTAAGTTAATGTATGAATTTGGACTTGTATAAGCTTGTATGATGTTCTAGTATGAACCCCTGAGATTTAGGAGGGCTAATTTGGGCTCGAAATCAGTTTAGAGGAGTTAGATCGCGGCTGCTGTTCATGCTGAACTCCAGTCGCTGCCCAGTTAGGGCTAGGCGACTGAAGGGCCAGTCGCACGACTGTGGGAAGTCTGATGTTCAACCATACGATTGAGGCTCAGTCGTACGGATGGGGCTCAATCGCCCGATGGGCCATGCGATTGAGGGATTCGGTCGCATAGGTCCATTCGTATGATAGTTCAGTCACACGTATGAGGGTTAATCGCCTAATAGTCCATTCGTATAGTTTTCATTCGCACGGTAGAAGATCCATTCGCACGATTGTATGCCCATTCGCATAACTGCCCAATCGCACGACCCAGTCGCATGGAGGCCATGCGACTGCAGTATGTTCAATCGCCCAAATAGGGCTGACGTGAAGGAGGAGAGATGTGTAAGTAGGACGTAAATATGATAAGTATGATGTTGCCTTATATGATGGTAATGACTGATGATTTGCAAATATTTATGTTCCTTATGATTATGTATGTATATCTTTCACGACTCATGTATTGTGATAATAAATAACGAAGTATTATGTAACGTAAAGTGAAAGATAAAGAAAGAGGAACATGACGATGAATGCATGTATTAATGAATGAATGAATGGGTAAAACGATGATGAATACATGCATTAACGAACGAACGAATTAAGTCTTGCAAGCCTTGAACAATTCGATTGGTCCGTCCTTGTGATTGACCATGGTCATGGTACCTCTACCGCTTACCTACTAGTACTGTGGCATACACTTAGATTCATGGCCCAGTAGCTGAGACTACTGTGGCATACGATCTATTGTTTCACGGCCCAGTAGCTAAGACTGATCGGGGTAGAGCATATGGTATTGGTACAAAAGAATTCAATATGCAAGTATGGACGAAACGGGATCCTTGTCATTCGACCACAGTAATCATAGCCGAGTGCTATGAAGTGGGTAAAGCCTGACGGGATCCATATGAGAAGTTAAAGACATTGATGTATAATGAATGATGAAGATAACGATGAATATTATCTCTGTGTATGAATGAATGAACGTAAAGAATGTATGCACGAACGTGAATGAGAACGATGATTGGTACATGAATGAAAGCTAATGAACAAATGATGATGATAATAATAATGTTATCTAAGTGTACGTACGTTGTATGATCACATGTATGCAAGGACAGTTTAACAAACGAAAGTATGTTTTATTATAAAACTAGAACTCACTCAGCAACGCTGACTTTTTATGTGTTTCCAGTTGGCAGGTAGTGTTGCTGGGGATGGCACGAGGCGGCTACTTAGCTCTTTTAGGATGGCATTCTCCTTTTGATAATGCTGCCACACAATGGGGTGTGGACGCACAACGCATGCAATAACTTATGTTGCATGCAAGTGTCAAGTGTTCCTTGAGGATCCACATAAACGGGATTACTTAAGGAACCTTCTTTATGATGAAAATATTAATGTTTTTATACTAGAGGTCACTGTATATGACCCTTTTGTAATTAGAAATGATGAAGTCTTTTGTATAATGCTTTTGTGATGTAATGCAACATTAGATGTTTTGTAATTGACGAACGTTGTATTAAATGGCAAAAGTATTTATAGTAAAGGAAAAGTTATCTTAGAAATTCCGCTGCATGATTTTATTGAGTTTTTGCAAATATAAGTTTTACGTGCGATGTACGACAACTGTGAGGTGCCCGGGAACGGGGCCTTACATATGACCAAGACGACAATGCCAAAGATAGGTATCACTCAAATCCAACTTGAGTTTCTTGGTGTCAGTTTGGTACAATGAACTATTTAAAGTATTTTTATGAACCAATTCATAAATACCATTAATGGGAATAGCTTTAAAATAGAACATATCATTTAAAGAAACATGAATATCATTTTCAACAAAAGATAATACATAATCATAATGTCTTAGTTGGGATACAGAAATAATGTTCCTAGTCAAACTAGGAGCATACAAAACATTCTTCAAAATAACATCCAAGCCACTTGGAAGTTTCGGATGTAGTCCCCACGAGCTTCAACTATGACTTTAGTTCCATTGCCTTTGAAGAAGCTAACATCCCCTTGATTGAAGTCCCTACTTCTTGTGAACCCCTGCAACAAATTGCAAATATGAGTTCCACATCCGGTATCCATACCCATGTTTAGAAGATGTAACATTAAGATCAATATGAATCATGTATATTGTACCTGAGGTCTGCCCGACATCCCTCTTTGCTTTCAACTCTTGGAGATGGATAGGACAATTCCTTGCCTAATGTCCAATCTCCCCACACTTGAAGCATGGGTCATTAGTAGCAACCTTTTGCTTCTTCTCTTGTGGTTTGGGTGGCACCCTTTCCACCCCCTTCCCTTTTCTCCAAACGGGTCCCTTACCCTTGGCAACTTTTGCCTTGGGTGCGGGATGAGGCCTTTTATTGTTCCCACCTTCATTTATGGTGAGAACGGGTAAAACCCTTTTACCCATGGCCGCCTCGGCCGTTTTGAGCATTGAGTGAAGCTCACCAATGCTTTTGTCCCAAGCATTCATGTTGTAGTTCAACACGAATGTCTCGAACTTCTTGGTAAGGCCATTAAGGATCAAATCCGTGGCCAATTCCTTCAAGACAGGACAATTAAGCCTTTCGAGGCGGTCAATGTGGCTTTTCATCTTAAGTATATAAGATGAAACCAATTGGTTGTCGTCCATATGACATGCATGGAGTGCTCGAACCGTTTTGAAGCGCTCAACCCTTGCTTGCTGTTGGAACGTTTCCTTCAGCTGGGTTATCATCTCATAAGCTCCGTGATGTTCATACTCCTTTTAGAGATCCGGAGTCATGCTCGCTAGCATGAGACAAGACACTTGGAAGGAGTCCTCAGTGTACTTCAGCCAATCATTATAGGCCTCCTCATCATCCTCAGTACGTTGATCGGGGATAGGGTCGTCTAAAACATATGATCGTCTCTCTTGCTTGAGAACGATTCTCAAGTTTCGATACCAATCTATGAAATTGTTATGATTTAGACGTTCCTTTTGGAGAATTGCTCGTAAAGATTGGGTGGACGTAGAGATCATGATTATCATTATTGGTGGCCATCTACAAAATTTAACAAAGATCTATTTTAGTATTTTCGATATTGCTATTTTTAATAATTAATACCTTTTAAGGTCATTTTCATATTAAAATCTAGAACCCAATATTACATTTAAATTGTGGTTAGGTGACCTTTATCCCACGATTTAAATTAATAAGGTGGTCAACGATTGACGGTTGCAACCATTTGCAACTTCTAGAGGTATGGGATCGACTTTAAACATCATATGTAAAGTCGGCATGTTAATCCCATCAACACCAATTGGAAACCATATTGTATGTGATCCATTTAACATGGTTTGCAAATCAAGACATTCTACTTACACACACGTGTGAGTTTGCCAAAATGAGTGGTTAGGTGACCTTTTATCCCACGAATATGGCATTCTCACCTTAAGTCATAAGTTTCCTCAAAATGGTTAGGTGACCTTTACCCCACTAAGAGTTCCCAAGTGACTTAAGTGTTGTGTAAAAGGATGGTGTTGATCTTGTTTAAAATATTTAGAGGTTTCATAATTCTATTTTAGAAAACTCTATGTACTTGTATTTGCATGCTTTCAAATACAAGATACCCTATGGTCCTTTGATTAAAACCTATTTTAATCATTAAAATCATTAAATCATTTTAATAACCTTTTATTAACTTTTAATGATTATGAACCATCAATTTTCAGCTTGTTAAGTTTGTTAATGAGTTTGTAATGTATGTCCAAATATCAACCAAACAATCAAACAACAAACATTCAAACAAGCATAAACATATAAACATGAGTGCATAACCATAGCCACTAAGTTGACAACACTTGTTTGCCATCACAAGTGTTGTCATAAGGTCTTTCCTAAGGGTTTGTAATGACACATTATATGTGTCCATGGACTCCCACTTGAATCCATATCCAAATACTTCAAGGTCCATGTCTTTGATGTCCATCTTTGGGTCTTCATCTTGGGCATCTTCTTTTTACAAAAATTATATCCTAATACATTTTTATAATAAAAGAAATACACCTAGTCTATTTATTACATAACCAAATAAATAAATAATTACAACCCAAATAATAAACATAAACATTACAACCCAATTGAATGAATAAAACAACCATTCCAATCATCCAAATAACATAAGGCCAAAGGCTAGGTTATGCACACTAATAACCAATGATCATATCATCCAAAATATAATGAAACCCCACTAAAACCACGAAATTTCAGCCAACATAAACTGAAATTTCGGGTTTTAAACATTGTCCAAACAATATACATATCATCATACATATCTTTCAAGGTTTAATCACAAGCATGTGTGATATGACCTTGAAAGTTTGGGGATTCAACATACAAGAACATAGCAGCCCCTAAAAGGGTTTTAAAGTCCATAAAACAAATTTTTAAAAGACCATACAAGCTAGCTATCCACATAACCGGCTCTAGATGCCATTGTTGGGGTTTGTTAGAACACAAGACATAGTTTAACCACTTAAACTTTGTAAAAGGCAGCGGAAGTATAGCTTTATAATCTTCTTTATAAGCTGAAATTTCAAGTTCTATTTTAATGTTATAAGTTTTAAACAAACCCAAGAACAAGAGGATCTTTATATGTGAATAAGAAAGCTATGAACATACGTAAAATTACATAAAATCACAGGTACAATGAGCTGTGATATACTACCTTTTCCAGCAGCAAAAATAGACCAAAAGGGAGAAGATTTGTGCTCTAAATTCGGCCAAGGCTCCAAAGAAAGGATCCCTCAAGCTTGTATACCTCAAGCTAACTTGCAAACACCTCTTCTTGTTAGGTAGATTATCACCAAATGATTCAAAAACCCTTCTTTCTTACTGCTGCTGGCCGAAGATATTGAGAGAGAAAAAAGGGAGAGTTTTGATCAATGTTGCATGTATGGATATAAGAGAAAGATGAGTGTTAGACTAGTTAATGTGTGCCTCTTCTTAAGAAAGCAAGAGAACCAATAATATCAAGGGGGGCGGCCGAAAATGGGGTTTAAAAAAATGTTCCCCCCTTAAACTAACAACACATTATATTTTAACTAGTCTTCTACATAGATATACAATTAACCTTTTAATTGTATAATCCATACACTCCTATTTTTAATTTGTGATGTTATTTAACTTACTTAAATAACATTACAAATAATATAATTGAACAAAATATTCTAATAAGTTGTTCCATATCATATGTAACATATTTAGAAAACCCATTTTCTAAATTTGGTGTAAATATTTAATTGCATGATCATATCATCAATTAAATATTAATTGGTGTTTGCTAAGCTTGTTATTGGGTATAACCCGACTTGGATCATAACGTACTAACCGCATCAATATTCTACGTATCTTGGGCATATAGAATCCTACATACTCTATAAGCTTTGGAGCTTGAAGAATATCCAACAAAGATAGCATCATCTGACTTTTCAGCAAATTTTTCCAAATTGTCCTTTGTGTTAAGTATGGTGCATCTGCAGCCAAAGGACCTTAGAAAGTCAATGAACGGAGGCCTCTTGTTCCATAACTCATAAGGGGTCTCTCCATGGGGCTTAACAATGAGAACCCTGTTCTGCACATAGCATGCAGTGCTGACTGCCGCTACCCAGAAAGTTAGAGGCAACTTTAAATCAGCCAACATGGTTCTTGCAGCCTTAATAAGTGTCCTGTTCCTCTTAGCAACACCATTCTGTTGAGGAGTTCTAGGAGCACTATATTGTCTGGTAATCCTTTTAAGTTACAGAATGAGTCAAGAACTTGATTCTTAAACTCAGTCCCTTGGTCACTTCTGATTATCTTTACTTTGTCATCAATTTGATTTTCTATCTTAAGAATAAAAGATTTTAAGGTTTTTGCAGTTTCATCCTTAGTTCTTAAGAAGAATACCCATGTAAATCTTGTAAAATCATCAACTATCACAAAGCAATATGATTTCCTTCCAATGCTCATTATACTTATAGGACCAAATAGATCCATGTGTAATAAGTGTAATCGGGTAGTGATAGAGTTAACTTCTTTGGGTTTATGAGATGCACTATGTTGCTTCCTTTTCAGACAAGCAACATAGTTGTCTTTACAGAGAAATTCCTTTTTAGGCATACCATGTATCAAGTTATTCTTAGCCAACTTATTCATTGTCTTAAAATTAACATGACACATTCTTTTGTGCCAAAGAGTTGACTCATCACTATTTGCTTTGGAATGAAAGCATGATACTTCACCCGGTGGGGAAGCATTGTTCATATCCAGCTTGTACATATCCCCTTTCCTGGGAGATCTAAGAAGAACCAATTCCTTAGGAATTGTTATCCCGGGTTTGAGGATAATGCACTCATGTTCTGTGAAAAGCATTTGATGCTTTTGGTCACAGAATTAAGAAACACTTAAGAGATTGTGTTCAAGCTGTTTGACAAAGTGTACTTTGTCAACTATTAACTTACCATTGGACATATTACCTCTACCAGAGATGTATCCTCCAGCTTCACCTCTAAACTGAACAGGACCTCCATCAAAATTATGAAATTGTTGAAGAATCTGTTCCCTGTCATGTGCCACGAGCATCCACTATCCACAATCCGAATGTTTCCATTTTTATCATATGGATGTCCCTGCACAAAGGTGAAACAGTTACTCTTATTGGAAACCCAAGCCTTGTTGGTCTTGGGTTCTTCCAATGATGATAACACAATTGAACCTAAGTGTAAGCATGAGGGTTCAATAGTAGTTTGGGAAGAGGAGGTTTGGGATACAACATCTTCTTCGATTTTCCATTCCATCCTTTGATTGATCATTGAAGATGAGCTTTATGAAGTTTGGGTAGCAGAGCATTCTTCCGAATTTCTTTCTCTGCTTTAGAAGCTTTCAGACCATTCTCTTCCGAAGCAGTCTTCTTTTCGGAAGGTTTGAGAGGTGCTTTCTTGTTCTTCGAATTCTTTTTGGTTTCTCTTCTGAAGCTACTTTCCTTTCGAAAGAAGATGTTCCTTCTGAAGGCAACTTGGCTTCGGAAGATTGCTTTCCTTTCTTCAACCTTTGGATCTGGTTATGTGATCCAAGTGTGATACCTTCCTTGGCTGCTCCTTCCTTACCTTGTTTGCATAATGTGTGCTTGCAGGATTATAGAAACAATCCTTGGCCATGTGGTTGTGAAGACCACACATTATGCATCCAGTGTTTGCTTTGGTGGGACATGTAGATTGTTGCTTTTTGGTCTTCTTGTCCTCTTCCATAGCTTTTCCTTTCTGCTTCAGATCCTTCAGTTGGATGGGAGTACTTGTATTATACTCCTGTCCTGAATCTGAGCTTCCAACCACTTGGAATCCAGCTGAGATGAAAACACCCTTTTACCTTAGGTCAATTTTCATTTTGGACTCAGCCACCTTCTTGGCACTTCTTTTGGCTGCTTGAATCTTGTTCTTTCTTTGTTTGGTGGTAAGAGATTTGCTCTCAGCTAAGAGGACGAGGTTTTCTACCTTGTCCTTCCCTGTGGTGATGGTGGTAACCATTTTTGCATCACTCATACTCTTAAGAGATGGTGGGTCAGCAGTTGGAACCTCTTGCTCATCAGTACCACATCTTGGCTGTCTAATAGACATAGGAGAATGTGGTGGAGCAGTTTCATTGGTTCCCAACCCACTCTTGTTTTGATAACATTATTTTGAGTTGATGCAAGAATGTTATGGAAATTATACTCTTGGATAGCATACTTCTTTGCTTTAGCCTCAGCTATTACTAGCTGGGGTTGAGCATCAGTCAACTTTGAAACTAAATCTTTTATTTCAGCCCTGTAGTTTGAGTGATCATGTTTTAAAGTAGATCCAATGTTTTCTAACTTTAATTTTTAGTTTATAGTCAGATTCTGCTCTTTTAAAATCAGCTTTTAATATGTTCAAAGACTCAATATCATATTTAAGTTTCAAGTTGTAGTCCTGGTACAACTTAACCTTAGTTACACAGTCAGTAGTACAAAGATGTTCATATACCTTGGTATAATTTGTGTCTGCCATGAGAGCTTGAGCAGGGGTAATATCTTGCACCATAAAGCTCCAATCAACTTCTTGAGCAAGGGCTGCAGTTTGCTCTGTTGGCTTGGTTGCAGCTCGTGTGGTGGCATGATGTTGAGAAGCTTGGCTTGCTCCAGGATTACATTTTGGAGCCTTGCATTCCCTTGCAAAATGACCAAGTTGATTACAGTTGTAACACTTAGCCTTTGATTTGTCAAACCCGAATTTGCTACTTGTTGGGTTCTGAGGGAATTCCCTTCCAGTTCTCTTGTAGAACTTCATTGCTCTGTAGGTAAGGAGAGCCAATTGTTGAATAATGTCCGTATATTCAACATCATCTGGGCTGAAACACTCCAGGTCACCAAAACAGAACTGGAAATCACTAGAGTGTTCCTTTCCTGAGACAAAAGCATAATTTTCTTGAAAAGGACCTTGTGAGCTTGTTGACACTTGGGTCTCTCTGTGAAAGTGACGTATGGTCCAGATGAACATGATGGCTATTGGTTGTAAGTCAGGCACATCTGGGACTGGGAGTTCTTGCACCTTTAGCAACATGTAGAGCATTGCTAACAGGAGTGGTTGAGCTGCCATTCATCTGCCGCTTGTTCAGATTTTCCATCTCCATTCGGTATCCATCTAGGATTCCACATAGTTCAGTCATGGTGAGTGTTCTAAGATTTTCAGATCCCCTAATAGAAACACAATAGAAAGTCCATTCACGAGGAAGAGCACTCATGAACTTCCTTACTGCTGGGTTTGTTAGACTCATTATCAAAGTTGTTTAACCATTTAAACATGAAAACGCAGCAGAATAAAACCTTAATATTATGTTTTATAAACTAAAAATTAAGGCATAATTTATAACATCAACAAACCCAAGAACATATGATCAATATATGTGAATCAACTAGCTATCAAGAAGAGATAACAACCAAAAACAACACCCATAAAACTACCTTTGTTGAGTTGCCAAAACGTGTGATTTGAGGAAGAGAATGAGGTTCTTGAACGATCAAAACACCAAGGAAAGGTGTCCTCAAGCTTCCATACCCACAAGCATCAAGCAAAGACTTTGGTTGTTAGGGTTTCTACACCAAAAAGAACCAAGAAGGGCTGCTGGAACCCTACTCCAGCCATGAGTTTTCTTCAAAATGGAGAGAACTTTTCACCTTTTTGGTTCTTGCATGTATGAGAGAGCGAGAGAGAGGTTGAGTGTGTGTCTAGTTAAGAGTGTGTTATTCCAAGACATAAAATGAAACAACCCCATAAAGAAATTGGTTTTTTCCCCCAATTTTATCACCCATTTCAATTTAACTAGTCACTAATTGAGTTATTAAATTAACCTTTTAATTGTAAAACTCATACACTCTATTATTATGTGATGTTATTTAACTAACTTAAATAACATTACAAATATTACTCATGAACAAAATATCCTTATAAGTTGTTCCATCTCGAATGCAATTTATTTAGAAAACCCATTTTCTACATTGGTGGAATTATTTAATTGCATGATCATATCATCAATTAGATATATTAATTGGTGTTTGCTAAGCTTGTTATTGGATATGACCCGACTTGGATGATAAGGTACTAACACATTAATGTTCTATGTGTCTTGGGCATAAAGAATCCAACAATCTCCCACTTGCACAAGATTCATAGAAGATTGATGCAAGCAGTGAATACCGCCTAACAATGGTTTACTACCCTTAATTAGCATGACTAAAAGCATTTATAACATCATCCCTTCAAGTATCCAACTTGAATTGATTTAGGTGAATCAATCATTTATCCTTTTGTTACAGATGTCAAGTTAAATCCAAGGACACAGAATGATCATTCCTTGTTGATTTAACTTAATCAGGCCTTAGACATCCTGATCTCAACGAATAAGAGGAACAAATTCCATCTTGACTACATACGTTTCTCATAATCACCTCGTGTTATACCTGAACATAGCCTTGTGTATTGTCCATTATTTCAGAGCAGTGAAGAACTAGCTCAAGGTAGAACACATTAGTGAATATCAAAATCCAATATGTATCTGAAGTCGGAGGATACCAAATGATATTCGCCTTTACTCAAATTTACTTATGATCAATCTAGAAGGTTCCATGTAGTAAAATTTGAGATGCGGGTCAGTCCAATATTCGTATCCCACAAATATCTATGAACTTTGGCTGCAACCAATTGCTCTATATTCATGCCTAATGAATATCCACCAATCCATGTGCATAATAGTCTTATGTTCATATTTGCTCCCACAAACATGACCGACTACGGACATTTAGAATAATAAACATATTCATGGATGTATACATGATAAAATGAACATAACTCAGAATATCACAAATATATGAAAGAGTTAAATATTACATTGTTCCAAACTTTTAAATACTAATCAGATCAATTCCAATCACTAGAATATCGAAGTCCTAAGGCACAAGTATGACTTTCATGCTTTGCCCTTTCAAGGAGCTTCGTGAGTGGATCCGCAATGTTTTGATCGGTGTGAACTTTAAGAATACATATCTTTCCCTTTCCAACTTCATCCTTATGTAGTTGAATCTCCGCTCAATGTGTCTAGTCTTTTGATGTGCACGGGGTTCCTTGATTTTTTCAATCGCACCCTCGTTATCATAAAAGATTTCTGTCTTGAATGGTAGAGACCACCCCTAGATCGGTGATAAATTTCTTTATCCATGCAGCTTCCTGTGCTGCTAATGAGGCGGGTATGTATTTGGATTCTGTAGTGGACAATGCTACTACGTCTTGTTTTGAACTCTTCCAGGACACCAATCCTCCATTCATAATGAAGACATACCCCGACTATGATCGAGAATCATCTCGATCAGTTTGGAAACTCGCATCCGTGTATCCCTATACAACGAGTTCCTCTTTATCAGATCCGTATATTAGAAACATATCCTTAGTCCTCCTAAGGTATTTCATATAATTTTAACAGCCATCTAATGGCTATTACCTGGATTCTACTGATATCTGCTTGTCATGCTTAACGCGCATGACACGTCCGATCTAGTGCATATCATCGCATACATGATGGATCATATAGCAGATGCATATGGGATGTCCTGCATTCGATCTTGCTCATCCTTTGAGTTTGGACATTGAGATGTACTCAATATTGTCCCTCTTTGAATTGGTACCATACCTTTCTTAGAGTTTTCCATCTTGAACCGTTTCAAGATTTTATCAATATATGCACTTTGGTTTAAACCTATCAACCGCCTTGATCTGTCCCTATATATCTTTATTCCCAAAATATAGGAGGCTTCACCGAGATCTTTTATGGAAAAACAACTTTCAAGCCATGTTTTAACACCTTCCATGGTTGGAATAACATTTCCAGAAAGTAGTATGTCATCAACATACAATACTAAGAATGTAATTATGCTCCCACTAGCATTCTTATATACACAAGCCTCGTCAGCGTTGAAACCAAATTTCTTGATCTCTTCATCAAAACGTTGATTCCAACTGTTTCAATCCATAGATCGATCTTAACTTGCATACTTTATTTGGATGTTGTGGATCGACAAAACCATCAGGCTGAACCATCTGGATAAAGAAAAGTGGTTTTGACATCCATTTGCCAAATCTCATAGTCATAATATGCAGCTATGGCAAATAATATCTTAATTGACTTTAGCATTACCACAGGCGAGAAGGTTTCATCATAATCAACCCCTTGAGTTTGAGTGAAACCTTTTGCTATAAGTCTTGCTTTGTAAGTATCCAAGTTTCCATGCATATCCGTTTTCTTCTTGAAAACCCACTTGCATCCAACCGGTTTGGAGTTAAGTGGAGGGTCAACCACTTCCCAAACTTGGTTGTCATACATGGATTGCATCTCTACGTTCATGGCTTCCAGCCATTTATCACAATCTGAATTGGACATCGCCTCATGGTATGTTGTTGGCTCATCGGAGTCAACCACATAGCATCCATTTATAAAAAATCCATATCTTTCAGGTGGAATGCTAACTCTACCAGATCTGCGAATGTTTTGTGTGTATCGACCAACCTCTTGATCATCATCAACAACCTCCTGTTGATTACTAGTGTCAACCAAACATGTATCGGCTTGTGGATCTTGATCCTCATCAAATTCCACTGTTCTATACGGCATTCCTTCCATAAGGAACTTAGCTTCCAAGAACTCTGCCTTTCGAGCAATAAATACCTTTTGCTCCGTTGGATAAAAGAAGTAGTATCCTATGCAGTCTTTGGGAAATCAAAGAAATATACACTTAGTGGATCGACTTTTCAACTTGTTTTGGGTGTTTAGCTTAACATAAGCTTCACAACCCCATACTCTTAAATATGATAGCGATGGAACTCTTCTATGCGATATTTCAAAAGGTGTCAAATCCACTTTCTTGGTCGGGGCCATATTCAAAATACGAGCCACGAATAGTAATGCAAAACCCCAAAATGACAGAGGTAGTGAGCTTATAGCCATCACAGATCGAACTATATCCAATAGGGTTTGGTTTCTCCTTTCAGACACACCATTATGTTGTGGTGTTCCGGGTGGAGTAAGTTGTAAGACAATCCTATAACTTCTTAGATGGTCCTGAAAGGCCTCACTTAGGTATTCACCTCCTCTATCTGAACGAAGAACTTTGATAGTTTTATTGAGTTGATTTTCTACTTCATTCTTGAAGATTTTGAACATTTCAAAAGCTTCATATTTACGTGTCATCAAGTACACATAACCATAGCGACTGTAATCGTCGGTAAAGGTAATGAAGTATCTTTCACCATTTTTAGTCATTGTTTTAAAAGAACCACATACTTCCAAATGTATGATTCCCAATAAGTCTTTTGCCCTCGCGTTAGTACCACTAAAGGGTGACTTGGTCATCTTACCTTGTAAACAAGATTCACACTTATCAAACGAACCATTCTCATTTGTTTTCAAAAGACCATTCTTTTTAAGTGTTTGAATTTGATTCTTGTTCATGTGACCAAGACGACAATGCCAAAGATAAGAATCACTTAAACCCATTTTAAGTTTCTTAGTGCTTGTTTGGTATAATGAGTTATTAGAGGATGAATCATCATGAACCAATTCATAGATACCATTAAAAGGCATAGCCTTGAAATAAAATACATCATCCATATAAACATAAACACCACTATTAACAAACTTTAATTCATAACCACATTGTTTTAAAAGGGAAATAGAAATTATGTTCCTAGTCAAACTAGGAGCATACAAAATGTTCTTAAGAACAACTTCCAAACAATTTGAAAGTTTCAAAATGTAGTCTCCTTGGGCTTTGACATCAACTTTTGCTCCGTTGCCCATGTAGAGACTTGTGTCTCCCTTCTTGAAGTGCTTATTTCTTTTGAACCCCTTCAATAAATTGCAAATATGAGTTCCATATCCGGTATCCAATACCCATGTGTTTGAAGAAATAACATTTAAACCAATATGAATCATGAAAGTTGTACCTGAGGTTTGCCCCGCATCCCTCTCGTTCCTCAACTCTTTGAGATAGGTTGGACAATTCCCTTTCCAATGTCCTATCTCACCACACTCAAAGCATGGATCGTTCTCCATTACCTTAGGCTTCTTAAGCTTAGGCTTTGGAGGTTCCGATTTAGCCTTCCCTTTCCATTTGCCTTTGATGTACCCCTTTCCTTTGGCAACATTTGCTTTGGTATCGGGGAATGGCCTTTTCTTATTGCCTTCCTCGTTGATCGAAAGAACAGGTAGAACCTTTCTACCCATCCCTGCCTCGACTGTTTTGAGCATTGCGTGAAGCTCACCAATGCTCTTGTCCCACCCGTTCATGTTGTAATTCATTATGCACGTCTCAAACCTTTTAGTTAGGCCATTAAGGATCAAATCCGTGGCCAGCTCCTTTGAGACGGGGCAGTTAAGCCACTCGAGGAGATCAACGTGGCTTTTCATCTTAAGTACATAAGATGATACCGATTGGGTTTCTACCATGCGACACGCGTGAAGCACTCGAACCGTTTCGAAGCGCTGTACCCTAGCTTGTTGAAGGTACATTTTCTTCAATAAGATAATCATGTCATATGCCCCATGATGCTCCAAATCCTTTTCGAGTTCGGGAATCATAGTTCCCAACATGAGGCAGGAAACCTGGATGGAATCCTCAGTATACTGAAGCCAATCGTTATAGGCCTCAACATCTTCAGGGTCAGGTTGGTCAGGAATGGGATCGTCAAGGACATAGGCCTTTTTCTCTTGCTTGAGAACAATTCTCAAGTTTCGAATCCAGTCCATAAAGTTATTATGGTTAAGACATCCCTCTCTAAGATTGTTCTCATCGATAAGGTATGGACGGTCAGGGTGGTAACATTATTGTAGGCGGCCATTTCTACAAAATTTACAAAGTTCATATTAGTATTTCTGAAAAATTACATTTTAATCATTAATACCCTTTTCATGTCTCATATACAATTAATAATTAAAATCTAGAATCCAACGTTAATTTAAATGATGGTTAGGTGACCTTTATCTCATTATTTAAATTAACAAGGTAGTCAACATTTGACAATTGCAACCTATTGCAACTTCTAGCCTTATGGGATCGGTTAAACATCTTATGTTTAGTTGGCATGTAAAATCCCATGAACACCATTGTACGCCATGCTTCGGTGACTCTATGCACATGGTTTCCAATTCAATTCATCCTACTTTCACACACGTGTGAGTTTACACATACAAGCGGTTAGGTGACCTTTTTCCCACAAATACGTTAAGCCCACCTCAACACACAAGTTCCCTAAAAGTGGTTAGGTGACCTTTATCCCATAAATAGTTCTCAAGTGATTCGAGTGTCATGTAAAAGGATGGTGTTAAAATTGTTTCCAAAGGGATTTTAGTTTTCATTAATTCTAGTTTTAAAAACTCTATGTACCTTGTATTTGCATGCTTTCAAATACATGGTACCCTATGGTTTTCTTTTTAGTAAAAACCCCTTTTATTAAACTCATTAATCCTTTTAATAACCTTTTATTAATCACTTAATGATTAGGAACCATAATTTTTCAGCTTGTTTTGTTTGTTAATAAGTTTGTTATGCACATTCAAATATCAAACAACCATCATATAACAAACAACCAAACAAGCATAATGATACAATCACAAATGCATAACCATAGCCACTAAGTTGACCACACTTGTTTGCCATCACAAGTGTTGTCATTTGGTCTTTCCTAAGGGTAAATCACAACACAGAAGATAAGATCTCCAAAGACCCCCACTTGAAGTTGCATCCAAATGCTTCAAGTCCTTCTCTTTGTGCCTTCCTTTTGTGCTTTCAACTAGTGCATATGTCCTAATACAAGTTTTCTAGTAAAAGAAAATACACCTAATCTATTTATTATATCACCATTGAATGAATAAATAAATTAAATCCAAATACAAGCATAAAAGAATAAACAATACAACCCATTATTGAATGAGATCAACCAAAATCAAACATTCAACCAAAACCAAAGCAACACAAGGTCAAGGCTAGGTTATGCACCAATATTAGACAACATATACAACATACAAGAACCAAAATAAATCCCCATTTAACCCAAAATTTCTGGCCAACATAAACCAAGAATTTAGGGGTTTTGTCCAAACAAAATAAATCAACCATTTGACATCTATCTTCAAGGTTTAATCATAGGCATGTAAGATATAACCTTGAAAGATTGAGGATTCATCATATCATTACAAAACAGCCCCTATTAAGTTGTTAAAGTCCCATAAAACCAATTTTACAAGGAGAAAAGAAGCTAGTCATCCACATATCCGGCTCTAGATGCCAATGCTGGGTTTGTTAGACTCCTTATCAAAGTTGTTTAACGATTTAAACATGAAAACACAGCAGAATAAAACCTTAATATTATGTTTTATAAACTGAAAATTAAGGCATAATTTATAACATCAACAAACCCAAGAACATAGGATCAAATATATGTGAATCAACTATCTATCAAGAAGAGATAACAACAAAAAACAACACCCATAAAACTACCTTTGTTGAGCTGCCAAAACGTGTGATTTGAGGAAGAGAATGAGGTTCTTGAATGACCAAAAAACCAAGGAAAGGTGTCCTCAAGCTTCCATGCCCGCAAGCATCAAGCTAAGACTTTGGTTGTCAGGATTTCTACACCAAAAAGAACCAAGAAGGGCTGCTGGAACACTATTCTAGCCGTGAGTTTTCTTCAAAATGGAGAGAACTTTTCACCTTTTTGGTTCTTTCATGTATGAGAGAGAGAGAGAGGTTGAGTGTGTGTCTAGTTAAGAGTGTGTTATTCCAAGACATAAAATGAAACAACCCCATAAAGGGGGCAGCCGAAATGGGGCTTTGAAATTGGTTTTTCCCCCTAATTTTATCACCCATTTCAATTCAACTAGTCACTAATTGAGTTATTAAATTAACCTTTTAATTGTAAAACACATACACTCTATTATTATATAATGTTATTTAACTAACTTAAATAACATTACAAATAATACTCATGAACAAAATATCCTTATAGCTTGTTCCATCTCGTATGCAATTTATTTAGAAAACCCATTTCTAAATTGGTGTAATTATTTAATTGAATGATCATATCATGAATTAAATATTAATCGGTGTTTGCTAAGACTGTTATTGGGTATGATCCGACTTGGATCATAACATACTAACCACATCAATGTTCTATGTGTCTTGGGCATAAAGAATCCAACACTTACTATGTCTCTCTTTTCAAGAGTCACTCCCATACATTGTAGAGACGCTATCAGATCCATATATCTGAAGTATTGTTGGCTCATGTTTTCACCATCAATGTAGGTGAAATTCTTGAACTGTTACTTCAGAGCATCTTTCTTGGATTCTTTAGATTCTGAGGAACCTGAGTACAATGCTCAAAACCTGCCATAACCGACTTTGGTATGCCAGTAGGAATACAGTCATAGCTTTGCTATCAATGTCCATCTTCTTGTATTCTTCATCAGAGTAATCTTCGACTTCCTTTTCAATCATGGCACCATCTTCAGTTGGTGATGCCACTTTTGGTATGTATGGTCCATGAGTGACGGACTTCCACATACGAGAGTCTTGATACTTGATGAATCCTTCAATGCGTTGACACCAGCGCATGAAGTTATCAGGTGTGATAATGGGAGCTTTGGTCATGGTTCCCATTTCTGGTTCAACAGATTTCTGGTTAAGGGCGATTTTGGTTGAGTGAGTAAGTTTTGAGATAGAAGGTTGATTTGGGATGGTTAGATCTCACAATCAAGAGCCTGGACGCTCTGATACCAATTTCAGGATTGATATTGTTCTCTCAACACTTAGTGCTTCTCACAAACTGTTAAATCTCACTCGTTTGATGAATGCAGAATCAAGAACTTAGTTGATAATAATATAATAAGTAAAGAACACAAGAAGTGGTTTTTTAAGATACTTGCATATATTATCTTTCAACTATGTATTACAAGACTCATGCAGAAGCATGGATACTAAGTTACATTGAGCGACTATATATACTACTATCTACAGCTTGTTATACATAGATAACAAGCTGGGACTTACTTCTAAACAAATACTACATTGCTCAAGGTAGGGTATCTTAGATAAAGTATTATCTAAGATAAGGTAGTCATGAAAGGTCCATGACTTACCTTTTGGTCACCAATTAAAGTGGCAGCTGTACTAACTAAGGAATTATGACCAGTGGACAAAAGTAAGGTCAACCACATGAACGCGAAAGGCATCTGGCAGAGGATTAGAGTAGGCAGCAAGTGTCAGTCGGACCATGCTTTGTCCACTGGTTCATACTGTGTTTCTTCTGAAGGTAAAATGGCTTCGGAAGAATAAGTTCTTCCAAACCATTTTATACTTCAGAAGACACAGCTCCTTCCGAGGCTTTATCTTCGGAAGACTTTGTCTTCATTCTTCGAAGTGTTTCACTTTGGAAGGAGATCTTCTAAGTCTCGAAAGAGTAAGTTCATCCTTCGGAAGCTCTTCGGAACATTACCATAGAACCTTTGGAAGTTGCAGCATTTCCGTCGGAAGCTGCAGCATTGCCTTCGGAAGACTTCCCTTACTTTGTACAGATTTCTTCTGAGTGTTGTTTTGGTTGCATCAGCCTCAGTAGATCCAACAGGGTAATAGTGGATAGGGTAACTAAATCAGCTCACTTCTTGCCGATTCGAGAAGACTACGACCTGACGAAGCTGGCTCAACTGTACATCGATGAAATAGTGACCAGGCATGGTGTGCCTCTGTCAATCATCTCCGATCATGATAGCCACTTCACTTCTCGTTTCTGGAAATCACTCCAGCAGGCTCTAGGAACCCATCTGGATTTAAGGACTGCATACCACCCACAAACTGATAGTTAGAGTGAAAGAACCATTCAAACCTAGGAAGATATGCTAAGAGCTTGCACGATTGACTTTGGTGGGAACTAGGACAACCATCTTCCTTTGGTGGAGTTCTCCTATAATAACAGTTACCACGCAAGTATAAAGGCAGTTCCGTATGAGGTCCTATATGGTAGGAAATGCCGATCACCATTGAGTTGGAATGAGATCGGTGATAGCCAAGTAATGGGACCCGACATCGTGTTGGAGACCACCGAAAGATATTCAAAATCAAGGGGCGTTTAAGAGCAGCCAGAGACCATCAGAAGAAATACGCTGACAGAAGACGAAAACCATTAGAATTTCAAGTGGGTGATAGAGTAATGTTGGTAGTAGCACCATGGAAGGGAACTGTGAGGTTTGGAAAGAAAGGAAAGTTAAGCCCGAGATACATTGGACCATTTGAAATACTGGCAAGAATTGGCCCCGTGGCATATAAATTAAAGCTACCTCAGAAGTTAAGCTACATACATGACACCTTCCATGTGTCAAACTTTAAGAAGTGCATGGTAGACAAGACCATGGAGTTACCGTTGAAAGAAGCGAGGATCAATAACAAGTTGAACTTCATGGAAGAGGCTATAGTGATCACTGACCGGTTGGTCAAGAAACTCAAATGAAGCCGCATACCCAAGGTCAGGGTAATATGGAATTCTAGGCGAGGACCTGAATTCACATGGGAGCTAGAAGACGAGATGAGAAAGAGTTATCCGCACCTCTTCGAACCCACCCATTTTGAATCTAATCGAAGCTAAAATTTCGGGATGAAATTTTCTAAACGGTGGGAGAATGTGACAACCGACCCTTAGGTCATGCCTTTAACCTTTATAAACCTGCATCATTACCCATTCAATTAATATTAATGATAATATCATTGCCAATATTTTTATTAGCATTTTTATTATTGATGTAATTAGTACCATTTTTATTATTTCATGTGCTATTTTGTGATTATTTAGCTAGTTCAAGCCTTAACTTAGTGTTCCGGGAAAGTCAATTAGTCACCCTAGCATAATTTAATTCTAACTGAGATAATTAAAATGTGTATGAGCACATAATTCTAGGATTAATGCATGCATGATCATACACAATACTTAACAACTAACTAAACTTTACCATCTAATATACTACACTACACTACAAATTAACACTACATATGTAACGCCCAGAAAATTCTGTTTGGAGTGTCATGCGACTGGGACGTCCATATGCATGGGAGTCATGCAACTGAAGCTCTAATCGCACGACTGGAGCTCCATACGCAGGGGAGTCGCACAACTGGGGTGTCCAATCGCATGGAGCTCATGCGACTGAAGGTCTAGTCGCATGGGAACTCAGGCGACCGAACTGTAGTATTTAAGGGAGAGGGCAGCCCTTACCCTCTCCCCACACTCGCAAAATCAGACAAAAAGAAGAGAAGAGAGAAAGAAGAGAAAAGGGGCGGTTCGGGCTCGGAATTCGTTGTGTGGCGAGTCAAAATGAAGCTCTAACCGAGGAGGCTGCTAAGGTGAGTTCTAAGACCCCTTTTACACATTTTTGAATGATTTTGGGGGCTGGAACCCATCTGAAAAACCATTTTCGGGTTTTGGGTGTTTAACCCGTGTATGTATGTATGTGTATGTGTATGGTGCGTTTAGGGCTTGATTTCGGGCTTGGATAGGCTTGAAAAAGGTCGGGGTATGATTCCCTAAGGTTTGGGAGGGTTGATTTAAGCTTAGAATGAGTTTAGAAGGGTTTGAAGGCCGAATCTCGCGGCTGCAGTTCGGGATGAACTGCACTCGCTGCCCAGCTAGGGCTAGGCGACTGGAGGGCCAATGGCACTACCGAGGGACGACTGAGATCCAATCACACAACTGAGGCTCAATCGCATGACTGGGGATCTAGTCGCATGACAAGTCATATGAATGAGAGCCCAGTCGAATAGGTGCTCAGTCGCGCAGGTGTCCACTCGCACGACAGGGAGTTCAGTCGCATAGGTCCATTCGCATAGCTGTTCAGTCGCACGACTGAGGGTTCAATCGCATAGAAGCCCATTCACATAGTGTTCATTCGCATAATAGGGAGTCCATTCATACGATTGGGTGTCCATCCGCATGGATGCTCATCCGCATTGGTCCAATCGCATAGTGTTCAGTCGCATGGAGGCCATGCGACTGAAGTATGCCCAATCGCCCAAATAGGGTTGTTGTGTATGGTGAGAGATGTAGTTCAGTTACTGGCCTTCAGGAAAAGAGTAAGGGTAAGTAGTGGTGAAATAGCTCCCGTAGGTGCATGTGTGATAACTGTCGAGGCTTAGGAGTTACGTTGGGCAAGATGACGATGGTATTGCATGTATATGCCCGATGTTAGTATGTTAAGTATGATGTAGCCCTATACGATGGTAATGACTGATGACTTGTAAATGTCGATGTTCCTTGTTTTGATGTATGTTTATCTTTCCGTATCTTTACGTGTATTGTTTACGAATGAATGAAAAGTATTATGTAACGTAAAGCGAAAGATAATAAAAGATGAATGAATGCATGCACTAACATATGAATGAACGAACGTAAAGTTAGTGAGCGTATGTATAGGGTGAGCGACTCTGTGTCGCAACAGACTCGAATGAGATCTTTGTCGCGTATCCCGGTACTGTGTTAGTCTTCGGACATGAGTCGGGGGTTTGTATAACAGGCCCCTGCACAGTATCAGTCTTCGGACATGAGTCGGGGGTATTCCATGGGACGAGATAGTGAGGTGAGCAACTTTGTGTTGCAACAGACTAGGATAGAGTTCAATCCAGGTGATTAAATCAACGGGATCTTTGTTGCGCATCCCGGTGCTGTGTCAGTCCTCGGACATGAGTCGGGGGTTTGTGAGCAGGCCCCGGCACAGCATCAGCTTTCGAGCATGAGTCGGGGATATTGCATGAGACAGGATCTAGTTGGATGAGTAGAGGATCACATGCTCCGGTACTGTGTCAGTCTTCGGACATGAGTCGGGGGTTTGTGAGCAGGCCCCGTCACAGTATCAGTCTTCGGACATGAGTCGGGAGTAGTGCGTAAGAGTGAGATGAGACGAATGAGGAACGGATAGCGTGCTCTGGTACTGTGTCAGCCTTCGGACATGAGTCGGGGGTTTGTGAGCAGGCCCCGACACAGTATCAGTCTTCGGACATGAGTCGGGAGTATCGCGTGAGTTGATGAATGAGAGAGATAATTGTGAAAGAAATAAAGTATGAAACGAACAAAAGATAATAAACGTAATGAAAGCTAAAGAACGAATGATTGAAAATAACGAACGGAATGAACATAGTGATAATGCTTGAAACGGGACCTTGTCACTCGACCTCAGTAATCATGGCTGTGTGCCATGAAGAGGGTAAAGTGTGACCGGACCCAGATAGAAGTAAAAGACAGAGAATGAATGAAAGTTAAAGATAAAGAATGAATGAGAAAAGAAGATAATAATGATATTATCTATGTGTATGTACGTATGATGTGTGTTCATATACGAAAGTATAGTATGTTTTTGAAAGAAGTAAAGAATGGTTTTAACTGAAGAAAAGTATGTATTTCATATAAAACTAGAACTCACTCAGCAACGCTGACTTTGATGTGTTTCCAGTTGGCAGGTATGTTGCTGAGGATGGCACGAGGCGACTACTCAGTTTCGTTGAGGCTGACATCCATATTTTGACATGTCAATATATTTTGGGATGAAAACGAATATTGTAATGTTATGAAGTGACATGTTTTTGGTTATTAATGAAAGTTTTAAATTCCGCTACAAGATAAATGTACGTTTCAAAATGTTTTATGTGCGATGAATGAACAACTATGAGGTGCCCGGGAACGGGGCCTTACAAGTTGGTATCAGAGCCAAAGTTTAAGTGAAATAGGTAAAATTTCAAAATAAATCTTAAACTGAGAATGGTACGGAAGGGGAAAGGATGCCAATCTGAGTAGCTGCGTGCCATCAGGTATTTTCTTAATGATAACCAGAATTATGTTCGCATGTTATGTGGTTTATGTGTTACTGTTAGATTTAGATGCTAATATAGTCAGGACAGGTAATGCTCGGGTATGAAAAGTAAGGTAAGTGGCTAATCACAACTGATCACTGTAATTAGGAACTTACTATACTTGACATGAACTGAGCTATTCCCTTGAACGACCATGTTGGTGTTTGAATCTTTCAGTGTATTACAGAGGATGGCCGATGGTAGATCTTCTAAGGCTTCATGTGGTGGAGGTGGTGGCGGACGTGGTATTGAACCACAGGCCACAAGGGGAAGACCTAGAGCTGAGAAGGTGGTCCATGGGGAACCCAAAACCCCTCATCCAGAGGGCGGTGATGAGAGTGCTAACCTGAGAGCCTCGATGAGAGAGGCGCTTGTGGAAGAAGTGCACCAGGCCATGCAGACGATCTTACCGTCTGTGGTGACTGAAGTAATAAAGGCTGTTAGGGATGAGGAGAGACGGGAAAGGGGTAGACCTTCGGGCGGAAGGAGACGGACTGAGACTGAAATGGTTTTCTTCGATGACGAAGAGGAAGAAGAGGAGGAAGAGCCTATGCCGGAGGCGGCATGAGGCTGTAACTACGGGGCATTTCAACAGTGCAAGCCCCCAACTTTTGATGACAATGGCACTACTGCTGCTGCTCACCGGTGGGTGAGGGAAATGGAAGCCGTGCTGAATATCAGCGAGTGCAGGGAGGATCAGAAAGTGAACTTTGCCGCCTACTCTTTCGTGGACTCAGCTTTGTGCTGGTGGGACAACATAGTCCAAGTTGAGGGTAGCCCAGCTATTGGAAGGATGAGATGGTCAGAGTTGAAAAGGCTAGTGATTGAGGAGTTCTATCCTCACCGTGAGATGGATAAGGTTGAAAGGGAGTTCTTGCAGTTGGAAGCGGGGACGATGACGCACCAGCAGTACACCACCAAATTCAACGAGATGGCACGGCTGGTGCCGGATTAGGTGAGGCCTCTTTCGTGGAAAATTAAGAGGTATATTCAGGGCTTGCCGGCGGATAAACATAGGCATATGATTGTTACCCGACCAAGCACGTTTAGGTCGGCGGTAGATCTAGCGGGAAGGTTGTACGACGAGCGGGAGGCGATGGCGATAACGGGCGAAGCGGAGGAGCGAACCTATGTTAGGAAGGGGAAAGGAAGGCGAGATAGTGATAGTCGAATGGTGGCCGAAGGTAAGGTGTTGTGGATCGATGATCGAGGGAGGATAACAAGAAAGGGGGAGAAATGTAAGAAGTGTGATAGAAGTCACGAAGGGGAGTGCAAATAGGGACTGAACGTCTGTTTTCAGTGTGGGAATGAAGGTCACAGGACAAGGGAGTGCCGCATGGCTAAGTGCTACAATTACGGTGAGACTGGACATCTGAGCAGGGATTGTAAGAGGTCAAAGGTGGGAAGTTCCGGTGCGAGGAAGGAGAACAGAGGGTGAAGGCTACAGCTTTTTCCATGGCCAGGAGGAGGGTAGAGCCGACTCTGACTGGACAACAGGTACGTTTCCGGGAAATTTAATTTTGTGCACTTCTGCCTTGAATGCGATGCTAGTAGTAGTTCGTTCCTACTGCCTTCTGTTGTGAATTGCATGTTAGGAGAAGGAACATCGATGAGCCCTCCGATGTAGAGGTTGCTATTAATGGATTCACCAGGTTACTTGATGCCCTAGAGGATTGCATGATGCAATCGAGAAAGCTGTGTCACCCGTTGTCTGGAGAACAGTTTCAGCCTGTGATTGGTTCATCGAACGGCAACGTACGCATAGTTTTGACATTGTAGCAAACAAGTAGAATGGGAAGTCGGAATTAAAAGAAAAAGATAAATTTGGTTTGGGCCACCAAAGAAGCCGATTTGCCTTTCAGTCACAGTGTACCTGCAGGAACCTGAGAAGAACTGATCTCGGTGCAGTTATATTTGGAACAACACATAGCATGAGTAAGCCTTTCTCGTCAGTTGTTTGGTTTGCTAGAGGGTCATTATTCATACATAAAGAACATCAAACAAGGCTTGTGGTGTTTCTTTTTAATTATGGTGATCGTACTCTATATGGCATATTTGAGGCCGTAGGTCCTGGTCAAATGCACATTGATCAGTATGCATGGCTTGCCGACGGATATAGTCAAAGATGGACCAGAAGACGTAAGATGATAAACGATGTAGACCGAAGGGATTCTAGGTGAGAGACTGGAAAAGAGATGAGACAGTATTACCCGCAAAGATTTAAGGAACAACAGGTTTCGAGGACAAAACCCATTTAAGGGGGTGGACTTGTAACGCCCGGAAAATTCTGTTTGGAGTGTCATACGACTGGGACATCCATACGCATGGGTGTCATGTGACTGAAGCTCTAATCGCACGACTAGAGCTCCATACGCAGGGGAGTCGCACGACTGGGGTGTCCAATCGCATGGAGCTCATCCGACTGAAGGTCTAGTCGCATGGGAACTCAGGCGACCGAACTGTAGTATTTAAGGGAGAGGGTAGCCCTTACCCTCTCCCCACACTTGCAAAATCAGATAAAAAGAAGAGAAGAGAGAAAAAAGAGAGAAAGAAGAGAGAAAGAAGAGAAAAGGGTGGTTCGGGCTCGAAATTCATTGTGTGGCGAGTAAAAAGGAAGCTCTAACCGAGGAGGATGCTAAGGTGAGTTCTAAGACCCCTCTTTTACACGTTTTTGAATGATTTTGGGGGCTGGAACACGTCTGAAAAACCATTTTGGGTTTTGGGTGTTTAACCCGTGTATGTATGTATGTGTATGTATGTATGTGTATGTATGTATGTGTATGTGTATGGTGCATTTAGGGCATAATTTCAGGATTGGATAGGCTTGAATAAGGTTGGGGTATGATTCCCTAAGGTTTGGGAGGGTCGATTTGGGCTTAGAATGAGTTTAGAAGGGTTTGAAGGCTGAATTGCACTCGCTGCCCAGTAGGGCTAGGCGACTGGAGGGCCAATCGCACGACTGAGGGACCACTGAGATCGAATCGCATGACTGAGGCTCAATCGCACGACTGGGGATCCAGTCGCACGACAGGTCATATGACTGAGAGCCCAGTCGCATAGGTGCTCAGTCGTGCAGGTGTCCACTCGCACGACAGGGAGTTCAGTCGCATAGGTCCATTCGCATAGCTGTTCAGTCGCACGACTGAGGGTTCAATTGCATAGAAGCCCATTCGCATAGTGTTCATTCGCATGATAGGGAGTCCATTTGTACGATTGGGTGTCCATCCGCATGGATGCTCATCCGCATTGGTCCAATCGCATAGTGTTCAGTCGCATAGAGGCCATGCGACTGAAGTATGCCCAATCACCCAAATCGGGTTGTTGTCTACGAGGTAGATGTAGTTCAGTTACTGACCTTCGGGAAAAGAGTAAGGGCAAGTACTGGTGTAATAGCTCCCGTAGGTGCATGTGTGATAACTGTTGAGGCTTAGGAGTTACGTTGGGCAAGATGACGATGGTATTGCATGTATATGCACGATGTAGGTATGTTAAGTATGATGTAGCCCTGTATGATGGTACTGACTGATGAATTGTAAATTTCGATGTTCCTTGTTTCGATGTATGTTTATCTTTCTGTATCTTTACGTGTATTGTTTACGAATGAATGAAAAGTATTATGTAACGTAAAAGATAATAAAAGAGGAACATGATGAATGAATGCATGCACTAACGTATGAATGAACGAACATAAAGTTAGTAAGCGTATGTATGAGGTGAGCGACTCTGTGTCGCAACAGACTCGAATGAGATCTCTGTCGCGTATCCTGGTACTGTGTCAGTCTTCGGACATGAGTCGGGGGTTTGTATAACAGGCCCCGACACAGTATCAGTCTTCGGACATGAGTCGGGGGTATTGCATGGGACGAGATAGTGAGGTGTGTGTGGCAACAGTCTCGGATAGAGTTCAATCCAGGTGATTGACTCAACGGGATCTTTGTTGCGTATCCCGGTGTTGTGTCAGTCCTCGGACATGAATCAGACGTTTATGAGCAGGCCCCGGCACAGCATCAGCTTTCGATCATGAGTCGGGGATATTGCATGAGACAGGATCTAGTTCGATGAGTAGAGGATCGCATGCTCCGGTACTGTGTCAGTCTTCGAACATGAGTCGGGGGTTTGTGAGCAGGCCCCGGCACAGTATCAGTCTTCGGACATGAGTCGGGAGTAGTGCGTAAGAGTGAGATGAGACGAATGAGGAACGGGTCGCGTGCTCCGGTACTGTGTCAGTCTTCAGACATGAGTCGGGGGTTTGTGAGCAGGCCCCAGCACAGTATCAGTATTCGGACATGAGTCGGGAGTATTACGTGAGATGATGAATGAGAGAGGTAATTGTGAAAGAAAGAAAGTATGAAACGAACGAAAGATAATGAACGTAATGAAAGCTAAAGAACGAATGAATGAAAATAACGAACGGAATGAACATAGTGATAACGCATGAAACGGGATCCTTGTCACTCGACCTCAGTAATCATGGCTGTGTGCCATGAAGAGGGTAAAGTGTGACCGGACCCAGATAGAAGTAAAAGACAGAGAATGAATGAAAGTTAAAGATAAAGAATGAACGAGAAAAGAAGATAATAATGATATTATCTATGTGTATGTACGTATGATATGTGTTCATATACGAAAGTATAGTATGTTTTTGAAAGAAGTAAAGAACGGTTTTAACTAAAGGAAAGTATTTATTTCATATAAAACTAGAACTCACTCAGCAACGCTGACTTTGATGTGTTTCCAGTTGGCAGGTATGTTGCTGAGGATGGCACGAGGTGACTACTCAGTTTCGTTGAGGCTGGCATCCATATTTTGACATGTCAATATATTTTGAGATGAAAACGAATATTGTAATGTTATGAAGTGACATGTTTTTAGTTATGAATGAAAGTTTTAAATTTCACTGCAAGATAAATGTACGTTTCCAAATGTTTTATGTGCGATGAATGACCAACTGTGAGGTGCCCGGGAACGGGGCCTTACAACATAATAAAAATTTTTATTAAAATTTAAATTAAAACACCCCCCACTAGACTCCAAGCTCGGCCGCCCCTCTCTTTACCAATCTCTTTCCCTCTACACCACTTGACTTACCACCACACCCGCCTCCACTCTCCATTCATGCAATTTCATTCAAACACACACACTCCTCTCACTCTCCCCCTCTCCCTCTCGAGTTATCCCAGCTGAAAACACACACATTTTGATTTCTCTTTACTTCCAGCCACATTTTCAAAGAACACAACATTACAAGGATCGGCCAAGCTTCAAACAAGCAAGAGGGTGCTACCATGTGAGCTTTTGGTACACGGTTTCATCAAGTTCGACTTCTCCAGCTCTTGTTAGAAGATTTATAGATCATTTTTTATCTCCACACTCTCTAAATCGTGAACCACACAAAGAGTAAGGTTCATCTCACCCGAAACAAGCTATATCTTGTGTTTTTTTCACTTTTCTCTCAAAAACCTTACCTTTCTTTGTTCTAGCAGAATCTTGCTGCCATCATCTTGTTCTTGAGGAGCTTTTAACTTCACTAGTGGTACCTCACATGTCATAGTGGTCATTCTAAGGGTGGAACCTGAATTTCACCTTAAGAACCCTCTTTTTGGGTGTTTTTGCACCATCTAATTTGCATATCTTGTAACCCTTCGAAGCAAAGATTGTAACCTGCTCAAAAATAGTTTTCTAACCTTCTAATAACCTGTTTTTTAAGTTACAAAAGGTGTATACCATGTTATGTTGATAAACATGTGGTTAGAACACAAGTTACACCTTAGAAAAAACTCTTTTTACATAAAATGACACCATTCATGCACTTGTTTGAAAACCCTCCCAACCAAGGATCATAACCTGCTCAAGAACGACTTTGGGAAACTTTAATAATCTGATTTTAAGTTTATTATAATGATTAGGTGATGTTTGGGCATGAATCATAGGATTACACTAGTGCAAATGGTGTAAATCATCAAGTTATTGCAACACATGCATGATACATGTAGATCTGAGATTTATGTTGTAATTTTAAGTAGATTTAGGGTTATTTCAGATGTTTTAAGTCCATAACATGGTTGGAAATATAAAAAGCAAGACCTAGGACACATTTTGGACATGTTTAGGGACCCGAAAGATGGTGAAACAACTCAAAAATAATAAACTTGGATTTTAATCATCTTAAAAATAATTCCAGGTTCAAAAGGGTAACATTGTGTTTTGGATCGGATTTGTTAATTAAATGGCCAAAAGACAATTTAAAGGGAACTTTTAACTAAAACGGGTATTAACCGGGTGACGATTTGAGGAAAAATCTTAGAAATAATGGTATATAACCAAAATCCATGGAAACCATGTTATTTCAATAAGTTTTGCAAAGTTGCTCAAACAAGTGTTAAACGGTCAATTTCGGGTAAAAACACTTTAAAACGGGTTAAACCTAAAAACGAGTCTTTCAACTAAAAGAGGCTTAAAATACATTCTAAAAATATTTTAAACTTATCAAAAAGACATTAAAATGATATTTAAAGGCATAAGACTCAAAATATAGTAAATTAATAATTAAGCGTTAAAAACCTTCGGTTTTACCGTAACCGGTAACGTAAAACGTAAAAATTCTAAAGCTGAACCTAAATTCTGAAAAATTGAAGAGTTAAAATGTTTAAAACGAGTTACTTAACTCCAAAAATGTATTATTTGGCCATAAAGTCAATAAATGGAAAGAAGCAAACTTTAGGGTAGAAAATGTAAATTTTGAAACTTGGAGGACTGAACTGTAAATTTTGCCAAATCACTGTAAACCGATACCCTTGGGCTAATAATCATTTTGTGAACTTAAACTAACTTGTATAAATAATCCAACATAACAAAACATGTATTTTTCCCAAAGAAACCCAAACTTACTATAAAAGGAAACTTTTTGTACAAGCCTTAGCAAATCAAAATCTAGTTGGACATTTAACCTCATTACACACCTAGTGAACCTTCCATAACCTTAGAATCAGTAGCTTATCACTTAAATCTTGATGGTATGGTTCTAGAATTGAGACTTTTCCCGGTACACGAAGAATCCTTTGCTTGAATCTTAAGGTGAGTTCTAGTGATCCCCCTTTTTACTACTGTTTTTGGGATGAAGCATGCTCTCTTTAAACTGAACTATTCTCTGTGCTATATTATGATGCTATATGTTGTGGAATCATTGTTACCTGCTGATACTTGTATCACAGTCATTAATTCTTATGTGAACCGCTTGTTTTATATGGGTAGATCTACTTGGGGAATCCCCCACACACAGTGAGATCCTACGAGGTCATTTGTGGCATGTAACAGGTTTTATAAGATACTATGGTGAACCGTCCGACAGGTATGGTACACTAGTTTGAGGCTCAGTTCTTCCTTCGGGATTAACCGATATTACTTAACTTTTGAACAAGCTAGCCGGGACTGAGTGCAGGGTTGATCGTGATCCCCATAACAATGAAACTATGATTCTTTTAAATTTAATGTGGATTCTATTGAATCCTTTTGTTTTTAAACTTTAAGCACTTGAATTCGCCAACTTTTTAGTTGACACAAATTTTCTTTTGAGCATGTTTCAGGTAATCCGTGATGGGAGTCTAGATGTTGTAGAAGACCTTGACCTAGCTCCATAACCCATGGCATTGGCTTGATATGTTTTAAAACATTTTGAACAATTTACATTTGTTATTGTTGGAAATAATTTGTACTGATGAATTATGTACTTGTGTTAGGGGCTAGACCTACTTCTAGCCCGGTTTTTCTTTAAACATTAATGCCGTGTGATGTTCTCTCCTTTTGTGCTCTTATGATGGTTTGTTTCTACTGCCATATGTTGTTGCTAGTCTGTGACGTCCCACCCTCCCTGGGCCCGGGGTGTGACACTTAATATATAAAATGTATGATGTTTTGTATGTATAATGCTATGATTGACCAACTGTGAGGTCTCCGGGATCGGGGCCTTACAGCTAAGTTATATAATATTCTTATGAAACAAAATACTAAAACTAAGAAAAAGAAATAAAGGATGAACATTAAGAAAATGAAGAAGAACTTGATGAGATAAAACTAATAAACATTAAGTTCTCATCTGGGCTAAACAAGGGATTTGGTTAAGAAGGTTATTGAGGGCACTTAAACTACTCACCTAATCACCGGATGGTTTGAAAGTTCTAGTGATACTGAGTTAGTTATGATGAGGGAGTACCTCAGAAAAGAATTATGTCTAACTAGACCATTTGATCCTGTTGAGCTAAAACAAAACTATTGCACCCTAGTTATATTACATTAATGAAGACCAAGAAGTTTAAAACATGCCTAAAAAATAGCAAAAACATGACTTTTTCTTCTTTCTTTATATCATTAGGATTCTAGCATTTTACTATAAGAAGATAGCTCTTAAAAGGTTTCTAGCTAACACTCATGCCACTATCACTTTTGTTAGATATGTAACTAGATTATCAATCAATGATGATAACAATCTTGAAGTGAGAGCAAAGATCAATCTGTGATGCAACTTGCAAGACCAGTGAAAGGGGTCAATACAGTAGTTTCACAAGGTTAGGAGAGTTAGAACACTTAGCAGATCAACTAGGGAACCGACTTAGATGAAACAATGAACACAAGTAAAATAACAGAACAACAACAAGAACAAGAACACTCAAATATGGGTTTCAAGAATGATGTATATTCTCTCAAGTTCCTATAAATGTTACAAAGGTTATCCAAAGATACAAGTACTTGAGATACTTTATACTACATCTTACAGCCAGCCATACTTTGAAGGCCAGCTCGAAACACTAATTTAGACAACAAGATCAATGTAGAGTCAAAAGACAGATTGCCTTTTGACTAGTGACTACGACATGCCATAGCTCACATCCTTATATATCATAGTTGGAAAGTTACAGACTCAACACCTTAATTTACAGTTGAAAAAAGCATGGACTTTTCACCAACTTATGCTAGTTGTTGTGTATTTATAGATAGTAGCAGAAAGTTATTTCAGATTTTGTCAAAAGCATGTCAGAGAAGACATGCCTTATTTGTCTTTGGAAGATAACAATCTTGGATTCGGAAGACTTTGTCTTTGAAGCTTTAGAAGACTTCATCTTTGGCTTCGGAGGAATTGGTCTTTTGGCATCAAAAGAGTTGATAACTAGTACAACTCACTAAGTTATATGAAATCTTCCAAAGTACTTCCCTTGTACTTCACAAGTGTGTGCTGAGAGCTCTTTGGTTGCTCTTTGGTTGCATCAACCTCTAATTGTAATCCTTACAAAAAATATTAAGTCTTTCAAAGCTTCAAAGACAAAGTCTTACGAAGCCAAGACTGATTTCTTCTAAAGACAAAGAAGGCATGTTTTCTCTAACACGCTTTTGATGAAAGCTGAAACAACTTTCTGCTTCAATCTTTGAAGACTAACCATCTAGCATGAGTTGGTAAAAAGTTCATGCTTTTGTCAACTGTAGATTAAGGTGTTGAGTCTGTAACTTTTCAACTGTGTACTTTTATCCATTTTCTAATACATAAGGACGTGAGCTATGGCATGTCGTAGTCACTAGTTAAAAGGTAATCTGCCTTTTGACTCTACATTGATCTTGTGTTCTAGATTAGTGTTTCCAGCTGGCCTTCAAAGTATGACCGACTGTAGGATGTAGTATATCGTATCTCAAGTACTTGTATCTTTAGATAAGCTTTGTAACACTTTTAAGAATTTTAGAGCAATATAATTATTCTTGAATACCATACTTGAGGAAATGATTGATTATTCTGAGGAAAATTGAAAGAAAATTGATGTAGATTAGAAAGCCATGAAAGCTATCCAAACTAATCTTTCAAACTCTATACAAAGGCTTTAAGAAGTGCAAAAATGCCAAGCAACTCTGGGATGCACTGAAGCTTATGTATGAGGGGTTTGAGGAGCTAAAGAAAGCAAGAAAGACCTCATGAATCACTAGTTGGAGAACGTTTCCTGCAAGTCAGGTGAAATTATAACTCAACAATACTTTAGGTATGTTGAGACTGTAGATACTCCCATGGATGTTGGAGTAAAACTTAAGAATAGGGACATTGTAAGAAAGTTCACGTTCTCTCTTCCTAGACAATGGACTGACTAATGTGTGGCCGTTAAAAGAACTGAATACCTCACTACCCTTACTCTCACAGAGCTGTATGGTATCCTAGTGGCTACCAGATGGAGTTGAACATGCAAAATCCATCAAGTAGCTCTTCCAGCAATCAACAGAGCTCAACCCTTCATGTGCTCCCGATGAGGAGGAAGAGAGTGATGAGGAGCCTCTGACGAGGACTGTGGGCAGCAAGGTGGTTGCCACAGAGAGAGGATTGAGGGCGGTTGGTGGACGCCAAGGGGAGTCCGGAGATGCTGCTGCTGATTCAGATCCCTCATATGCCCCGGACCCGCTTAGTAGCCAAGGGGGAGCCTCAGTGTCTAGAGGCATAAGGAGGAAGAGGATGGCTCACCCCTATGGCAAGAAGGGGAAATGACTGAAGTTTACCTTGACCTCATCTACCACCACAGCCACTACTTCCACCACTCCACCTACCACCACTACGTCACCCACTCCACAACTTACCCACATCCCATCCACGACCACTATAGCTCACCCATCTCCACCCACACATATACCACCACCCATATTCACCACTGCCACCACCACCACCACCACTAGCCACCAGGCAGGACCATCATCTCACCCACCTTTCCTTTCTGGCCCGTCTCTACCTCCTAGTGGGGTAGAGGAACAACTTTTAGCACTAAACCGTATGGTGCTGAAGTTTTTAGCCGTCAGTGACGAGAAGACTGCACAGCTCCGACAGTTAGTGGAGCTTACTGCTGCACAATCACTGCAGATCTCTTAGCAGGCATAGAAGATTGAGGAGCAGGCTTAGCAAATGGCTGCTCAGAGTCTAGAGATTACCAAACTCAAGGAGCAAAACGTGTTAGCTTCTAAGAAGATTGAGGAGTTGGAGGATGCCAAGAGGACCATCCTGCTCAAACTTAAAGGCTCAAAGGATGAGCCTCTGAAGATCCGAGAGGGTGATGATGATGATAGTGATGATGATGATGATGATGGTGATGATCAAGGTGACGATACAGAGGGAGATGATGACGTTGATGCAGGTGATGATGATGATGAAGGAGAAGGAGATACATCTGCTACAGGTGCCACATCAGCAAGTGAAAGATGGACCGAAAAAGTTCAAGACAAAGGTGCCTCTACATCAGCCCCGTCACCAGAAGAACACATGATTCAAGATAAAAGTAATGCATAGCTATTTATGTAATTTAAAATCATGTGTATTTGAATATTGTATCAAACTAATGTACATAATGTTTATATTTTGTTAATGTGTTTCTATTTTGATTATTGACTAATGGCTGATGTGATACATGTTTTAAATCAAGCAGATCCAAATTATCAAAGAGATGAATATGAGGCTGCTCCCCTTTAACAGATCAAGACTCAACTCACAATGATTCTTGATTTGCAAGTGATAGTCAGGAGATCTGTGAGTTACACTCCTTAAGAAGAAGAAATAATTCATGATCTCACTGATGAGCAATTGGCCAAAATGTTCTGACTCAATCCTGACGAGATCGTGAAGGATGCTCTGACAATAAACGTGGAAAGTGACGATGAGCTAAATGATATAGACGAGATAGAAATTGAGGATGTCACGGCCCAACATTATCCAGAGTATACTGACAATTAAGGAAATGTCATTCCCAATCTGGGAGACACCTTGGTCAGTGATACATTCTAAACTCTAAATAAAATGGAGCAGGAGTCGAGAAGGACAAAGGGAAAGCCCAAGCCTCAGACGCCGATGTCAACATCAGAAAGACTGAATGGGCAGCATGTTTTGCAGCACTTAGAGCCCAACACAGTGCTCTAATGTCAAGTGTCTACACCAAACTCTATAATGTGAAGAAGCATCACAAGGTGTCAGGCAAAATTATAGCGTGGGCCTATTTTGAAGATCTTAAAGTTTATGCTATTAAAAGAGAGAAAGGGATCGAATACTTCAGATTCCCACACGATCTGAAGACTCTTCCAGTATTTGAGCTTGTATATTGATTGGTGAACAAACAAGTTACAATAGGTTTTAGGGTTTTTCAAGAACAGTGAAAAGACAACCTTAGAACCTTGTAACTTGAGTACTAGGTATCTTGGTGAATGCAAAACTTACATATGATGGATATTCTATTCTATTTATAGGCTGACATAAAGCCTATACAAAATGACTAAACTACCCTGACAACTATTACAGAATACTAGTCTAATTACAAAAGTCTTTAACCTCATTGGTTGTTGAACATCGCATTAACTAATGTGCATGCCTTGGCTTCATCAGCATTTCTTGTTTTGTCTTCAACATTAAGTGTTTGGTCATCAACATTAACAAATACGGATGAGCAAACACTTATTAGTATTTCCTCAAATTGCTCTGTTGAACTCTGAGAAAGATCCAAGTTTCTCAGAAGTTTGCCGCTTTATCTCTCTATAACTACTTCACCTCCCACACCATTGATCCTCTACTATATGAGGATCAACTTTTTGGACTTTTGGAGGACCTGCCAAGAGGTCACCATGGATAGGGAGAAAGCATTATCTGCCACAGTGCAGGGGAGGACAATCTTCACTACTCCAGCATCCATAAACACCTATCTTCAGCTGGATGATGTAGAACGTGAACTGTCCTTCCAAAAATCTGCCGTTAACTATTCTCTTGAGTAGATGGGCTATAAAGGTGACTTCTCAGTCAGGACCTTCAAAAAAGGAAGGTTTCCTCTCAATGGAAATACCTCCTCCATGTTATCATCCATATTCTGTCTAATAAACATAGAGGATGGAACTAAATTCTAGAAGACCTCTCCTTTATACTCCAGGGGATGGTTCATGGGGTCAAGTTTAGGTATTCACAATTTGTATATACTAATTTACTTGCAAACTTGGACTCCTTATGCAGGACCGTTGAAGGGTATGCACTTACAACACAACAACACAAAGAGGAGAGTGTGCAACAACACTTAAAAATTCAAATGGGTAACTAGAAAAGTCAGTTTTGAGAACTAAGAAACACGTGTATATGAGACAAAACAAGAACAACACAAGTAATTGGTTTTCAAGGTTGATGTATGTTGCTCTCTAGTTCCTTACAAGTGTTTTTAAAGTTCTACAAATAAGATACAAGCACCAGAAATACTTATACTACAACCTACAGCTGGCCATACTTTGAAGGCCAGCTGGATACATGATCTACACAACAAAATCAATGTAGAGTCAAAAGGCAGATTGCCTTTTAACTAGTGACTATGACATACCATAGCTCACATCCTAATGTATTACAAAAAGGATAAAGTACATAAATTGGAAAGTTACAGACTCAAGACCTCAATGTACAATTACCAAAAGCATGGACCTTTCACCAACTTATGTAAAGTTGGTGTCTTGTTAGAGTTACAGCGGAAAGGGGTCCAGCTTTATGTAAAAGCTACATCAGATAAAGCATGTGATCAAAAAGTCTTCAGAAGAAATATGTCTTCAATAGTTTGCTTTGGAAGACTTTGTCTTTGAAGCTTTGAAAAACTTCATCTTTGGCTTTGAAAGATATTGGTCTTGGCTTCAAAAGATCTCACACTTAGATTCATTTCTAAGGTGGTGTGTGAAACTTCCGAAGCATTCCACTTAAGTACATTTGTGCATGTGTGCAGGAGAGACTTTGGGTGTTTGGGTTGCATCAGCCTTACAAATAAACCTTACAAACTCCCCCTAGGCTTATGCTACCAAATCACTTAAAGATTTCAGATATTAACAGTCCATATTATGATGATGACCATCCCTTTCTTCATAAGATGACCAGGATCACTCAGACTCTCATAGTGTCTTGTCACGTCCAAGAGATCATGCAGAGGCAGATTGAACATATCCTGCCTTGTGTAGATATTTTCAACACCTTTGATCTCTGATGACATGCCTTGTTTCTGGATTTGTAGTGTATGTCCAAGAGAAGATGGGTCTTCCTGATGCTAGAGGAGGTGCTTGAATTGGAGTTGGTGGAGCATCCTCTTGTTGCACATCTTCAGGATGTTCTGACTCATCCTGAGGTCTGGAGATGGATGCTTCTTTCTTCCTTTTCTTTGACTTTGGTTTGGAAACCATCCTTTTTCTCCTTTTTGAACTTTTTAAGTGAGAAGACTGGCCTGCAGCACCTGATTGATCTTCTTTGTCTTTCTCAGTTGGGTCTTGCTCTCTCACAGGTTCAGATTAAGAGGGGACAGATCCCTACTGTGGATCAGAAGTGGAAGCTTGCTAAGGTTTAGCAGGAGATTCAGGATGTGTAGTCTTAAATGGTTCAACCTTAATCTCTATATCCTGAGGGACCTGACTTGGTAGGGAGTGTAAGTCAACAAGTTCACCTCTTTGAATCTCCTGCTTGATTACCCTGATGTGCTCATCCATGGTGGACAGAGATATAGGACCAAGTCTCCTTTTGGAGAATCCTTATAGCTTCAAGAAGTTCATTATCTTCTGCTTATCAGCAGACTTCTTCATGTTTTTCTAGATGATGGCTCTTGACTTTGTAGCCTCTTCCCTTAACTTTCTTTTGGTGATCTTTCTTTCTTTGACTATATCAAGTTCAAGTTGTTTCAGGTACTCAAACTCAATGTAATCAAAGGGTAACGGAAGAACTGTATTAGCCTGATAGAGGCCTGTGGCACTCAGGTAGTTTATCAAGTTGATTCTATCCTTCTCTTTATCTACCTAAGGTTCTTGTGAAACCACATCCTCTTGTTCATGACTTTCTTGAACTAGTGAGAGAGTAGGCACATGCTTGTAGAGTCTTTTCTGTCTTCTTTCTTCTTTGATTTTAAGAAGTAATTTTGCATCCTCTTCCTCTTTTCTCTCTTTTGACAATTCCATGTCAGCTAGCTCATTTAATTCATCTAAGGGGAGGGAAATGATTTTATCAATGTCATAGTTCCTGGTCTACAAGTAGTTGATCCTGACTGCCCTTAACTCATCATCCTGAGTATATGGTTTGGGGGCAGTCCTGATAGCAGTTTCCATGAGTCTTGCAGACCCAGTAGAGGAACTTTCTCCCCTTAGCTTACTTTTCCTCTCTATCTCCTCCTCCTCAATATTCTCAGAAGTCAATTTTCTTTTCCCTTTGTCACTCACAGACCTTTGTGACTCAGGGTGGAGAGAGCTTTGGCCTTTATTGCTTGGTATAGCTTCCAAGCTCTGGCCAGAGAGAGGTTGAGATGCACCTTCACCAGCAGGTGTCGCATCAAGGGAATGAACCTCTGTAGCAGTTCATGGTGAGACAGGGCTCTTAGGTTCTACCACTGGGCCTTCAGTCAAGGTTTCCCCTATGAAACTAATCTTAGGGTCTACCTCAACATCCAGTTGACCGATGATATTTCCTGATTCCCTTAGTCTTCTTCTGAAGCTGAACTCTGAAGTGCTCCTGTCTTGAACTCTTTAAAGAATGAGAGCTCTTCTATCAGCATCATACCCCCCACCCAATAATATGATATGAAGTTGGTGGAGATGATATAGCCCTTGGAATGCCTTTCTCAAAGAGAATCCTAATGACAGAGTCTATACTGTCCGCATCAATATGAACTTGAGGAAATTGATGAGTATGCAAAATTACAAGTGAGGATGGTGAGTCCTCAATGTCCATACTCCATGAAGAACTCCCAGGTTCCATGACTGTAATGACTTTCTCCTTCTTTTTGGTAGCATCACCCTCTCCCATAGGTGAGCTAGGAGTTAGGTCAATCATATTAACAGGTTCTTGTGTTCCTGGTTGAGCTCCCCTTAAAGGTCTCCAAATTAGTTTTTCCTTAAAATAAGATATCTCAAGTTGTTGATCATTGACCCTGTTTTGCAAGGTAGTCACTGTAGAATCAAGATGACTAACCTTGGAGACTAGATAAGTGCATGTTTATGACACCTTTTGCACCTATAGTCTCAGATTCCCCTTATCTTCATCAGAAGAATCATTGGGGGATAAGAGAATTAGACCAAGGTCTTATCTCTCACCACCAGCATGGTGTTCTTGGCTGCTGGATTTCCTCTGCTCAGTGACAGCTTCAGTTGAAGTGCCAGTAAGCTGAGTTGCCATGGTTGAGGTCTGAATGATGTAATCACTTGCTGAAATGAGAGCCTCTTCCATATGGATATCCTGAACAGGTTCAGAAGTATCCACCTCAGTAATGGGTGACTAATATGGGCTAGACCTAGGTGACTCAGGAGCACTCATCTCTCTTTGAGGAGTGGAGTAGTAGGGAGACTCATGGTACTCACTAACACCTAAGTCATTATTAGTATAAAAGTCAAGATTAGGAATGGGTTGCTTTAAGTCTAAAGGCTGGGGATGGTAGTTGTCCCTTGAAGGTTGTTCACTTGAGTGTTGAGACTCAGAGTGAAGGCTTACGGCATTTGGGCTTGTGAGCTCATTTAGGCTGAGCATGAGGAACCTCAACACTGATCTTAGAAGTAATGGGAGTGGTTTGCTCCTTAGGAGAAGTGGGAGCTCCAGTATCCACTTCCTCGTGTATAGGTAAGTATAAGGGGGCCTGCACAGACTCAATAGCCTGAGCAGGGGTTCGCTTGAGTTTTCTTTTGTAGGTGAGGGTGATTTGTGTTTGTTTTGGTGGTTGAGATGTAGAAGGTGTGGGTTCAACACTAGCCTGTGTTACTAGGTTGTCACCTTGAGCAATGAGCTTTAACATTTTTGGGACAAGAGCTATTTCTACCCCTGAGAAGCCAACATTTGGCTTCCTCAAAATTTTAAAGATATCGGGCCTCATCTGTCCCAATTTAAGAATATTACCTGTTTCCCTCAACTGTGAGCCCAATTCACAGTTAAAAATGTACTGAACATATCTAGGAAACATGTAATACTCTAAAGAGTCCAAGTTTGCAATTAGATTAGTATAAACAAATTAAGAGTACCTGAACTTGACTCCTTGAACCATCCTATGCATTATGAAGGAGGGATCTTCAGGAATCTGGTCCCACCCTCCATGCTTGTTGGAAAAGCTGTGGATAACTGTATAAAGTATGTATTTCCACTGAGGTGAGACCTTCCCTTTCGTGAAGGTCTTTACAGAGAAATCTCCCTCATAGCCCATCTGCTCAAAAGAATGATTAACAGGTTCTTTTGGGAAGAAAACCTCACCTTCTTTATCATCCAGCTAAAGATGATTGTTGATGATGGCTGGAGTGATGAAGATTGTTCTCCCCTGTACTGTGCAGACAGTGCCTTCTCCCCATCCATAATGACCTCTTGGCAGGTCTTCCAAAATTCAAGCAAATGATCCTCATACAGAATAGGTTCAATGGTAAGGGAGGTGAAGTAGTTTGAAAGAGCTCAGAATTGGTACACCTCTGAGAAATGTGAATCTTTCTCAGAGTTTAACAGAGCAACCTGATTGTGTTGCCTGTGTAACTGCATGGAGAAATCTGGGTCATTTCTTCTGTTGAGGTTGACAATTGTGAGAAAGCTTAAAGGTGAAGGAAAGATGAACGAGGGCGGTTCCAGAGAGAAATTTGGAATTTAGGTTTGGAGGAAAGACGAAGATGATAGAAAGAGGGGGAACTGATTGGGTTTATATGTGAAAAGGATTTGAGACAAAGTTAGAAAGAGGATAAACCATGAAATCCGGATGTTGCTCCCACTCTGAAGGTAAATTGTCTTCGGAAGTTTTAACGAAAAAGCTTCCGAAGCCAAAATGACTTCGGAAGAATTTCTGAAGAGTTTTGACAAATTTACTTCGGAAGAGAATTTAGACTTGGATGTTTTGTTCAACAGAACAAAGCTTTCGAGAGTTAATTTCCTTTGGAAGAAAATGGTCCTTGAAAACATATAAGTGCCTAAGAGGGTTTTAAGCTTCAGATGAAATCTCAAAAATTTGTTCCAAAGGCAAATTTACTTAGGTAGTTATTTGTGTTGAAGGTATATTTTCTTCTGAAGATAAAATCATATCTTCCGAAGGATCAAGATTTGTCAAAAATCTAAGAAAACTTCTTCAAAAAGTTTTTATGCATAGAAAACATGAGCTTATGAAGGTGATAAACTAGACAACTTAGGACACACAGATTTTAAGAAATAAAATGAATTAGTTTTAAGAAAAAGCTACTCAAAGTTAATCATCCCAATAACTGATATAAGATACTTAAATCTCTATTCATTAAAGGCTTTTGTAAACAGGTCAGTATATTGTTCATTTGTGTTAACTTTAACTAGTTTAATTAATCCCTTTTCAAAGTTATCTCTAATTAAATGATACCTGATATTTATGTGTTTTGTCCTTGAGTGCTGCACAGGATTCTCTGTGATGGAGATAGCACTATTGTTGTCTATATGAATAGGAGTCTCCTTGAAGTTTAAACCATAGTCAAGCATCTGATTCTGAATCCAAAGCACTTGAGCACATCAGCTTGTAGTAGCAATGTATTCAGCTTCAGCAGTTGATGCAGAGACACATGATTGTTTCTTGCATTGCCATGAGACAACACTTCCACCAAGGAACTGACATCCCCCAGATGTATACTTTGCAGTTATATTGCAACCACCATAATCACTATCTGTATATGCATACAGATTGAAGTCAGAATTCTTCGGATACCAAAGACCAAGTGTGAGGCACCTTTGAGGTATCTTAGAATTCTCTTAACAGCGATGAGGTGAGACATTTTGGGGTTGGCTTGATATCTTGCACAAATATATGTGGCAAACATGATATCTGCCTGCTAGCTGTAAGATACATAAGGGACCCAATCATAGCGCTATAAAGGTGTTCATCCACACACTCCCCCTTAAGATCAGGCCCAAGTGAATGATTTCTTGCTATGGGTGTCTTAGCAATCTTACAATCAGTCATGTTGAATCTTTTGAGTATGCCCTAAACATACTTTGACTGACTTATGAAGATTCCATCTTCAACATGCTTCACTTGAATTCCCAAAAAGAAATTGAGTTCCCCCATGGCACTCATTTCAAATCTGTCCTTCATCAGCTTCTCAAAGTCTTTGCAGAGCCTTGGATTAGTTGAACCAAAAATGATGTAATCTACATACACTTGAACTAACATTAAGTCATTTCCCTGTCCTTTGACGAAGAGAGTTCCATCTATAGTACCCCTTCTATATCCATGCTTGTAGAGATAGTGAGATAAAGTCTCATACCACTTTCTTGGGCTTGGTGTAGCCCATAAAGAGCCTTATCAAGCTTGCAGACATAATCAGGATGATCAGGATCTGCAAAACCAGGTGGTTGTTTGACATACAACTCTTCATTAATCACTCCATATAGAAAAGCACACTTGACATCAAGTTGATAGACCTTGACATTTTTGGATGCAGCAAATGCGAAGAATATCCTAACAGCTTCTAGTCTTGCTACAGGAGCAAATACATCAGTGTAGTCAATTCCTTCTTCTTGTGTGTATCCTTGAAGAACTAGTCTAGCTTTGTTTTTGATGACAATACCCCTATCATCTATCTTATTCCTAAACACCCATTTGGTTCCTATAGTTGTCTTCCCATAAGGAAGAGGACATAGGTTCCAAACCTTCTGTCTTTTGAATTGAAGCAGCTCCTCTTGCATGGCTTTAATCCAACTTCCATCCTTCAGAGCCTTATAAATTTTCTTAGGCTCTATTTGGGACAAGAAACAAGAGTGAAGACAAACATTTGCTTTATGGGTTTGTCCTCTTGTTCTTACCCCAGTTTCAACATCTCCAATGATGTTTATGGTAGGATGAGACTTGTGGATACTTAGCTGAGGGATCACAACAAGTTGCTGAGAGAGATCTAAATTAGAGAAATTTAGATTTGGCAATGATGCTTCTTCCACCACATCAACACACTTACCAAGAGAAACTTGGTCCAATGAGTGTGTGACATCATTGATATGTTCATCTATGGAGTGGTTATCATCATCAAGAAATTCTTGATCACTGTCACCACCACCATCATTTTCTTCTGCATTTGAAGTTTCTTTGTTTGGTTGGTGAGCTTCTGAGATGGAACTTGAAGGCATCTCAGATGTATCAGTTAAATTTGTCATTGTTATGCTGATAGAAACTTCATTTGCTGAAGTAGTTACAACTGGAGCTGAATATATGTAACTTGAAGGTCTTCTTAGCTCAAATATTGGATCAGAATCACCTGGAGGTAAAATATCTGTAGATCCTGAACATTCTCACAATATTTGTTAAAATTATTGGTAACTAAATCAATATCAAATAGCCACTCCGGACCAGAACCTTTCACGGTGGGAGTGTGCTCATTGAAAGTCACATTGACTGACTCCTAAACTACTCTAGTTCTAAGATTGTATACTCTATAAGCTTTAGGTTGAGAAGAATATCCAATAAAGTGTCCATCATCTGATTTCTCAGCAAACTTGGCAATTTGATCTTTGGTATTCAAGATGCTGCATGGACTTCCAAATGACCTGAGAAAACCAATAAAAGGTTTCATCTTATGCTAAAGTTTATAAGGAGTCTTACCATGAGTCTTAACCACTAAAACTCTATTTTGCACATAGCAGGAAGTGTTGACTACCTCTGCCCAGAAGGTGATGGGCAGCTTAGAGTTAGACAACATGGTTCTTGCAGCTTCAATCCGTGTCCTGTTTCTCCTCTCAACAACACCATTTTGCTGAGGAGTCCTAGGAGCACTGTATTGTCTTGTAATATCTTTTTCATTGCAAAATATATCAAGGATTTGGTTCTTAAATTTAGTTTGTTGATCACATCTTATGGTTTTGAACTTGTGATCACATTGATTCTCAATCTTTAAGATGAAATCCTTCAAAATCTCAGGGGTCTCATCCTTAGTTCTAAGAAAGAAAACCCAAGTGAATCTTGTAAAGTCATCTGTGATCACCAGACAGTAAGAGGTCCTTCCTAGACTCATTACACTGGTGGGGCCAAAGAGATCCATATGTAACAAGTGTAGGGGTGTAGTGATTGAGTTTCTTTCCTTAGGCTTGTGAGATACCTTATATTGCTTCCCTTTCAGGCATGCAATACAATGATCATCACTTGTAAACTCTTTCTTTGGCATTCCAGTTACCAAATCATTCTTAATCAGCTTATTAATGTTTTTAGAGTTTACATGACATATTCTTTTATGCCAGAGAAAAGACTCATCACTATTAGCTTTAGATAGAAAGCATGAAACTTCTCCTAACAGAGATGTTTCTTGCAAGTCCATCTTATTCATGTTCCCTCTCCTGGAGGCTCTGAGCAGGATATTCTCATGAGGAATAATCACCCCGGGCTTGAGAACAATGCAGTCATGCTCTGTAAAGAGCATGTTATGACTCTGATCACAAAATTGAGATACACTCGGAAGATTGTACCCAAGCTCCTTGACAAAGTTTACATTCTCAATGCTGAGCTTACATTTGTGACCTTGCCCCTTCTAGAAATGTAACCTCCTTCATCTCCTCCAAAAGCAACTGGTCCTCCATCAATTCTTTCAAAGTTTTGGAGTAGTGATCTATTGCCTGTCATGTGCCTGGAACAGCCACTATCTGTGATCCAGATATTTTTGTTTATCTTGAGCTGTTCCTGCACAAAGAAAATGATTAGTTACATTTGGAAACCCAAACCTTATTGGTCTTGGGATCATCAAAAGAAGTAGAAGGTATTGAAATAGTAATAGATCCTATAATTGTGCTTTGAGGATCTTTTGTTGTTGTTGATGGAGAATTTTCAGTCACTTGGTCTTTCTTTGACTTCCACACCACCTTTGGAAGTTTGTACCTGGCCTTCAATACTTCGAAAGTTTTGATAACTGGACCTTCAGAAGTTTCTGCTAACACTGCAGCAGACTTTAGTGCTTCGAAAGTATTCCTTTCTTCCGAGACCAAATTTTCTTCCGAAGGCAATTTTCCACTTGCCTTCTTCTTTACTTTGGAGTTTCCAAAGGAAAAAAAAATTCCTTCCGAAGCTAAATTCTTCTTAGAGCTCTTGGAAGTCTCTTTCTTGTTCATATGAAGAGTACCTCTTGGATTGTATGCACAATCCTTAGCAAGATGAGAAGTACTCTCACACATAACACATTTCATATTTTTCCTCCTAAGAGTTTCTTTCTAAGAACAAGGCTGACTTTGATCATTTCCTATCTCCACCTTTATCTTTGCAGATGCTGAGACAGTCCTTTTGGGCTGAGGACTGTTCTTGGAGTTGGATGGTTCAGGCTGTGTAGCAGCGGTACACAACTGATCAGCCTTCTTCTTGATGCTAAAATGATTTGAACATGAACCAGAACTCTTGGTAGAAGAGTTGAGGTTGATGTCTTCAGTCTTAACCATGTCAAGCCCTGCAGAGATAAAGACTTGTTTCTGCTTAAAGTTAAAAGTGGCCTTGATCTCTTGAGCCCTCTTAGCCTTTCTCTTGCTCTTTCTGATCAAGTTCTTCCTCATAGACTTGGTCATCACAGGCTTCCTGCTCTCCTCAGAAGGATAGTGACCCTTCTTAGAGTCCTCCTCTTCACTCTTCTTAGAGGAATTCTTCACTATCACTTCTTCATCCTCTTCACCCAAGGGGTCTATGAGGGGAAGCTCATCTTCACAAGTTCCACACCTAGGTTATCTTAAAGACAAGATTGTATGTGGAGGAGCTATCTCACTAGATCCCAGTCCTTGCTTGTTTCGATAACAAACTTTTGCATGAAAGGATGAGGATATGATGTTCTTGAACGTCTCTTCTTCAAGAACATATTTTTCTGCCCAGGCTTTGTTGATCACAAGCTCAGTCTGGCATTCAGTTAACTTAGTTATGAGATCCTTGATCTGAGTCCTATAATTTGTATGCTCATGTTTTAGGACTGAAATGGTTTTCTCTAAGTCCTCTATCTTTAACTTGTAATCATTTTTAGCTTTTCTAAAATTAGATTTCAAGATGATTAAGGACTCAAGATCAGATCTCATTTCTAAGTTATAGGACCTGTATCTGTTGACTTTAGCAATACATTTAGGAGTATAGAGATGTTCCAATACCTTGATTTCATCATGGTCAGCCATTAATGCTTGGTTTGGAGATGCATCTTCCACCTGAAAGCTCCAGTCAAAGCCTCCTTCTTCAACAGCAACTGCAACTTGCTGCTTTGGCTTCTCATTCTGAATAGCTTTATCAGTGTAGTTTGGTCTGGATTGTGCTTGTCCACCATTTGTTCTTGGTGCCTTGCATTCCCTAGCAAAGTGACCCATCAAATTACAGTTGTAACACTTAACTTTTCTTTTATCCAACCCAAACATTCCACTGGTTGTATTGCTGGGATACTTCCTTCCTGTCCGCTTGTAGAACCTCTTGGCTCTGTGAGTGAGAAGAGCCATTAGCTAGACTATCTCCATGTACTCCAAGTCATCTGGATGGATACAATCCAGGTCTTCAAGGGTGAATTGGAAGCTGCCATAACTTTCATCAGAAGACACAAAGGCTTAAGAAGAACTTGTCTCTTGGAATAGGCTTCCTTGAGTATAGTTCTCCCTTGGTGTCTCCAGGAAGGTGATGAAAGGACCCTTTTATGAGATGTCAGGGTAGAATATGAGATAATGTTGGGGTTCTATGCTATCCCTTTCAGTCACATGAAGGGCTGGTCCCATTTGATTGCTGGAGTTATGCAGGATCGATTATGGGTGGTTTTTCTCTCAACTCACTGTGAACAACACTCAGCAAGTAGTCTATGAAGAGTTGATCACAATATAACAAGTAACAAGCAGTAAGAAAATTAACACAGCAAGTAAATTTTCAAGGTACTTTTATATATTGCTTCTCAACTCAAAGGATTACAAGACTCTTGGACTCAAATCACTTATCTAAAGAGTTACAAGGAGAAGATATATATAATACTACCTACAGCCGGATATACTTTGATACCAGCTGGACACCTCTAACCTTACATCTATACTACAAGACTCTAGGTGAGATCTTTCAGACATTTTGCCTGAGAGTTGGTAGTCAGGACATGTCCCTGACTTACCTTTTGTCACGAACTAAAGTTGGTAACATGTACTATCATAAAAAGGTGAACAGTAGAATAAAGTATGGTCAACAACATGGCTCTTTAGGAAGATGCCATGCTGTATCAGAGGTCTGCAGCGGACTGTCAGGGACCATACTTTTATCTGCTGGTCATAGCAATGTCTTCCGAAGGATAAAGTGCTTCGGAAGTATAACTTCTTCCGAAGGCACTTATTCTTCGGAAGACTGCTTCTTCCGAGGCTTGGAGTCTTCTTTGTCTTCGAAAGCAGACTTTGTCTTCAACTCTTTCATCAGACTTTGTCTTCAGAAGCTTTCAGACTTTGTCTTCAGCTCTTTCATCAGATTTTGTCTTCAGAAGCTTTCAGACTTTGTCTTCAGAAGATAGTCTTCAGCTATTGGCTTCAGCTGTTGTCTTCAGCAGTTGACTTCAGCTTTTGCCTTCAGTAGATATCTTCAGCTGTTGGCTTCAGCTATTGTCTTCAGCAGTTGACTTCAGCTTTTGCCTTCAGTAGATATCTTCAGCTGTTGTTCTTCAGACTTTCGGAAGATCTCTTGCTCAGCTTCGGAAGCCTTTGAATGTAGTACCAAAAATGACTAGGTGAAGTAGTTTTGGTTGCACCAGCCTCATCATGATCCAACAAACTCCCCCTTGGCTGATGCTACCAAAACTTCACTTCCCTCTTCTTCTCAAAGTTCTCAGCACTATGGAAAGTAGATGTTTATCAGTGTCTTCATTCTTTCCTGATGTGGTGCTGAGAATCTTGTACAGATCCTTGGTAGACAAAACCTCCACTCTATCTCCTTGGATTATATGTACCCTTTGTTGTGGCCCTCTGAATAGAGTTAGTTGATGGGAACTATAGTCATATTCCCATCTAACTATTGGTTCCAATTCAGGACCTTCCACCATCTGTAGAAAGGCTGTGCCTTTGGTGGTTGGCCTTTCCTTGTCTTCCACTCTTTTTAGCTTCAACTCTTCTGCAATCTTGGCTTTTCTACTTTGTTCAGCCAAGTGGAGACCGCTGATATGATTTCTGATGTGTGTAGCAGTCTCAGAGTTAGAGGGATTGGAGAATGGCTTCTCAGCAAGCTCAGCAAGATCAAATCTGCTGAGATGCAGGAGAGAAGTGGCATTGAGCCTGTTGGTTTCACCATTCTCCCTTTCCACAACAAAGTTGTGAGAAGGTTCATCGAACCTCCACTGGATTATAGCATTCCTAGGTCCAGGAGATTGACTAGAAATCCTGTCCTCTTTCCTTGTATCCAGTAGAGTCACCAGTCTCCTTCTTAGTCTCTTATCCTCAGCATTGAGGGTATCGGAGTTAAGACCAAGAAATCTTGCAGCCTGGCCCAAAGTGTCTCTAGGCAAATCAAGAAATTGGCCTAGGGTGAGGGAGCTTGAAGAGTTATCAACATAGGTGATGTTGATAAGGTCTCCCTCACAGGAGATGCTGCTCAAAGTGGTGCAGTTGATGAGCCTCGTCTTGAACTCCTTTATTTCCTCAAAGGAGAGATGTTGAGGAGGCTGAGGGGATGGTCTAGGTTTTTGTTGGTAGGCTTAGGTTTAGTGAATTTGGGTTGTGTCTTGGGTTTTAGGATGGGTAGTTTGGGTGGTTGAGGTGATGTGGTAGGTTTGGGTAGAGTTGTGGGTTGAGGGGTGAAGGTTTCATCAGTGGGTTCGGTTTTGATGGGAAAAGGGGTTGGTTCTGGTGTGGGTTGTGGCTGTGGTTGAGTGGCTGGGGTTGAGACCGTTCCCTGTACCCTCCTGTACATCTCCCTTCTCTTCCCCAGACGGATGTGAGCTTTGATTTCACTGACTATCCGTTGGAGTGTCCTTTCGAACATAGGTCCCACCTGCCTACCAGAGAAGCCATGACCCCGAAGATAGTCTTTCATCCAGGCTTTGTCATTGGACTTCTTGGTGGCAGTGACCCCTTCTCTTCCTCCCTCCTCTTCTTCTCCATCAACTTCTCCCTAGCAGCCTTCTTCCTTTCCTTCTCCATTTGATCCTGCTCTTTATTGTGGAGCAGCAGGATCATGTCATCGTCATGTGGAGACAGTTCAGGAAGACTGAAGCCTCTTGAGAGTAGGAACTTGATCCTATCCTCTCTCAGCTTCAGGGCTGCCTCCCTTCGCTCTATAAGCTTGAGAGCTAGAAGAGTATCCAATAAAGATAGCATCATCCGACTTCTCAGCAAACTTTGCTAAGTTGTCCTTTATGTTAAGTATGGTACACCTGCAGCCAAAGGACCTTAGAAAGCCAATGAACGGTGGCCTCTTGTTCCATAACTCATAAGGGGTTTTTCCATGGGGCTTAACTACAAGAACCCTGTTCTGCACATAGCATGCAGTGCTGACTGCCTCTGCCCAGAATGTTAGAGGCAGCTTTGAATCAGCTAACATGGTCCGAGCAGCTTCAATAAGTGTCCTGTTCCTCCTCTCAGCAACACCGTTTTGTTGAGGAGTTCTGGGAGCACTGTATTGTCTGGCAATCCCTTTTGAGTCACAGAATGAGTTAAGAACGAAGTTCTTAAACTCAGTCCCTTGTTCACTTCTAATGACCTTAACCTTGTGATCAATTTGATTTTCTATTTTAAGAATAAAAGATTTTAAAGTTTGAGCAGTTTCATCTTTATTTCTCAAAAAGAATACCCATGTAAATCTTGTAAAATCATCAACTATCACAAGGCAGTATGATTTCCTTCCAATGCTTGTTATACTTGTGGGTCCAAAGAGATCCATGTGCAATAAGTGTAATGGAGTAGTGATAGAGTTAACACATTTGGATTTATGAGATGATCTGTGTTGTTTACCTTTCAGGCATGCAACACAGTTATCTTTGCAGAAAAATTCCTTTTTAGGCAAACCATGTACCAAGTTATTTTTAGCCAATTTATTCATTGTTTTAAAATTCACATGACACATGCGTTTATGCCATAGTGTTGACTCACCACTATCAGCTTTGGAAAGAAAACATGATACTTCACCCATAGGAGAAGCATTGTTCATATCCAGCTTGTACATATCCCCTTTCCTGGGAGATCTAAGAAGCACCAATTCCGGAGGAATTGTCATCCCTGGTTTGAGGATAATGCACTCATGTTCTATGAAGAGCATCTGATGCTTCTGGTCACAGAATTGAGAAACACTTAACAGATTGTGTTCAAGCTGTTTGACAAAGTGAACTTTGTCAATGTTTATTCTGCCATTGGATATACTTCCTCTGCCAAAAATATATCCTCCGGCCTCACCTCTAAATTGGACAGGCCCTCCATCAAAGTTCTGGAATTGTTGAAGGAGAGATCTGTTCCCTGTCATGTGCCTGGAGCATCCACTATCTACAATCCAGACATTGTTGTTCTTGTCAAATGGACGTCCCTGCACATAAGATGAGATGGTTAGTTTTGTTTGGAAGCCCAAGCCTTGCTGGTCTTGGACTCTTCCAACGATAGTGACATAATTGAACCAAAAGATATGCATTAGGGTTCAATAGAGGTCATTGTTGAAGAAGAGGTTTGGGCTGCAGCATCTTCCTTGATCTTCCAATCTATCCCTTGGTTGATCTTCGAAGATGAGCTTGTTGAAGCATGTGCAGCATGGCCTTCTTCCGAAGCTTCTTTCTTTTCGGAAGAAGCCTTCACCGCCTTTTCTTCCGAAGTAGTCATCTTCTGAGATGGTTTCAAGGGATCCTTCTTGTTTTTTCCGAACCTTAGAAGGTTTGGCTTCCGAAGCCATTTTCCCTTCGGAAGAAGTAGTTTCTTCCGAAAGCAACTTGGCTTCAAAGACCAACTTTCCCTTTTTCATCATTTGGACCTTTTGAAGTGGTCCAACTGAGAAACCTTCTCTGACTCCTTCTTTTCTAACATTATTTGCATAATGTGTGCTTGCTGGATTGTAGTAACAATCTTTAGCCATGTGGTTGTGCAGACCACACATTATGCAGGCAATGTTGGTCTTCTGGGAACTTGCAGGTTGCTGCTTCTTGGGTTTCTTCTCTTCATCAGCAACTTTCCCTTTCAACTTCTGATCCTTTAGTAGGACAGGAGTGCTGGTATTACACTCCTTTCCTGAATCAGAAGTACCTACCACTTGAAATCCGGCAGAAATGAAGACACCCTTTTGCTTTGGGTCGATCTTAAGCTTGGACTCTGCAACCTTATTGGCAGTCCTTCTAGCAGCTTTAGCTCTGCTTCTTCTTTCCTTGGTGGTTATGATTTGGTCTTCACAGGTGGAGATGAGTGTATCCTCCTGTTTCTCCCCTGTGGTGGCCACTATTTTTGCCTCATCCTTTAGTTCCAATTGAGAAAGGTCAGCAGTTGGAACCTCTTGCTCTTCAGTACCACATCTAGGTAGTCTAATAGACTCATAAGAGTGTGGTGGAGCTATTTCATTGGTTCCCAACCCTTCTTTGTTTTGATAAAACATTTTGGAATGAGAGGTTGATGCAAGAATAGTTTGGAAGCTTTGCTCTGCAATAGCTTGCTTCCTGGCCTGAGCCTCAGCTGTGACCAACTGGGCTTGAACCTCAGATAGTTTGGATATCAGATCTTTAATTTGAGTCTTATAATTAGTCTTTTCATGTTTTAAAAGAGACACAGTTTTCTCTAACTCCTCAATTTTCTTTTGATAGTCAGATTCAGCTCTCTTAAAATCAGATTTTAGCACATTTAAAGACTCAACCTCAGATCTGATTTTTGAAATGTAATCCTTATAAAGTTTAACTTTAGCAATACAGGCAGCAGTACAAAGATGTTCATATACCTGATCATCATCTGTTCCGGCCATGAGTGCTTGAGCAGGAGTCACATCCTGTACCATGAAGCTCCAATCAACTTCTTGAGCCACAGCAGCTGTTTCAGTTGACTTCTCTTCATGCTTTGAAGCAGTGGGATGTGTGGAGGCCTGTGGGGTTCCCGGGTTGTTCTTGGGAGCCTTGCATTCCCTAGCAAAGTGACCAAGTTGGTTGCAGTTGTAACACTTTGCTTTGCTTTTGTCAAACCCAAACCTGCTGTTGACTGGGTATTGAGGGAATTGCCTTCCAGTTCTCTTGAAGAACTTCTTTGCTATATAAGTTAAAAGAGCCATCTGCTGGACAATATCCATATACTCCACATCATCTGGACTGAAGCACTCAAGATCGTCAAAGCAGTATTGAAAATCACCAGAGTGTCCACTTCCAGAGACAAAGGCACAACTATCCTGAGAGGAGTTGTGTTGAACCTTTTGAGACTTTGGAGTCTCAGGTAGAGTAATGCAAGGTCCGCTGTGTGAGTTGTCAGGGTAACACAGCAACTGATGTTGTGGTTCCATGATTTCCCTTTCAACCACATGAAGGGCTGAACTTAGTTGGTTATTGGAGTGACCAGAGGAGTTCTGCATGTTCATCTCCATCTGGAATGCACTTAGGATACCATACAACTCTGTCAGAGTAGAGTCTTAAGGTCCGAAGTTCTCTTGATTACAACACAGTAATTGCAGGGATCGATTTCGGGTGGTTTTTCTCTCAACTCACTGTGAATCAACACTCAGCAAGCAGTCTTTAAGAAGAGTTGATCACAATATAACAAGTAACAAGCAGTAAGAAAATTTAACACAGCAAGTAAATTTTCAAGGTACTTTTATATATTGCTTCTCAACTCAATGGATTACAAGACACTTGGACTCAAATCGCTTGTCTAAAGAGTTACAGGGAGAAGATATATATAATACTACCTACAGCCGGGAATACTTTGATTCCAGCTGGACACCTCTAACCTTACATCTATACTACAAGACTCTAGGTGAGGTCTTTCAGACATTTTGCCTGAGAGTTGGTGGTCAGGACATGTCCCTGACTTACATTGTCACCAACTAAAGTTGGTAACATGTACTATCATAAAAAGGTGAGCAGTAGAATAAAGTATGGTCAACAGCATGGTCTTTTAGGAAGAACCCATGCTGTGTCAGAGGTCTGCATGCGGACTGACAGGGACCATACTTTTATCTGCTGGACATAGCATTGTCTTCCGAAGGATAAAGTGCTTCGGAAGAATAACTTCTTCCGAAGGCACTTATACTTCGGAAGACTGCTTCTTCCGAAGCTTGAAGTCTTCTTTGTCTTCGGAAGCAGACTTTTGTCTTCAGCTCTTTCATCAGACTTTGTCTTCGGAAGCTTTCAGACTTTGTCTTCAGCTCTTTCATCAGACTTTGTCTTCGGAAGCTTTCAGACTTTGTCTTCAGCTCTTTCATAAGACTTTGTCTTCGAAAGCTTTCAGACTTTGCCTTCAGCTCTTTCATCAGACTTTGTCTTCGGAAGATATCTTTAGCTGTTGGCTTCAGTTGTTGTCTTCAGTAGTTGACTTCAGCTTTTGCCTTCGGAAGATGTCTTCAGCTGTTGTTCCTTAGACTCTCAGAAGATCTCTTGCTTGGCTTCGGAAGCCCTTTAATGTAGTACCAAAAGTGACTATGAAGTGAATTTCGTTGCACTAGCCTTATCATGATCCAACAAACTCCCCCTAGGCTGATGCTACCAAAACTTCACTTCTCTCTTCTTCTCAAAGCTCTCAGCACCAAGGAAAGCAGGTGTTTATCAGTATCTTCATTCTTTCCTGCTGTGGTGCTGAGAATCTTGTACAAATCTTTGGTGGACAGCATCTCTACTCTATCACCTTGGATTATATGTACCCTCTGTTGTGGCCCTCTGAAAAGAGTTAGTTGATGGGAAGTATAGTCATATTCCCATCGAACTATTGGTTCCAATTCAGGACCTTCCACTATCTGTAGAAAGGCTGTGCCTTTGTGGTTGATCTTTCCTTGTCTTCCACTCTTTTCAGCTTCAACTCTTCTTCAATCTTGGCTCTTCTACTTCGTTCAGCCAAGTGGAGACCGCTGATGTGGTTTCTGATGTGTGCAGCAGTCTCAGAGTTAGAGGGATTGGAGAATGGCTTCTCTGCAAGCTCAGCAAGATCAAATCTGCTGAGATGCAGTAGAGATGTGGCATTAAGCCTGTTGGTTTCGCCATTCTCCCTTTCCACAAAAAAGTTGTGAGAAGGTTCATCGAACCTCCATTGGATTATTGCATTTCTAGGTCCAAGAGATTGACCAGAAATCCTGTCCTCTTTCCTGGTATCCAGCAGAGTCACCAGTCTTCTTCTTAGCCTCTTCTCCTCAGCATTGAGGGTATCGGAGTTGAGACCAAGAAGTCTTGCAGCCTGGCCCAAGGTGTCTCTAGGCAATTCAAGAAATTTGCCTAGGGTGAGGGAGTTTGAAGAGTTATCAACATAGGTGATGTTGATAAGCTCTCCCTCACAGGAGATACTGCTCAAGGTAGTGCAGTTAATGAGCCTCGTCTTGAACTCCTTTATCTCCTCAAAGGAGAGATGTTGAGGAGGCTGAGGGGATGGTCTTGGTTGTTGTTGGGTAGGCTTAGGTTTAGTGGTTTTGGGTTGAGTCTTGGGTTTTAGGATGGGTAGTTTGGTTGGTTGAGGTGATGTGGTAGGTTTGGGTAGAGTTGTGGGTTGAGGGGTGAATGTTTCATCAGTGGGTTCTGTTTTAATGGGAAAAGGGGTTGGTTCTGGTGTGGATTGTGGCTGTGGTTGAGTGGCTGGGGTTGAGACCGTTCCCTTTACCCTCCTATACATCTCCCTTCTCTTCCCCAAACGGATGTCAGCTTTGATTTCACTAACTATCCGCTGGAGTGTCCTTTCGGACATAGGTCCCACCTGCCTACCAGAGAAGCCATGAGCCCGGAGATAGTCCTTCATCCAGGCTTTGTCAGTTGACCTCTTGGTGGCAGTGACCTCCTTCTCTTCCTCCCTCTTCCTCTTCACCTTCAACTTCTCCCTAGCAGCCTTCTTCCTTTCCTTCTCCATTTGATCCTGCTCTTTATTGTGGAGCAGCAGGATCATGTCATTGTCATGTGGAGACAGTTCAGGAAGACTGAAGCCTCTTGAGAGTAGGAATTTGATCCTCTCCTCTCTCAGCTTCAGGGCTGCCTCCCTCTGCTCTTCTTCTGCCTTCTCCAAGGCCAACCTGGCTTCCCTTTCTTGTTGTAGCCTGGTTGACCTCTCCAAAGTCACCAACTCCTCTAGTGGTAGTAGGAGTATCTCCTCATTGACAGCTCCCAGACTGATGAGCTGGTCAATGAGTGTTGTTCTTCTCTTCTGGTTAATTTCTTCCTGATTGGCTGCGGCTGCCTTAGAACTAGCAGCTAGCACCTTTTCAGTAGGAAACCTACCTTTCTTTTTAGCCTTCTCAATCCTCTCCTCCTCCTGAAGCTCTTCCGCAGTCAATTTCCTTTTGCCTTTGTCTTTGATGGTGCTTGACTGTGGTGGTTCTTGGATGGAGGGTTGTGATTGAGAGAGAAGTTCAGCTGGTGCTTGGATTGGAGGAATGTCAGAAGTGTCCTCCCTGCTCACCTCAGATGCTATTTCAGCAATGACATCTGTGATGGTTAGTTCCTTGGACATCTGAAACAAGCCTTCCGCAGCTTCTATTTCGGCCTCGAAAGACTTTTCTTGTTCTTCTGAGGCTTCCATATAGGCTTCGGAAGCTTCAGCTTGAGCTTCGGAAGATGAGACTGCTGCAAGTTCTGTCCCATCTGTTTTAGTTGCTGGGCCATCAGTCCCCACTTCCCCTTCGAAGCTAATCTCAGGTTCCATGAAGACCTTAGGTTGACCAACTTCTTCCACAGTGGTAGAAGGTGCAGTCAGTCTTTGAAGCTCCTCAGCCCCAAAGTAAGCAAGTGTGGTGTCGGGGCTGGGCTGTTCTAGGGATGATCTCAATACAAACTTTGTGAAAAGTCTGTAGAGATCTTGAAGCATCCTTGAGTCAATCTCCAGAAAGGATTGAGATGACTCAGGTAGTGTGATTAGTTGGGTGGAAATGAATTGGGTCTGTGGTTCCATAGGTGTTTGTCTCTGAACTTTCTCCCCCTTTTGGTAGCATCATCTTGAGAGCTAGATGAGCTAGAGGAAGAAGTCATTGAGACCTGGATTGGTACATGCCTAACAGACCTCTCCGTCTGTTTCTCAGCTAGTTGAGCCTTGAGAGAGTTAATCTCAAGTTGCTGAGTGGCAGTCCTTGATTCTAAGATCTTCACCTGTGATTCCAGGTTGGAGACCTTAGAAAGCAAGTACTGAAGTGTTAGTTGCATACTTCCCTCATCTTCATAAGAAGAATCTGGGGAGATGAGATAACATACCTAGTATGCTCACTCTCACCACCAGATGTGTTTCTTGGCACCCTGGTTTCCTTTGCTCAGAGTCATCTCTTTCAGAGATGTCAATGGGCAAAGTTGTCGTAGACTCAGTCCTAATGATGTTACCACTGTCCTGAGAGCTCAATGAGAGACTCTGAGTAGTGGCAGCTGAGTCTACATGAGTCCCCTCCACATCAGTGGGACTCACCTCAGTAGCTGGCTGCTGATGGGGGCTAGAGACAAGGGATCCCTCTTGGCTCTGTTGATCTTTCAGTGGTGTTGTAGATCAACTTCATGGCCATTGAGAGATGTAATCTCTTCATCAGTTCGGAGTAAAAGGTCAGTGAAAGAGAGGGTGGTTAGTCCTACTGACCCGGGGACCTAAGTCAATGTCTACAGGCATTGAGCCTGTGGTGGGGCTGTCCCTAGAAGGCTGCACAGGGGAGTGTAGAGACTCACCCTGTGGGCTAAGGCTTGGGGTTCGGGCTCAGGGGTTTGAGACTGAGGAGGCTCAAAACCCACATTGAGGTCAATTGTGAAGGATGGTGTGACCTCGGACTGAGTGGGAGCCCATGATTCCACTCTAGTCCTTTGGGTGTGAACAGAAGGAGCTGTTCAATCAGAGTAGATTGAACAAGGGTTCGTTTGGGGCGTCTCTGATATGTGGCTTTGATGGGTAAAGAAGGTTTGGTATTGTGGTGGATGTTGCTGGTGTGGGTTCATCACCTGTGGGGTTAACAGGGATGTCACCAGGAGCTATGCGCTCAGTCATATCTGGAGGTAATGGAGTGTACCGTCCAGTGAAGTTGGTGGACATCTTCTTCAGTATCTTGAAGATGGTAGGCCTCATGTGGGAACAGGAAAGAGCAGCTGCGCAGACAAGCTTGCTTGGTTCCATCTCACAGTTGATTATGTGTTGAAGAAATCGGGGATACATGAAGAATGTATCCCTGCTCAGATTGGCGATTAGGTTGTTCAACACAAATCGTGAGTAGTTGAATCTGAGGCCTCTCACCAACCCATGAACTAGGCATCCTAGTTCATATGGGATTTGATCCCAACCCCCTGATTTATTGGAGAGGCAGTGTAGAACAATGTGCAGCAGGAATTTCCAATGGTAAGAGAAGTTGAGCTTGTATACTGTAGACCTGCTGACATCGCCTCCATATCCCTGAGGATATAGGTGCCTTCCAAGTCTTCCTTGGGAACTCAGTAGGAGCCCCATCATCGTGAAGCTCAAGATGCTCCCTGATGAGCTGTTCATTGATGACCAACTCTTGCCACAAACTCGGGTTCTCAGGACTCGAACCCCATTCAGTACTGCAGTTTCACCGTTGCTCCAAAATTCTGACATATGGTTGGAGTATACGGTGGGGTTAACTGTTAGTGCAGTGAGATAGGTGGATTCGGTGAGAAAGGTGATGATTTGGGTGAAGTCGGCATCCCTTGACGAGTCAAGTAATGCGACTTCGTTGTGCTGAGGGTTTAGCGCCATTGGAGAAAAGGTAAGCTTGAAATTTTGGGTGAATTTGAGGTTTTGACAGTGAAGGGAACAGTTAGGGCTGTAAAGTGGTAAAAGAAGATGAATTTGATCATCAAGATTATTTAAAGGGGTGAACAGTGGTAGTGGTGGTAATAGGGTAACTGTTTTGGGGTTACTGTGGGTGGTATGGTGGTTTACGGTGGAGAAATGATGTTGGCGGCAAGGATAATTTTAAATAATCTGACCATCATGTACAAAATCTTTACTTTTTACAGAGTGGGGCCCAAAAATATCCGTTCAGATAAAACCTTAACTTCCGAAGGTAAAACATTTGAAGGTAATTTTCTTCCGATGGCAATTCCTCTTCCGAAGCAAGATATTGCTTCCGAGGGTAAAATTGTCCTTTGAAGGAACTTTATCTTCCGAATCAAGGCATTGCTTCCGAAGGTAAAGTTGTCTTTCCGAATGAAGAGTTGTATAAGTTTCGGAAGTAGATCTGATATAAAATCAATCGCTTCTTCCGAGACCAAAAACTCTTCCGAGAAGAAAATTTCCATTGAGGAATTTAGCTTCGGAAGATATTCAAGAATATCTTCCGAGAGTTAGTTCCTCTTCGGAAGGAATTTACACTTGGAATAGTTTAAAGATCTTTTGTAACAGGGCTTAAATTGTATTGACACAGACATTACTCATTAAAATGGTTTTCAAAAGAGGTAGTTATTCAATGTTTATCATCCCAATTGCTGATATAAGATACTTAAATCTTTGTTCATCAAATGCCTTTGTGAACAAATCAGCATATTGTTCATTTGAGTCAACTTTGATTAACTTTATCAGCTGTTTCTCATGATATCTCTAATGAAATGATACCTGATATCATTGTGTTTTGTCTTGGAGTGCTTCACCGGATTCTCAGTAATGGAGATAGCACTGTTGTTGTCAATATGGATAGGAGTGGTCATGAGTTGAACCCAAGTCTAACATCTGATTTTGAATCCATAGCAGTTGAGCACAGCAGCTAGCAGCAACATGTATTCAGCTTCACAGTTGATGTAGAGACACAGGATTGTTTCTTGCATTGCCATGGAGATAATCCTTCCACAAGAAATTGACATCCTCCTGATGTTGATTTCTTGTCAATGTTGCAGCCACCATAGTCACTGTCAAGTATCCATAGAGATTGAAATCACTATTTCTTGGATACCAGAGACCTAGTTTAGGTGCTCCTTTGAGGTATCTGATGATTCTCTTTGCAGCAGCTAGGTGAGACACCTTTGGAGCAGCCTGATATCTTGCACAAATGCATGTGGCAAACATGATATCTGTCTACTTGCAGTGAGATACATCAGAGAACTAATAATTGCTCTATACTGATGTTGATCATTATCCTCCCCCTCAAGTCAGGGCAAAGATTATGGTTTCTGGGTATGGGTTGTCTTGGCTGGTTTACAATCCTTCATTTCAAATCTTTCTAAGATGTCTGAGACATACTTAATTGACTTATGAAGAACCTTCTTCCTTCATGTTTCACCTGGATTCCAGGAAAAAGTCCATTTTTCCCATGGAACTCATCTCAAACTTCTGCTTCATAATGCTTTCAAAGTCCTTGCACATTGGTCGTTTGAATAACAAATATGATGTCATCACATACACTTGTACAAGCAAATGTCTTTCCACTCTTTCTGATGAAAAGAGTCTTGTCATGGTACCTCTAGTGTATCCATTCTTCAGGAGAAACTGAGACAAGGTCCTCATACCACAGCCTAGGTGCTTGGTGCAGCCCATATAGAGCTTTATCCAGCTTGCCACATTGTTGGGGTGCTGTGGGTCTTCAAATCCTGGGTTGACACACATAGATTTCCCTATCTATATCCCCATATGAAAACCACACTTGACATCAATTGGTAGACTGTGAAGTTCTTGGATGCACGCATAAGCAAGGAAGATCCTAACTGCCTCAAGTCTTGCAACAGGTGCAAAGACATCAGTATAATCAATTCCTCCTCCCTGTGTATCTTGAACAACTAGCCTTTCCTTATTCTTGATAATCAAGCCTCTATCATCTTTCTTATTCCTGAATACCCATTTAGTGCCTATGGTACTTGACCATGATGGTAGTGGGCATAGATTTCCAGACCTTTTGTCTTCTGAATTGAAGCAGCTCCTCCTGCATCGATTCAACCCACTACTATCCTTTACGGCATCTTCTACCTTCTTTGGTTCCATCTGAACAGGAAGCATGAGTACAAGCAGACATTCCCATGATGATTTTTGTCCTCTTGTTCTCATACCCTCAAGACATTCCCATGATGTTCTCAGTTGATGAGTGTTTGAATCCTAAGACGAGAATCACTTCCAATTGCAGAGATAATCTAGGTTAGACATATTCTGATCAGAACTGGATCACTCTGTCCAACTGCTGTTTAGAGTCATTCAATGAGGACTGATTGAATGATTGAGAAACATCATCAATGATTGGTTGTGAAGTAGTATTAACAGTTGCCTGTTCCTTCAGAATACCACTTCCCTCAACCTGGTGTTGTAGTGGATCACCTGAGGAACTTTGAGGTTGATCAGTGGATTCACTCGTTGAAGCTTCACTATTTCTGGAGATAGTTACACTGTCAGATCTGTGAATAGTTGAAGCTTGTTTCCCTTCAGCTCTTGGAGAATTTGGAATAGTCTGGGAAGCTCATATAGTTGCCTGCATCAGCATCAGCATCACTTTGAGCACCTGTTCCAGTTGAAACATTCTCACAAGATGGTTTAGAATAGTTTGGAAACAATCTAAATCAAGATATACTCAGTTCCATTCCCCCTACACAAGGAGTGTGCTCATTAACACTATGTTGGATGACTCTCAATTGTGATCTTGATTTGTATACTCTAAAAGCTTTGGAGCTAGAGAGTATCCAATAAGATAGCATCATCCGACTTCTCAGCAAACTTTGCCAAGTTGTCCTTTGTGTTAAGTATGGTACACCTGCAGCCAAAGGACCTAAAAGCAATGAACGTTGGCCTCTTGTTCCATAACTCATAAGGGGTTTTTCCATGGGGCTTCACTACAAGAACCCTGTTCTGCACATAGCATACAGTGCTGACTGCCTCTGGCCAGAATGTTAGAGGCAGCTTTGAATCAGCTAACATGGTCCGAGCAGCCTCAATAAGTGTCCTATTCCTCCTCTCGCAACACCGTTTTGTTGAGGAGTCTGGGAGAACTATATTGTCTGGCAATCCCTTTTGAGTCACAGAATGAGTCAGAACGAAGTTCTTAAACTCAGTCCCTTGATCACTTCTAATATCTTAACCTGTGATCATTTGATTTTCTATTTTAAGAATAAAGATTTTACGTTCAGCAGTTTCATCTTTACTTCTTAAAAGAATACCCATGTAAATCTTGTAAAATCATCACCGATCACAAGGCAGTATGATTTCCTTCCAATGCTCATTATACTTATGGGACCAAAGAGATCCATGTGCATAAGTTGTAATGGAGTAGTGATAGAGTTAACACATTTGGATTTATGAGATGATCTGTGTTGTTTCCCTTTCAGCATGCAACACAGTTATCTTTGCAGAAAAATTCCTTTTTAGGCAAACCATGTACCAGTTATTTTTAGCCAATTTATTCATTGTGTTAAAATTCACATGACAATGCATTTATGCCATAGTGTTGACTCATCACTATCAGCTTTGGAAAGAAAGCATGATACTTCACCCATAGGAGAAGCATTGTCATATCTAGCTTGTACATATCCCCTTTCCTGGGAGATCTGAGAAGCACCAATTCCGGAGGATTGTTCATCCCTGGTCTGATGATGAATGCACTCATGTTTCTGTGAAAAGCATCTGATGCTTCTTGTCACAGAATTGGGAAACACTTAACAGATTGTGTTCAAGCTGTTTGACAAGTGAACTTTGTCAATGTTTATTTTTGCCATTGGATATACTTCCTCTGCCAGAAATATATCCTCCGCCTCACCTCCAAATTGGACAGGCCTCCATCAAAGTTCTGGATTGTTGAAGGAGAGATCTGTTCCCTGTCATGTGCCTGGAGCATCCATATCTACAATCCAGATATTGTTGTTCTCGTCAAATGGACGTCCCTGCACATAAGATGAGATATGTTAGTTTTTGTTTGGAAGCCCAAGCCTTGCAGGTCTTGGCTCTTCCAAAGATAGTGACATAATTGAACCAAAAGATATGCAATGGGGTTCAATAGAGGTCATTGTTGAAGAAAAGTTTGGGCTGCAGCATCTTCCTTGATCTCCAATCCATCCTTTGGTTGATCTTTGAGGATGAGCTTGTTGAAGCTTTTGCAGCATGTCTTCTTCCGAAGCTTCTCTCTTTTCGTAAGAAGCCTTCACCACCTTTTCTTCCGAAGTAGTATTCTTCTGAGATGGTTTCAAGGGAGCCTTCTTGTTCTTCGCGAACCTTAGAATGGTTTTGGCTTCCGAAGCCATTTTCCCCTTCTGAGAAGTAGTTTTCTTCCGAAAGCAACTTGGCTTCCGAGACCACTTTCCCTTTTCATCATTTGGACCTTTTGAAGTGGTCCCAACTGAGAAACCTTCTCTGACTCCTTCCTATCTACCATTATTTGCATAATGTGTGCTTGCTGGATTGTAGTAACATCTTTAGCCATATGGTTGTGCAGACCACGCATTATACATGCAATGTTAGTCTTCTGGATCTTGCAGGTTGCTGTTTCTTGGGTTTCTTCTCGTCTCAGCAACTTTCCCTTTCAACTTCTGATCCTTCAGTAGGACAGGAGTGCTGGTACTACACTCCTTTCCTGAATCGAAGTACCTACCACTTGAAATCCGGCAGAAACACAGACACCCTTTTGCTTAGGGTCAAACTTAAGCTTGGACTCTGCAAACTTCTTGGCAGTCCTTCTAGCCAGCTCTTTAGCTCTGCTTCTTCTTGCCTTGGTGATCAGGATTTGATCATCACATGTGGAGATGGTTGTACCCCTCCTGTTTCTCCCCTGTGAAGGCCCTATTTTCACTTCATCCTCTAGTTCCAATGGAGAAGGTCAGTAGTTGAACCTCTTGCTCTTCGTACCACATCTAGTAGTCTAATAGACTCATAAGAGTGTGTGGAGCTATTTCACTGGTTCCCAACCCTTCTTTGTTTTGATAAAACATTTTGGAATGAGAGGTTGATGCAAGAATAGTTTGGAAGCTTGGCTCAGCATAGCTTGCTTCCTGGCCTGAGCCTCAGCTGTGACTACCTGGGCTTGAACTTCAGAAAGTTTGGAGATCAATCTTTGATTTGAGTCTTATAGTTAGTCTTTTCATGTTTTAAAAGAGATACATTTTCTCTAACTCATCAATTTTCCTTTGATAGTCAGATTCAGCTCTTTTAAAGTCAGATTTTAGGCACATTTAAAGACTCACCTCAGATCTGATTTCCGAAATGTATCCTTATACAATTTAACTTTAGCAATACAGCAGCAGTACAAGATTCATATACCTGATCATCATCTGTTCCGGCCATGATGCTTGAGCGGATCACATCCTGTACCGTGAAGCTCCAGTCAACTTCCTGAGCAAGCAGCTGTTTCAGTTGACTTTTCTTCATGCTTGGGAGCATTGGGATGTGTGGAGGCCTGTGGTGGTTCCCGGGTTGTTCTTGGAGCCTTGCATTCCCTAGCAAAGTGACCAA